>OY754343.1:2602685-2790170 GCA_963572235.1 Caenorhabditis japonica | reverse complement strand
TCTTGCACATTTTAGTACTGAAAAATAGAGCTACCGTAATGAAAAATCAACAGTTTTTTTAGTTTGGGGACACAGTAGAAGAGCTTTTGAAAGTAAGGAAAAAAAAGAAAATATGCATTGATGATACTATTCCGCCTCATCGCCGCCGTTAAATATGGTTCAACCCCTTGTTGATCTGGGCAAACCGGTAACTGGTCTGACGCGTCGATGAGAGCAATTTACGGATGAGTAAGAGAGGTGAGAGGTCAACAAGACTGAAGGTTATTCATTTCAAATATGGAAACAACACGTTTTTTCCTCGTTTAATTTTAAATTGGAGCTGTCCGCTCCTATTTTTCTTTCAGAACAAGTCTACTACGGTATTATATAACAACAATAGACCTAAGCTTTCAATTTGGAGGTGATCAACTTCTTGCTGCTGCCTATAAGCAATTTTCATTTCTCTCTTCTTAACTTTCTTGCTCGAAGAGCAGCTCATCTGGATCTTTTTTTTTAATCGTTATACTCTGTTTCAATGTACTTTGATAGGATGAACTTGCAAGGCGGGAGTGGTTCTGATCGACATCAGTTTCATGATGAAATGTGGGTGAGTGATCAAGATCAGGATCATAAAAATTGAAATTTTGAACTGGATGAACAAGTTTTTTTTTTCCAAAAAATACTTTTCACATAGTTTTAAGTCTCCCATTCACTGACAAAAAACGTTTCGAAACTTGTTGAACTCACAGTTACTTTGTTACTTTCGTTATGCCGCGTCCAAAGTCAAAAAAATTCCTGAAATCACAGGTTTTTCGTAGTCCAAAGTTGCCCAAAAAATCCCAGAAAAAACAGGTGCGCACAGTTGACTCCAGTGTTACCGTAGTCGCTCCGCTGCGAGACCTTCGGTTTTTGAATTTGAATTTTCCCGCACTTCCTGCAATGCTTTTTTGTTGAATTTTTCTTCTTATTTTCTTAAATTGTATTAGAATCCGCCATTTTGTTATTTTTCCTTTTTGTAATTATTCTTTAAAATAATAAAAAATATTGATTCATTTTATGCAAAAAAGAAACGAAGAGAAGAGCGTGGTTTAGCGAATCTATCTTTCAGCTGCAAATGTGTTTCTTGTTTGCATAAAATTTATTAATATTATATTTATACATATAATGGATTCCTGGCGGTGTGACAATTTATTCACGTGTTTATTCGAACAAATGAATAAATGAGATTTTTCGTCTCCTTCACGTGAAATGTCACTTCGTCACGAATCCGTTATAATAACGTTGAAAATAACTTGAACTATAAATTTGCAGCTCAATGGGACCTGACACGGATTGTGAGGTGATCGATGACGTCATGGATAACCACGGCGACTTAGAAAATAAAAACAAAATGGATGCGAAGCATTTAAAAGTTGCGATGACGAAAACGGATAGCTATAAAAAGGTAAAAATACAAAAATTTATAAAAGCTAAAACAAAAAATTCAGCTTACGCATGCACAATGTTTACGTGTGATTCACGCCGTCGAAGAAAATCCACAAATATGGAATATGCGAGACGATGGATACAAAGATATTCAAGCCAAAAATACGTTGTGGGCAGAAATGGAAAAATCGATGGAATTCTTGCGCCGAGATCATGGTATGAATTTGGTTATTCATTTTAATGCATAAAAGATCGAAGTGCATCCAGTCCATAATGCGTTCCGCTGGACTTAGTATTCCGTGGTTGACTTATGGGATTATGCACGAAATGACAAAAAACTTCGCGAAAATTCGGAGAATGCTCCGATTGGTCTGAAATTTTGGGAAATAAGGGCGAAAATGTTCCCGGACCTGTCCATAAAACTTGGACCAAAATATCGAATTTTAACATTTTAAGAAAAAAAATCAACATTTTTTTAAATCGATATTTTAAATCGATATTTCGGTCCAAGTTTTGGGGACAGGTCCGGGAACATTTTCGCCCGGTTGTACCAAAATTTCAGACCAATTGGAGCATTTTCCGAATTTTCGCGCAGTTTTTTGTAATTTTTTAGCCATTTCGTGCATAACCCCATTAGGTTTCCAAACATTTCGCGTATAAGTTTAATATCATATGAAATAAAAATCACGACGTACTAAATTCAAAAGAGCGCATTTGAAAATCCTGTCAGGATTTTCATTAGAAATATACAAATAAAGCTATTGTCGGCCCGCCAAAATGGTCAAATGCGCTCTGTTGAACTTAACGCTATGAGATTTTCATTTTGGTCTCCAAATTATTTCATTTCACGTTGAATTTACACGTGAAATGAAATAATTTGGTGACCAGAATGAAAATCGCATAGCGTTGAGTTCAGCGGAGCGCGTTTGACCATTTTGGCGGGCCGACAATAATTAAAATAATTTTATGCTTCACTATCAAAAAAGTGTGGAATTCATTGGTGGCGGCATTCCGAGTGGAAAGGAAAAACTCGGTTAAACCGAGCGGCAGTGGAGCTGAAAAATGTCGACCTGAGTTTCAGTACTTTCAAGATTTGGGATACTTGGAGGCAACTTATAGAGACAAATCACCGCCATCGTATGTTTATATTCTTAAATATCGTGTATCTATAGTTTCTGTATTTCAGCGTCACGAATTCTAGTCATGTAGTCAAACGACTGGTTGAAGTGGATACCCCCAAGCGCCGGAAAAAAGAAAACGAATCTGAAAATAATATTGATGAGAACATTGAGTTCAAGAAGTTTCTAGAAACTTCGACAGATTTTTTAAAAAAAATGAGCAATCGTCGCAGTGAAAAGAAGGAGGAGTTTCAACCGCTGCACGATTTGATTGAGAAAACTATGCGTACATTGTCACCAACATCGAAGTTTCTGTTTCAAGGAGATATTGCGGCCGTCTGTCGAAAGTATGAGAAGAACGAAATTACCTTGAATACTGGACTTCCTTCTGCTCCTGGTTCTTCTACGGAGCCTGGACTATACGATGAAGCGTCTCTGTGGAATTGAGAAGACAGATGAGACTCATTTTAATTTTTTATGATCTCAAGGAAAAATCTTTTAATTAAATGTTACGTGGTTACTGGAATAAAATTGATTTTGGAGCAAAAAAAAAAGATAAAATTCAGCAGAAACTCGGAAAATATTCCGAGTTACCTGAAACTCGGGAGTAATGCAAACAAACGTTTTCGCTGAATTTTCGATTTGTTGACGCCTCTTGTCCGATTATTCAGGCTTAAATCTTTATTTTAAGCCAACCACGAGACAAAAACATGAAAGTCAAAAATTATTCAACATGGCAAAAATGGAAAAAAAATCTGCTTAACAGCGCGAGAAATGCGCCATGCAGAAAAATATTTTTAAGCTGGGCAGCGGTGTTGCTTTCAATTCTTTTTTATCGGTTTTCTTCTATTTCTGCCAATTTTATCAACAACTCAATTACGATTAAATTATAAAATTAGTGGAGTAGGAAATTTAACAAAGCCTCTCGTTGTTCGGTTCCGTCTCTGTATTGCTCAGTTGCCGCTTCCACTACAGGTGTGACTGTCCCGGTGAAATTCGGAATCATGGCATTATGTAAGTTTGCTAGTGCAATAACCAGTTCAACAGCGTCCGAATAGGGAAGCTCGATGTGTGCCAATAGTACTCGGAATCGTGCACTCATCACACCGAAGCAATGCTCAACACGAACTCTCGTTTTCGACAGAATCTTATTAAATATCAATTGTTCTCTCGTTAGCGGTCCTCGTCCGAACGGTTTCATCATCGTCGGTGATAATGCGAAAATCCCGTCGCCGATCAAAAACGATGGCATAACAATGTCATCATTGTAGTGAACTGGAGCTGGCAAAGTTTCTCTTCTGTCCAACAAGTCTTTCAAAACGCTCCTGTTGTAGATTGAGGAATCGGAAACGGATCCTGGGCTACCTGAAAACATATCAATTTTATTTTTCAAAGTTGGTTATAAAAGTTACCGATATCCAAATGTATGATTCGCAGATCGGCGTCAACTACAGCAAAAAGACAAAAGCTGAAGTAGTTCTTGAAGTTGTAGAATGTCGAGCCTGTTCGTGGTGGTGCTTTTACTCGAATGTGTTTTCCATCGACACATCCGATGCACCGAAGAAGGCCACGACGCACGAAAGTTTCTTCGACAATCCTCCACTCCTCAGGATTCGATGGCAACTTCACTTTGTTCATGTTCTTGTTGATTGCAGTCGCGACTCGTTTTATGATTGTTGAGATCGAAGACTTCGCCAGGCCAACTCTTCTGGAGATGGAACTGATAGACTGCCCTAGAAAATTTTATAACTTGGAATTACTAGATTTAGAAAATTTTGAAATGAAATAAAGTCTTCGTAATATTTATTGTAATTAATAAACATCAGGGATGGATTTTCGACTATCTAATTTGTCATCATTTTTCATTGAATGTGACAAATTGAGGATTATCGTTGAGGAAAATGGGGCTGATATTTGACATGATTCAAATTTGAAATACTTTTTTCGAAGTATGCAATTTCATTTTGTTAAAATAAATTGATTTTAAAGCTCAAACAATCGAACAATTTAAGCTTCGGACCAAAATATCGATTTTGAATTTTTTTAGGAAAAAAAGGCGATAATTTTTAAAATCGATATTTTGGTCTCAAATTTTCTGCACATGCCCGGAAGTAATTTTGGCATAATTTACCGAAATTTCAGACTGATCGGAGCATTCTGTTCCCATTTTCGTTTAAATTTTTAAATTACGCAAACATCGCGTTGTAATTTTTTTGTTTTCGCAATAGTTGTTGGTATTTATCAACAAAAATCGTTTTCATTTTCGTTTTTAATTCATTTTTTTTTTTCTTTCAAGTTAAGTTTTTTTTTTAATACACTTTTAGTATAAAGACTCACCAGTTGTGCAGTAAAGTAGAAACACTACGCACTGCTCGATCGGTGAGAGCTTCCAATTATTTGGCACACCGTCTTTAATCAATCCGACAACAATTTCGTTGATCAAGAGTTGTGGGACGAATAATTCCTTCTGTAATAGAAAAGCATTAGAGAAAAAAAAAATCGATTGATACATACCCCAAATAAATCTGGCAGGCTGTTTAACCAGCGGCAATACGATTTGAAGTTTTCGATCTTTTCCATCTTGAATTGTTTCACGCCGCATTTCTTCTTTTCGAGTGTTGCAGTATTACGGTTGTTTTGATATTTAACGGCGACTCTTGTAATGATCGATACGACAGCTACTGAAAAAAATTATTTTTTTCAATACATAATATATTTTCTCACATATTTCCTCGTCTTCGCTGTTTGAATCGTATTCAGCGGGCAGTTCCATTCTTGAATAGCTGAAAAATTGACATTCTAATACAATTTAAGAAAATAAGCAGAAAAATTCAACAAAAAAAGCAAGAAAACATTGCAGGAAGTGCGGGAAAATTCAAATTCAAAAACCGAAGGTCTCGCAGCGGAGCGACTACGGTAACACTGGAGTCAACTGTGCGCACCTGTTTTTTCTGGGATTTTTTGGGCAACTTTGGACTACGAAAAACCTGTGATTTCAGGAATTTTTTTGACTTTGGACGCGGCATAACATTTAAGGGGCTACCCCGTATCAAAACTGTCCCGAATTGGAAATCGGTATATAAAAATTAGCAAAAACACATGCTTCTGTGCAAAATAAGTGATACAATCACCAACTTGTGGCACCACTGGTGCTGCATCCATTGAATTAATTCCATATTGTGCCATAATGACGTGGATGCTCCAGAGCATGCGGATCCTCGGTGCATTATCATACGACACCATTGGTGGCTCCATTTATCATGCAGATTAGTTCATCGACCACATCGTATAGGCGACGAGCATGCGCGGTACTGAAAACTTTGAAATGTTATTTTCACGGATGGACAGGACCTTTTTTGTAGTCATAAACTTTGAAAATAGCCAATTTTCCTCCCACCAAATGTCTCAAAGCGCATTTTTCGCCACAGTTGAAGCGAGTGCGACCGTAACCCATTCAAAAATGTAAACAAGTTCTATTGATTTTTTTTTTCAACTTGTTTACATTTTTAAATGGGTTACGGTCGAACCTATTTCAACTGTGGGAAAATTGGCTATTTTCAACGTTTATTAGCTGCTGCTTGGACGAGAGTAGTTTCATGCAATATTCTATTAGAGGAGCAATTTTGTTAGATGATTTATGGTATTATTTACGTATTTCCTGTTTTTGTCGTGAAACTTGGAAAACCAATTTTTCAGGAAATTTTCATTACATAAAAATTCAATAAAATGTGTTTAATATTATGAAAACAAAAAATTGCAACGCGGTGTTTGAAAAATGATAAAAAGATACAGTAATTTTGAAAAAAAAAACAAAACGAAAAAGTCGGACAAAATGGGAAAAAATTCTAGAAAATGCAGAAAACAAGAAATCGAGAAAATTCACACAAAAAGGACACATAAAGCAGAGAAAATTAAAGAAACACAAAAGACAATTCTTTTTTTTGTAATCTGGAAATCTATTCCAGCTCATTTTCACTTGAAACCGGTCCACTCTTTTACAAATTCGGGGAAGAAATGATGAAATTCTTGGTACTGAAAAGAAGAAAAGACAATTTTTAGATTACGCAACCCAAAAATCTGAGTGGGCGTGTCCGATTAAAAAACTCGATTTTTCCCTTTTCAAAGAAAAACTTAAAGGTGCATCGAATTATTTTATCGGCCGGTTTCGACACGGTTTTTTCCTGTGCTGAATAGGACCATAAAATTGATTTTTTTTTGTTGCAAAATTTAAAAAAAAATCGATAAATTTGTATATTTGATGCCTGTATTCATTTCGTATAGAATTTCTATGCATAAAAATTATAGTTTTTGGTTTTAAAAATTACTCACTTTACAATTAAACTCTTTGCTCGCCGACGCCAGTTTCCTCCTCTCTTCCGGACTCGTGTCCACTACTCCTTCCGCCCGCCCATTTTCGTTCATGAACGAGTGAAGACCGACGAGAATGGCGGACACTGTCCAGCCGGGATTCCACGATTCTGGATGATAGTCAGAGATTGAGAGGCACAGACGGACGTTGGTGCCGAATCTGGAAATGCATTTCTCATCAAAATTGGCTTCAAAATTCAATGAAATCTACTTTAAAAATGACGCGAATTTCCATTCTAGGCAAATAAATTGGACAAAATCAAGATTTATTTTTTAAATGAAATTTAAAATTTGATTCCTCACGATTTGAAACGTGGGCGGAGCCGAGCAAACGCGCTTCACAGGATTTTTCGCGCGAAATTCAAATTTTGAGGCATTTTTTTTATGTTTTTCGGGAAAAAAAGCGAGACCCCAGGGGGGAAAGTTCCAAGTGACGCAAACTCCTGCGACATTTTTTTCTAAAAATAGTTTTATGTTCACAATTACCTTATTTAAATTTTTCGAAACTAAAATGCTCGACAAACATCAAAATAAAATTAGGCTCCGTCCATTTTCCCCCCTTTTCGTTCCCACATTTCGAATCTTCCCCCCCCCCCCCTTTTCGTGGTGTCTCAAAAAAGCATAAATTCTTAATTTTTCCCAAATGTGCTCCAACTGAATTATAGCTGAGGTCTTTAAAAATTTTTTAAGCCTAAGAACGTCGAATTTGGTTCAGCCACCATTTCGGAATAATCGTTTTCAGCCTTACGGAGCTAAATAAGTGAGTTTTTTGGTGTTTTGCAGGATAAATCTTTACGAAATTCGAAGCTTCGGCAATTTTATAGGGAATAATTCACTTTGGTTATGGAAAAAATAAATAATTGCTTGAAAAAAACCCGATTCGCCGTCGGACGACGAAGATTTCTATGGCCGCTCTTCGATGCGTATTTTAGTCTTATTCGGGTTTTTTGTTAATTCCAAGATCGTATGCATTGTTTTGACCTCAAAATGAAAGTCTTATGTTGGTTAAAAAAAAACTAGGGAGTAGAATAACGCTGAAAATACGTTTATTTCGACATGTAAATGAAACAAATATCATGAAAAATAAATGCAAATTATTTGATTTTCATCGATTGTTAGCCAATATTGTGCGTTTCACGAAAATCGCCCGAATTTTCCAGCCTTCAAAGTGAAATATTAGAGTTATTTAAAGATATTCTCAGTACGGAACGCTGCAAACGCGCTCCCTTCGCACAGTGCTGGACGCGGCCACGTTGGCGACGAGAGAGTGTAGAAAATTGAGAGAGCCGTGGCCGATGTTTTGCTCTGATTTCTTTAAACCTCACTCTAAATGCATGCGAAATCCCTTGTTCGATTGGAGCGAGTTATCAGCGTTTTATACCGAGTATACAATACATAAATTTTACACGGGCGATTGCCCTGGCGAAAGTGCGCTCCGTTGAAAAAATATTGGCAGTGTGTCCATTTATGTGAATTCTCATTTCTGGAGTTGAATCTTGAAGCAAAAAGTGTGTAATCGACGAGACGCAGAGGAGCCAGCTTTGCCACGTGGCACGACCTCAGCGCGGCACGTGGCACGTGGCACGTGGCTGTCACGCCTTTTGATCCAGGAGGAGATGCCGATTCGTGACCGAAGATCGGAAAGGAATGTGTAGAGTTGCACAACAACAACAACAACAACAACCTCAGCGCGTTGGATTTTGACGTGAAAAAAAATAATTTGAAAAAAAGCAATCACCCCGCAGACATGTCGAAATTCGGGCCGGCCCGGTCGGCCCGATCAATTTTTATTTTGGTTTTTTTTTTCGTAAGTTTTTTCGTTTTTTTTTCAATTAAAAACAAGTATTCGAAGTAATTTCGTTGTTATAATGGATCACGGCATGCTGGCACCTACCTCAGTGCAAACGCGCCCCAATCAAACTCAACGTTTGATGAAACACTGTGACCCGCGTGTTAAGAGAACATTCCCTCGCGGCGTGCGCTGCTGCTGTATCAAATGTTTTTAAAAATATAAGGGTTATCTGCGGGAAAAAAACATGTTTTTATTTTTGTTTTCGCGGAACGTACGCAGCGAAATGGACCCGCGAAAAAATCGAATTTCATAAATTGAGACTGAAACGTAGGTGCCAGCATGCCGTGTGGATTCGTGGCGAAGTGACAATTTTTATCACGTTTTTATTCGAAAAAATGAACAAATATCAGGAAAAAAATGAAGATATTTTTTTGTCTCACAGTTTCACGTGAAATGTCACACAGTTTCACGTAAAATTCGTTTGTTGTGATTACATTTTTTATTTTTGAGCAGACATTTTCTCTTCATTTCACGTATTATAAAAATTTCCGGGCCGACAAAATTTCACCATTGGTCCGGCCCGGCCCACGACATTTCTGTCACCCCGTGATTTTACAAAGAAAAACAGGTTTTACAGAAAGAAAAATAATAAAATCAATAAAAAAAATGCGAGAGTCGAAAAATGCGCAAGCACCGAAAGTGCGCCATGCAAGTTTACTGGCGCGCGAGCAAATTAGGCTCCGCCCACATTTCCAATCCTGGACACCGAGTCTTGAAAATTTTGTAAAAAATTTTTTTTGAAAAACTGTGCCGATTTTTTGTCATGATGCAAATTCAGCAGTTTTCCCTTTTTGTGCAAAGTGAATTTTAAAATAAAAATGTTTTTATTTCGAACCCTCTGTTCTTCATCCCGCTTATCTTTCTTTTGCTTTGATGTGCTCTTTTCTTCCACGGACCTGGAAGTTGCGAGGTCGCCGACTCACCTCCATGCTGAACCCTCGACAAAATGTTCTGTGAACTTTTTGAAACCAAAAAAAAAAAAAAACAGAAATGACAGCAACTTTTTTTTGGCGAAATTTCACAAAGTTATTTAGCAGATGATCCAAAAATTGTGTGTATCTCTGGCCTGTCTCCTCTCATGTATAGAACCGTCGGTCTTGCACGCAAATCAATTTTTTCAATCAATTTCAAATATTATCAATCTCGGAAAGTTCCACCGGGATCCAAAAGCAAAAAACGCATCTTCTACACGAAAAATTGAGAGATGCGAGGCGAAATTCGAAAAAGTCCGCAGTGCACTTTCTGTATTGCAAAGCGTTCAACCAACCTTCCATTGGGAGTGATCATTGTGATCGCAGGCGGGCTCCAAGGGAAATTTTCTTTGAAAATCACTTTTCCCCAATAGTATCCGCCGGCGAACGGCGTGTCCGGTGATCCTTTCAGACAATAGTGCCACTCGAGAATGTTTTTTTCGTTGGGAAGAGCACGAATTCCATCGGTTGGGTCCTGCATCATTTTCGCATAGTCTTTTTGGAGGCGACGGATCGCGCTGTCAGACGCGGAGCCGGGCGGTGGAACGCTCACTCCAGGCGGCTGAAAAATCGTGACATTTCGCTCCAAATTAAAAAAAAAAAAAAAACTCACCAAGTTCAAAAGCGCAGCCATTTTTGCAACGACACCAGGTCCGAATATGTCCTGTCAATTAAATTTTAAAAAATTTATTGGAAGATTTAAAAATTTAAGATACCGTTTTTGGCTTCAAAAACCATTCAAGAAAAAAAAATCAATACAAAAAAAATAATTAAACATTTTTTGGGGTTTAAAACGGACAGAAAAGGGTGAAAGAAAAGCATGAATTTGCGTAAATTGGGGTGAACGGGGTATAATTTAAGAATTTAAATACAAGCCAAAAAAAAGGAAAGAAAGAAAAAAAAGTGTTATTTTTTGCATCCAAATCTAATATTTGGCGGAAAAGTGCAGAAAATCACAGCGTCTAGTTGGAATAAATTACATTAATGACGATTTCAGATGATGATGGTGGTGGAAAATAGCGATTTGTAGTTAAAAATCTCTGAAAATATTGATTAAAGCCAGGGATTTGAAAATCTTTACTATTACTAATAAAATTTTTCTGTGTGTAAGTCTGTCTGTGCATCGGTATGTTCGCACTGCTCGCGCAGTCCCCAGAAGTCCGTAGGGGCCCAAACTTTGAAATCTGAGTCTCCTGAGTCCCGCGATGATGCCCGTCTTTTTCAAATTTTGATATCGTTATTTTGAAGGGTACTTTACTGTTAGGCCCGTCAACTTTTTTTTCTTCTGCGCGTTTCGCATTTCTACAGTGGAAATGAAATCCGGCGGAAAACTCAGGAGTCGTTTGAAATGTGACATCACACACTGCAGAGGTTTTCAGCCGGCGCGATGTTCGAGTGGTTTATAGTCTTGGCTGACGTGCGGGAGGTCGCGAGTTCGAGTTTTACTGTGGTTTTTTTTTGTAAGGGATATTTTGTTTAGTTAGTGGAAATTTAGCCAAGAAAGTTAGATTCAAGTACGTTTCTTCATATTTTGAGCTATTTATTGATTTTTTTTTGAAAATCCAAACAGTTGGTAATCATTTCGAAACTCTCCATCCAACCCAAAAAGTTTTGTGGAAACCAGAACAAGTGTAATGAAGAATTGAACTTTTAACTTGAGATCGGGTTTAGAGGAAAATAAATAATGGGAGAAATAACGATTCCAGATAACTTATGGACCTATTCATAGGAGAAAAAACAATGTTGTCAAAAAACGAATCCTATGAATAGGTCCATAAAAGAGTAAAGATGACTTTTCTTTATGAGTTTTTATAATGGATTCGTGACGGAGTGAAATTTCACGTGCAATTGGGAGACAAAAAATCTTTTTGGTTACTTCTTTTTTTCGAATAAAAACGTGAATTCGAGTGTCACTCCTCCTCGAATCCATTATGGGGTTATTCACGAAATGGAAAAAAATGGCAAAAAACGGCAAAAAACTGCGCGAAAACTCGGAAAATGCTCCGATTGATCTGAAATTTTGGGAAATAAGGGAAAAAACTCTCCCGGACATTCCCACAAAATTTCAGACCAAAATATCGAATTTTAAGAAATATTGCTTTTTTCTCTGAAAATGCTTAAAATCGATATTTTTGTCAAAAATTTTGTGGGAATGTCCGGGAGAGTTTTTTCCCTTATTCCCCAAAATTTCAGATCAATCGGAGCATTTTCCGAGTTTTCGCGCAGTTTTTTGCCGTTTTTTGCCATTTTTTTCCATTTCGTGAATAACCCCATTATAGCATTGGAAAACGAATTAGAATATTCAAATGCCAGGACTCGACCTGAAGAATTGTGTTCAGTTTGAAAACATCTGAGTACGGTAGTTTTTTTTTTAATTTCTTGCGCAATGCATCGGGTTGAAAACATCAAAAACTGTTTTTTTTTCTGCACTGAATAAGTTTGTGGCATATTTCTTTTCGCAGGCAATATACAAAAACGGATTGACAGGCACACAGGAAAACTTTGAAATTTTAATTGATCCAATTTTGGGTACTTACTCAATGTTTCTTTTGGCATACATTAAAACTTTTTAAAAAATCAGGGAGACTCGGGCATTCCCAAGCTTACCTAGAAGGTTTTTGACGGCGGTAGCCGTCAACAAACTTCTGGTTCCTAACAAAATATGAAAGAATTTTCCCAAAAAAAAACCGTTTAAAACGAAAAGATTAGCAATGGCCACGCCCCTTGTGTATTTTGTGTAATTTGCTCATCTTCGTTAAGAATTTCGCAATTTTCCTCTCAAGATTTTTGTTTGTTTTATTTTTTTTACCAGCCGAGTTGGTCAAGACTCACAGTAAATTTCCAGAAGTGGTCGTATTATTGCCGCTGGCAGCGGTAGGAGCACTCGGAAAAGACGGAGCGGCGGCTGGACGCGAGTTGCGGATCTGAAAAGGTGAAAAATGAGCAAAATGCAGAAAAGCCCCGGCTCTGCGACGTTTCAAAACCGGACATTTCAAAAATTGGCGGCTATTTGGCGTCTATTTGGTTGCTATGTGGCGGCTATTTGGCTGCTATTTGGCTGCTATTTGGCGTCTATTTGGCTGCTATTTGGCGGCAATTTGGCTGCTATTTGGCGGCTTTTTGGCTGCTATTTGGCGGCTATTTGGCTGCTATTTGGCTACCATTTTTTGGCTGATATTTAGCGGCTATTTGGCTGTTATTTGGCTGCTTTTTGGCTGCTATTTTGAGCCTATTTGGCCGCTACTTGGCTGCTATTTGGCGGCTATTTGGCTGCTATTTGGAGCCTATTTGGCCGCTATTTGGCTTCTATTTGGCTTCTATTTGGCTGCTTTTTGGCGGCTATTTGGCTGGTATTTGGCTGCTAACTGGCGGCTATTCGGCTGCTATTCGGCGGCTATTTGGCTGCTATTTGGCTTCTATTTGGCGTTTATTTGGCTGCTATTCGGCTGCTTTTTGGCGGCTATTTGGCTGGTATTTGGCGGCTATTCGGCTGCTATTTGGCTGCTATTTGGCGACTATTTGGCCGCTACTTGGCTGCTATTTGGCGGCTATTTGGCGACTATTTGGCTGCTATTTGTCCGCTACTTGGCTGCTATTTGGCGACTATTTGGCTGCTATTTGTCCGCTACTTGGCTGCTATTCGGCGTCTATTTGGCTGCTATTTTGCGTCTATTTGGCGGCTATTTGGCTGCTGATGGCGGCTATTTGGCTTCTATTTGGCGGCTGTTTGGCGGCTTTTTGGCTGCTATTTGGCGGCTATTTGGCTGCTATTTGGCTGCTTTTTGCCGGCTATTTGGCTGGTATTTGGCGGCTATTTGGATGCTATTTGGCTGCTATTTGGCGGCTATTTGGCTGCTATTTGGCTGCTATTTAGCGGCTATTTGGATGCTATTTGGCGGCTATTCGGCGGCTATTTGGCGACTATTTGGCGGCTATTTTTCTGCTATTTGGCGACTATTTTGCTGCTATTCGGCTGCTATTTGGCGGCTATTTGTCTGCTATTTGGCGGCTATTTGGCGTCTATTTGGCTGATATTTGGCTTCTGTTTGGCGTCTATTTTGCTGCTATTTGGCGGCTTTTTGGCTGCTATTTGGCGTCTATTTGGCGGCTATTTGGCGGCTATTTAGCTGCTATTTGGCTGCTATTGGTCTGCTATTTGGCGGCTATTTGGCTGCTATTCGGCGTCTATTTGGCTGCTATTTGGCGTCTATTTGGCTGCTGATGGCGGCTATTTGGCTGCTATTTGGCTTCTATTTGGCGGCTGTTTGGCGGCTGTTTGGCTGCTATTTGGCGGCTATTTGGCTGCTATTTGGCTGCTATTTGGCGGCTATTTGGCTGCTATTTAGCGGCTATTTGGATGCTATTTGGCGGCTATTCGGCGGCTATTTGGCGACTATTTGGCGGCTATTTTTCTGCTATTTGGCGACTATTTTGCTGCTATTCGGCTGCTATTTGGCTGCTATTTAGCGGCTATTTGGATGCTATTTGGCGGATATTCGGCGGCTATTCGGCGACTATTTAGCGGCTATTTTTCTGCTATTTGGCGACTATTTTGCTGCTATTCGGCTGCTATTTGGCGGCTATTTTGCTGCTATTTGGCGGCTATTTGGCTGCTATTTGGCTTCTATTTGGCGGCTATTTGTCTGCTATTTGGCAGCTATTTGGCGGCTATTTGGCGTCTATTTGGCTGATATTTGGCTTCTGTTTGGCGTCTATTTGGCGGCTATTTAGCTGCTATTTGGCTGCTATTGGTCTGCTATTTGGCGGCTATTTGGCTGCTTTTTGGCGGCTATTCGGCTGCTATTTGGCGACTATTTGGCCGCTGGAAGAATTTTTCGAAAATACACTCGGTTTTGAAACGTCGCGGAGCCCGTAAAAAGGTTTTCGAAAGTCCCTACCACTTTAATTATCAGTGTCGTCAAAAAAGCGGGAAATTATGAAAATTTTGAAAAGACCAACAAAAAAACCAAAAAATTAGAAAGAAATGAGATAGACAAGTACAGAGAAGAAAAGAAAATTGTTCGGGTGTGAGGCATATGTGGACCCGAATAAGGATGAGCAATGACCACACCTTTTTGCAACCCCGCGCACTTTTTTTTTTGTTTGGAATTTTTTTTTGCTTTTTGGTTTTTTACGAGTTATCGTGATTGCCAAAACGGAGGAATTTCGAAAATACCGTATTTACTCTAATTTCCCGGCAGCCTCTAATAGGACGGCTTGCAACGATATTTTAGGTGTCACTTGGCGAACACAGTTTTCGAAACGACCCAGAGCTATTTTACACATTTTTCAGCACTCACCACACTTCCAGCACCTGGTGGCGGCGGGAGCAGCGGAACGAAGCCTCCTGGAGCAGCAGCGGCAGCCGGGCGAGGGCGTGGAGCCGAGTTTTTGTCTCTTTTCTGGAAAAAATTTATGGAAATTCTTGTTTTTTTTTTATTCGGGTACCTACCCCAATGCTTATCGATATGGTCTGACCCTCCTTGAACGCCAAATCGAGACTCGGTCCGGCGGAAAGATCCTGCTTCTCGAGCTCTGCCGATTTTTCAATGTAGCGGAAGTGGTCCTGAGGGGAAAAAAAATGGTATTTTGGGATTTTTGAAAGAAATTTAATTTTTATTTTCGCGAATTTTTGATGAATTTTGCAAAAAAATGAAAAAAAAAATTTTTTTTTGATTTTCGTCAATTTTTTACGATTTTCATAATGAAACTTTTCAGAAAAATAAAAACTGAACTCAATTCTTTGTTATTTTCATGAAAAATAGTAGGATTTCAGCCATTTTCCACGAATTTTCATATGTTCAGCGAAAAAAAAAAATTGAAAAACCAGTTTTTTACCGAATTTTATCAGATTTTTAGGAAAGGAAGGAAACTTTTAAAGAAAAAGCTCAATTGTGGTCATATTCATTTTCACCTATTTTCAGTCAGAATTTCACAATTTTACGATAAAATTTTGCATTTTTTTCAGACTTTTTCCAGTTTTCCCTATTATTAGAATTCCGTTTCACCTATTTTCTGTCTAAAAATAATTTTACAGCATTGTAAAACTAGAATTTTTCACGAATTTTTATGCTTTTCTCCGATTTTAATTCATTTTTCTGGAAATTTTCAGATAAAAACCAATTTTTTTTGGTAAATTTCGCCAATTTTAAATGATTTTTTAAAAAATCCAGCAAAATTTCACAAATTTACGGCAACATTCTGGTATTTTTTCGCAATTTTTTTATTATTTTCAGCCATTTTTTGAAAAATCGTAAAATTTCAGTTATTTTTCGGGGAAATATTATATTTTCTGCCAAAAAAAATTTCAAAAACTTGAAATATTGGCAAGAAAATTTCCCAAAATTTCACATTTTGGCCATTTTTAAACTAATTTTTCACCAATTTATAAAATTTTCGATGCAAAAAATGAAAATTTTCATATTTTTCCGGAAAATGTGGCATTTTTCACCGATTTTCAATTATTTTATAGAATTTTTAGAAAAAAAAATCAATTTTAAATTAGTTTTGACCGTTTTTGAACGATTCTCATATTTTCCCAATTCACCTGCAAAGTGACATTAAAATCGAAGGCGTCGCCGCGTTCCTGAAATCCGCAGCCCACGAATGCCTGCTGGCCGTTATCGTTCTGGAAATTGGACATTATATTTATTTATTTTTTTTTTAGATTTTTGGGGTTTGGATCCAAAGAAGCCAGTTTTTACAGATTTTCCACAATTTCCAGTCAGAAACTGGCGTTTTTTAATGGGTTTTCACTCGATTTTTTTATTTCAAGGATGGATTTCCAGTCAAAACAGCTATTCTGTCTGATTTTTTCAAAATTTCCAAAAAACAATAATCGATAATTACGGTATTTACGGTACGGTATTTTCAGCAAATTTCAAGCCTTACCTGCAACCGAATCACGAAATATCTCGAACTATCAGCCACCGCCTCCACCGCAGTGCCTGGATGAGCATCAATTGGGCATTTCGCGTACAAATCGCCTAAAAACCACACATTTTCCGTTTTTTTCCACAAAAAATCAATAACTGACAAGTTTCGCCATCCTCCAACCGCATTTCGAGCTTATTGCCGATCGCCACCAGTCGCATTCGTCCAGTCCATGCCGGACTGTCCAGGTTCCAGTCGGCGGCTCTGGAAAATGAGTAATTTTTCGGGAAAATTGCAAAAAAAAACACATTTTTTGACTTACTTTGAACTTCCAGTGCCTATTGTCGGGATGCGATAGACGAAAACTTTTGGCTTGACGAGCAGCACATTTTCATAGTCGCCCATTCTTAAATTTGGCACTTTTTTTCTGGCGAAAACGCGATATCGACTTTTTGGGTGTGTTATGAAATTTCTGCCACGTTTGGGGTGTCAGGCCACGGCCCCGAGTGGTGGAAGCGCCAAATTTTAATTTTTTGAATTTTTAAAATTAAATGTAGTGTTTAAAAACCATAAAAAAATTGTGAAAAAACTCGCGGAAAAAAATGCCAAGATTTTGGAACAAAATTACAAAAATTTTAAAGGCGCATGACTAAAATTGTTTTCTATGGTCCTAACACGAAAAGTATTTAAATTAATACTGTAATATTTTCTTTTCTTTTTTTTGAATTTAATTGCATTTTACTGTTTTTGGGTGTTTTAAAATGCAAATATAATATTGAGACCCCACGAAAAGGGGGGAAAGTGTTGAAACGCAGGAACGAAAAGGGGGGAAAATGGGCACAGTTTGTCTGCAAAAGTGCCGCACGGTTTTTTCTGCATTTTTGGAGAATGAGCAATAGTGTTTTTTTTTTCTGCTTTTTTTGCCTGAAATTAGTTTTTTTGAGTATTTATTGTCCATTCGCGACAAATGCAGGTGCGCTTCATTGAACTTCGTACTTTGCGATTTTCGTTTTCGTCACCAAATTATTTTTCCTCTTTTTCTTCGATTTCTTGCTAAAATTCTCAGTTTTACTTGATATTTATTTGTTAAAATGACTGATAACAAACAAACAGTAATATTTTGTGAAAAATTTCCAAATTATGCCCAATTTTAGTTAAAATTCGCCATTTTTCGAAATTTTCGCTGCTTTAAAAATTCATAAATCATTTATTTGGAAAGCTTTTAGTTCAAATGATTTTATGACGATGTATTTCAATGTATTCTTTCTTTTTAGCACACAGTTTTCCTATTTTAATGCGAAATCACCCGAATTTTCGCAAAATATTATTTTTCACTAAAATCAATAATTTTGTGGACCTCTCGCAGCTTTTCCGCTCCTTTTATTTTTTAATCGTTTCTATTTTGTCTCCGCATTTTAAATACTAAATTCCAGCAAAACAAAACAGGAAAAAAACACTATTTCTCATTCTCCAAAAATGTAGAAAAACCGTGCGGCACTTTTGCAGACAAACTGTGCCCATTTTCCCCCCTTTTCGTTCCCGCGTTTCAACACTTTCCCCCCTTTTCGTGGGGTCTCAGAAAATTGACAAAAACTTTAAAGGCGCATGACTACTTTGTTTGCAATGGTTCCACCACGAATAGTACGGTAATTTTTAGTTTGCTGTTTTTTATCAATTTTTGTTGCATTTTTAATGTTTTTCTATTAAAAATACAGGTTTTATATAACAAAAAAATTTAGATAAAATCAAATTGATTTAAGCACAATGTGCTCAACCGATTTCCAACAACCGGTTTTCACCGGTTTTTATTCAAAAAACCGGTGGAAAAAAACCGGTTGTTCGAATAACCGGTTATTCGAAACAACCGGTTTCTATTCTGATAAAAACCGGTGTTTTGTGTGCAAACACAGCGACGCGCAATTGCAGATACATTGAATAGTACGCGCAAAGTTGTTTTTTTGCGGCTCCACAAGGTCTGAATAATTAATTCTTCATTCATCTTAAAATTTACGTTTTTTTCATCTTTGAAAATTATATTTCTCTTGGTAATTAAGAAATTTCGTTTTATTTCAACAAAAAGTAAAAAAAAACAACAAAAAAAAAGAACGAATGAATGAAAAAAAAAAAAACAAATGTATTTTAGTAATTTGATCAGCTAAATCTAGTCGAACAAAAGTAATCGTCCTCGTTTTCAGAATTTTAAGATTCCGCTCTGACTTTTCCTGGATCTTCCACATCATCCGTATCAATGTAATCGTACTCGATGTCGTCTTCGTGGTCTTCGTTTTCGTCTCATAAATCAAACCTGCAATAAAAATAGCATGAAATAATCCAAACTTTCATCATGGGGAAAAATATTACTTTTTGAGAGGAGTTCCGAAAAAAAACCGACTTGGTGATGGTCAGGGTTCCGGCCGGGGTGACGAAGGCGAAAACAGCCAGGGCGTCAGGTGGAGCTGGGGCGCATTAAACGAAAGGCTTATCCTTCTTTGGCACTTCGACGGCATGGGTGATGGCGACGTCCTTGGAGCCGACTGGGTGATGCGGTACTCGTTGTTGTTGGTGAACTTGATTTTCAAGAAAATCTTGTCGGCTCCGCCATTGACGATAAAAAAAATATTTTTTTTTTTCAAAAAATTAATTTCCTAGCTTACCTTTTTGTTTTTCTTGCGTATTCATCTGGGTGAGTTTTTTTTAAGTGCGATAATTTATTTGAACATGCCACAATTTTTTGATTCGAATCAATCGGCTTATCGAATACTTTGCATACTGGAGACGTCATTTGGCTGAAAAATTCGAAATTCGGGAAAGATTTATAAAAAAATAGAGGAAAAAAGAAGCAAAAACTAGAAAAGCAAGCAAGATTTGAACATTTAAGATTAAAAAAAAAACAAAACAACTTTGGTCCGCAATTGCGCGTCGCTGTGTTTGCACACAAAACACCGGTTTTCACCGGTGGAAACCGGTAGAAACCGGCGGAAACCGGTTTTTTTCACACCGGTGGAAACCGGTTTTTTTGTAACCGGTGAAAACCGGTTTCTACCGGTTTTCACCGGTATTAAAAAACACCGGTTTTTATCGGTTTTTGCCACCGGTGGAGCACATTGTTTAAGCATCAATTATAAATTGCGAGCACAACCCCAAATTTTTCTTATTGGTCTCGTCACAAAAAGTACTGTAATTTCGCATTTGTTTGTTTTTTGCTCTTTTTTTATTCAGAAAATTAAATATTGCAATTTGCAATTTTCTGCGTAAAAACAAAAAAAAAACGAGAAATCTCAAAAATTCAACACAAAATTAAAGGCGCACACTTAAATTTTTCCGCGTGGGCCCTGACACGAAAACTACTGTACTTTGTTATCGATTTTTTCCCTTGCAATTTTAATTTTCCTCATTTTCGATCATTTCTACTCGGTTTTCTCACACTTTTCCACGGTTTTTCGCCACGCAAACATGTCATTTCTCGCCCGCGGACTCTCCAATCTCATCGGACTCGTGGTGCCGATCTTACAGGCGTTTAAAATACTCAAAAAACCGACTAACAAAAAATTGGTAAGTAAATAAATAAATACCTCTTTTATGACCCAGAAAACTCTAATTTCCAGACCCAATCTGTTCACTACTGGTCCGTGTACGGCTCGTTCCTGATCATCGACTGGTTTCTCACCACATTTTTCATCACCTGCTTCATTCCATTCTACGATTTTTTCGTGCTGGTTTTCACGATTGGTATGGCGGTTCCGCAGCTCGGTGTGGCTCCGATGCTATATACAAAAGTATGAAAATAATTTTTCGATGTTTTGATACATTTTTATTTAGTTTCTGGCCCCAGCTCTTCGAAAATACGAGCGTCGTATTGACCGTGGCTCTGCGATAATTAGCAACAAAGCATGGGAGAATATGCCGGTGATGGCCAACATGGCTTCTTCAGTTTTAGCCTCGGTGGGTCAACATAAGAAAAATAAATCTAAATTTTTTTTATCCAGGCCTGCGAAGCCCTCATGGCACCTCCTGTCCTCGAAACCACCCTGGAAATTGATGAAATTGACATCTCCACAGAAATCTGCCGCTCGGAGCGCAAATCTAGCAAGGCTGCCAAAATCCAAGCCCCAGTGAGGTGTTTCGAGATTCAAGATGATGATGACGTGGAGGTTTTCGAGCCATTTCCAACAACTGCTGTTGTCAAGCAAGAAGAGCCGGATTCTGACGAGAACCTGGACGTTGTCAAGGAGATACGACCGATTCGACGGCCTGTAACTCGCAAATATGCCACTAGAAGTCAGTCTGTGCACTAGTTTTGGAGCCACCAAAATCATGTATATTAGCAAAAAAATAGCAGAACCAACCATCCAGTTTTATTCGTGTAATTATAACCGGTCTATGATGTTTGTGAATGAATTTGCAAATAACTTCAATCTCTGAATTTCTATGACGGACCAGCTGATCATTTCACTTTCACTACTTTCTCCGGTTTCTGCGCGCTCTCTCATCGCCTTTCACTCTTCGCTCTTTCTCAGCACCCTCTTCACGTTGTGTGTTGTCTAGGGTAAGAGTGTGTCCGCCCAGTACGCGTGCCCTCAACTGAATGGTTCGATTTTTTTTTTTTACTTTATTCTTTTTTTGGAAGAAAATTTTCTTTCCATGTTTTTTTTTTCGTTTTTAAACTGTTTTTAACGCCTTTTTCTTCGATTTTATTGCCCATTTTATTATACTCGTCGTTTTTTTTTATTTTCTTCATCTCATATGATGCTTCGAAATTTCTGAATTTGTTATTGTCGGCCCGCCAAAATAGCCAAACGCGCTCCGCTGAACTCAACGCTATCCGATTTTCATGGCATATAATTCGATGGGTACAACGATTCGGGGGTACAAGGGGGTACAAATGATTCGAGGGTACCAAATTAATGATTCGGGGGTAATAAATTTAGGGGTACCATACTTTTGGGGTACAACGACACGGGGGGTACAACATCCCAATGATTCGGGGGTACAAAATTATTGATTCATAGGTACAAAATTTTTGATTTAGGGGTACAATTTTTTTTTGGGGGTACAAATTGTCAAAATTATGCTAACCTGTGTAAAATGTGTATTTTTTCTTGAAATATTTATTGTTTTCTTTGTTTTATTGCTATTTATCTTGTTCTGTTTAATTTATTACAAGTTATCAAAGTTGTTATTTAACCTGTTATCTTCCGGAAACGATTTTTTATTCAAAAATCCACTTTTCCCAATTTTTCACGAAAAATGCAGAAAACTGAAAATGGAAGAGAAAATCAACTTGTGTACCGTCCTGAGCGACGATGTTTTATTCTCGAATTCTTTAAGTGACACAGTGTTGCTTTTACGACATCCGGGTTCAGATTTTAGATCATTTTCAAAAAATTTATCTTCCACGGAAACAAATCCTGGAACTATTTTGGAAAAATGCGAAAATGAAAAATCGTCTCAATAAATATTCTTATTTGTTTCGTTTAATACCTTTTAAAAAGTTGCCTCAGGACGGTACACAAGTTGATTTTCTCTTCCATTTTCAGTTTTCTGCATTTTTCGTGAAAAATTGGGAAAAGTGGATTTTTGAATAAAAAATCGTTTCCGGAAGATAACAGGTTAAATAACAACTTTGATAACTTGTAATAAATTAAACAGAACAATATAAATAGCAATAAAACAAAGAAAACAATAAATATTTCAAGAAAAAATACAAATTTTTCACAGGTTAGCATAATTTTGACAATTTGTACCCCCAAAAAAAATTGTACCCCTAAATCAAAAATTTTGTACCTATGAATCAATAATTTTGTACCCCCGAATCATTGGGATGTTGTACCCCCGTGTCGTTGTACCCCAAAAGTATGGTACCCCTAAATTTATTACCCCCGAATCATTAATTTTGTACCCTCGAATCATTTGTACCCCCTTGTACCCCCGAATCGTTGCACACGGCTCGTGTACGTTTCGAAACGTCCCTGTTTTGTGGACCTATTCACAAAACCAGAAAAAAAAGGAAAAAAATTGCGGGAAAAATCGGAGAATGGCTCCGATTGACCTGAAATTTTGGGAAATATTGGAAAAATTCCCCTGTACACGCTCAAAAAATTTTGGACCGAAATATCGATTTTAAAAATTTTCAGAAAAAAAGTCGATAATTTTTAAAATCGATATTTTGGTCCAAAATTTTTGAGCGTGTACAGGAGAACTTTTTCCAGTATTTCCAAAAATTTCAGGTCAATCGGAGCATTGTCCGATTTTTCCCGCAATTTTTTTCTGGTTTTGTAAATAAGTCCATCGAAGTGACATGTTTTGAAACATCCCACAGCCCACCCAACACTAAATTTCAAACAAATTTCCCCATAAAGTTGGCACATCCTTTTAATTGTCGAAAAAATCAAGCGACGACCAACCGTATCACAAATAAGGATGAGCAATGGTCACACTCCTCTAGACAAGTGAGCTCACTTGTGTTTTTTTTTGTTGCTCATTTTTGTCCAAAATTTCATAATTTTCTCAAGATTTTTATTTGTTCATCAGTTTTTAAGAGTCCACTATTTAAACATGTGCCCATCTTTCAGTCGTCGACCTGCAATATCCGGAGTGTTCTATCTTTTCTAGAGAGTGCTGCCCGCTTTTAATAATTTTTTTTTTAATTCTTCGTGTTTTCCGTGTTTGTAATCACTTTTATGATTTGTTAAAAGTCGGGAAATTACAGTTTTTGGCTTTTTAAACTGGAAAATCGATAATTTCGTGACGGAGGACATTTCACGTGAAACTGGGAGACGAAAATCTCTTCATTTCTTCCGTTGTTTCTTTATTTTTTCGAATAAAAACGTGAACAAAATTGTCACTCCACCACGAACCCATTATAATTTTTTGGCCACAATTTATTAATTTTTGTGTTAAAAATACTTAAAGTTTGAATAAAAATTGAAAATACCATATTTTCCATAATTAAAGAGCATGCCCTTCTATTATTTCATTTCATCACAAATGCCGGGGATTTAGAGGTTTGAAACGACCGAAGTTTGGTGTGAAAACCTCTAAAGGCTCTGGGACGTTCCGAAACTTTACTACTATTTTTCGGCGCCGTGTTCGCACTATTAACAAAATTCGGCCGAGGTAAAGTAGTTTTCGAATATTTTACCGGTAAATTCGCAAAATTTTTTGAAATTTACTGTAACATTTACCGCTCAAAATGCATTAAAGTTTCGAAACGTCTCAGTTTCGAAGTGGCAGGTTTAGAAACGTCCTAGAGCCCCTCTAAATACCCGGCAGTTGTTATGAAATGAAACAATAGAAGGGCATGCGCTCAAATTAGAGGAAATACGGTATATCGAATTGTTCAATAAACAAGGGAAAATTAAGAAATAAAAACATTTTTAGAGGCGTTGCCTAAACCACCCTGTAAATCGTGTTTTTCGAGTTACTGTAGATCGCCGCTTTATTTTTCGGTATCCCTATGAACATCTCAGCAAGGGTCCATCATCTTTTAAAATGACCGACCGCTTTCTCACGAGAAATATCGGCAGAAATTTGAACACAGTTGAGTGAATGCCGCCGTAACCCATTAAACGAGGGAGTGAGCAACAAAACACTCGTTTCACACTCATTCAACTGTGTCAACATTCGTGCTGACATGGGAAATCGACTATTTTTAAGGATGATGGACCGACCCTTGATGAGAATGAAAAATTTCACAAAAAAAGTTGATAAAAATTGGCTCAGGGAAATTTCGAAACTAGGAAGATTCGAAACTGGGACGTTTCGAAACTGTGACGTTCGCGCTATCTTCCACTTTGAAACGTCCTAGTTTCGAAGTGATAGGTTCCGAAACGTCCTAGTTTCGAAATGTCTTATGGATCTATTCACAAAACCGGAAAAAATTGCGGGAAAAATCGGAGAATGCTCCGATTGACCTGAAATTTTGGGAAATATTGGAAAAAATTCTCATTTGCACGCTCAAAAAATTTTGGACCAAAAGATCGATTTTTTCTGAAAATTTTTAAAATCGATATTTTGGTCCAAAATTTTTTGAGCGTGTATAGGAGAATTTTTCCAATATTTCCCAAAATTTTAGGTCAATCGGAGCATTCTCCTATTTTCCCCGCATTTTTTTCCGGTTTTGTGAACAGGTCCATCTAAAAGTTAGACAAAAAAAATTTAAAAATTTCCAAAGAACATTGCAAAAAAAATTGAATTTTTCAAAAAAAAAGTTTTTTTTTGCTTTCTTTTTTTTTCTATTTTCCATCTTCATCCATTCTTCCTAATCACCATTGTGACACCATTTCGACTAGAAATTTCTTATCATACTTTTCCCTGCACTCTCTTCAATTTTCCCCATCTTTTCCAAAATATTTCATTTTTGTGCTCAATCTTCATGCCAATCACCTGACTGATTTGATTTGCACGGTCTTTCTCACTTTTTGGAACACTTTCTATCATTTATCATTTTTTATCAGTGCGATTTTGACACAAAAATTTGGCTAGAATGAGAAAATTTTAAATATGCTGTCAGATAAATAGTGAAAATGTTGTTTTATTTTTAGAAAATTATTGGGGGTTTATTTATGACTCATTTGAAGAAAAAAAAGTTTAAAAAATCAATTTTTCTTGATTTTTCCAGAAACCAGTTTAAAACTGGCAAAAAAAGGGTTTTTCCTGTTTCCAACTGATAACTAATTTCTGTCTCCTGATAACAGTCTTGCCTTGCCCCGTCATATTCGTTTCTCCGAAACCTTTTTTTATTACTACTTTTTACTATTTTCCAGAAAATGCCATACTCACCGCTGGAAGTCCACGAGGGACTTCCATCAACTTCTTCGTTTTTTGACTGGATTTGTGAGTTTTTATTAATTTTATTTTTCTAAAATCGCATTTTCTAGTATCTCCACCTTATGAACATGATATTGGCGGCTGGAACTCGACGGACGTATTGTGCGCCAATTGCATCGGAGATCGGAATATCATTGGTTGGTTTTTATTAATTTTCAAGAATTTTTTGCAGAAAATTGTGGATTTTTCCTTTCAGCCTGCGTCCGTTCGAGCGTCATTGCTTTTCTCGGCGTGTGCACCGCCGTTTTGTGTTTTGCAAGAATTGTGAAACTGCACGCCACGTCACAATCACAGCTTATGCTTCTTCTCTACTATGTTTTGGCGGTTCATTGCATTGGAGGGTATGTGATTGATAAACAAAATAAACAATTGAAGGTCGATTGTCGGAACGCAGAAGTCTTGGACCCGTTATTTTGAATGGAAACGGGAATATGCAAGAAAAAAACCGTTTTTTGAATTTCGCAATCATATGCCGGTTGTTTACGAAGAAAACAACCACCAGGGATTGTTGTGGACCTATTCACAAAACCGGAAAAATCGGAGAATGCTCTGATTAGACACCGTATGCATGTTTACGGTAAACTGAAGGTTGGAAAACCCGAAAATCGCGAAAACTACTTTTGACCTTCTGCCGAAGCCCGATAACCTAAAGGCAAAGTCCTACGAGCCCCTGAAAAAAAAAACAGAAAAACGCATTTGCCCGGCGAACGAATTTCATGGATATTGCCACTGGAGTTGGAATAATTTAATGCGCCTTTAAAGATCGACAATGGACCTATTCACAAAACCGGAAAAAAAGGAAGTAAACGGAAAAAATCGGATAATGCTTCGATTGACCTGAAATTTTGGGAAAAATTCTCCTGTACATGCTCAAAAAATTTTGGACAAAAATATCGATATTTTCAGAAAAAAAATCGTTAATTTTTAAAATCGATATTTTGGTCCAAAATTTCGGGTCAATCGGAGACTTCTCCGATTTTTTCCGCAATTTTTTCCGTTTTTTTCTTTTTTTTTTCCAGTATTGTGAATAGGTCCATTGTCGATCTTTAAAGGCGCATTAAATTATTCCAACGCCAGTGGCAATATCCATGAAATTCGTCAGTTTTAGGTTATCGGGCTCCGGCAGAAGCAAAAGTAGTTTTCGTGATTTTCGGGTTTTCCAACCTTCAGTTTACCGTAAACCGACCGTCCGATAACCACCGGCAAACGACGTTCATGCATACGGTCTCTTTGACTTTTTTCCGTAATTCTGCATATGGCTGAAAAACGCAAAAAAAACTGGTTTCTCTCCTGCGCTGAATAGGTCGATTATAGAAAAAATAAAAAGAGAAGAAGACAGTTAGACAAAACAAGACATTGAGAAAAACGCGAGTTCTTAAAGATCATTCGAGTGGCTAATCGGATGGAACACGCAAATCTCGCTCTTCCTCGCCTACACCAAAGCCGTGTGCTTACTCATCGTCTGCTATTTTTATCTGGACATTGCCTCTTCGATGATGCACTGGAGCTCAACGGCCGGCAAACGGCTCTGCTTTGTCGCCCTATTCCTGCTCTTCACCTATTTCACCGCGTTTCTCGTGATGGGCTATGTTCTCGCTTCGATTGAGCAGCGCTTGGATTGTAGAGGTGTGCACTAACAATGAAAAAATCAAAAAAATTAGTCCGTTTACAGCACCCTACTGGATCTGGTTCTCTGTCGGCGAGTTTCTCATTGTCCAAATGACACTTGTCTCGTTCTGCATGATAATTCGCCGAATGAACCGGATCTCGGCGCCGTGGCAGATGCACGCCGCACAGAGACGCGACATTTTTGTGCTGATGTGGGCGTTCGAGACGGCCACGTTTTGTGATATGGCTTATCACATTGGCATGTTCATGTTGGCCGACGAACACTCGAAAATGAGCTGCTCGGCGATTTTTGTGAGTGGAACAATTGGGGTTTACGACGAATTAAAGATGCCCCATCTGATTTCTGGATGCAATGGAGAATCAGAGGGGGCATCGCTAAAACTTACATAAAAATTAAGGCTTCCATTCGGACCAATTTTCGTCCGTCCGGTCCGTCCGTTCGTCCGTCCGTCCGCCGTCCGTCCGGCACGCTCTATTTGGCTGGGAATTTTAATTTATGGCACTCTCTTTAAAAATTCTGACATTGAAAATGTAAGCGGTTGCAAATTTATGTAGAATTAGCTTTGCAAAAACAAATTTTTTAATTTTTTTCCGAATTTTTGATAGCAGAAACAAGACATTTCTATTGATATTTTAAAGAAAAAAGAACAAAAACAGCTTTTGAAAACAAAATATAACAGAAAAAAAAAGAAAAACTAACAAGAAAAAAAACGGAATGGAAGCCTTAATAAAAATCAAAGATGCCCTATATGGTTTTTGGGTTTAATCGAAAATCAGAGAGGGCATCGCTGAAATCCACATACAATACAAAGATGCTCTGTCTGATTTTCGGTTTTGCATCGAAAACAGTGAGGGCATCGTCTAAAAACGTTGCAAATTTTCAACAAATCAACGATTCTTGGGTTCAATCAATAATCAGACTTGAAAACAACCAAAATCACTGAACGAACACGTTTCAGGACCACGATCAGATTCGCTACTCGATTCTAAAAGCCCCCTACGATTTGGTCAACTTTATCATGCCCGCGTGGTCGATTTTGTACGTGTTTCGCACAAAAACCAAGCTCCGCGCGGATAGCGAGGATTCTGGAGAGGTACAACACACCAAATGTTATTTTTCGAAACCTATAAATTCCAGTCCTCTACAACTTCAACATTATCTTCGGCTCACTCGCGAAACAATGTGCGAATCGCCGACGTGGTGACGGTCAGAAATTGGCGCAGACGGTATCGCCCGCTGACGCAACCGTCAGCCTCAGAACGCCCTGTTCTCCATTCACAGTGGCGTCAGAATCGAATCAATAGCAATGTGGTGAGCAGCACGTCGCCGAGCAATCAGCAGCCTGCCAATCTTGCTCCGAGGTTGCGCACTGTCAGCTCCGCGCCAATGATTCGCAGAATGTCTGTGTCGCATTCGATTGTCAGTTCTCCATTGTACAGCATTCCTGAGGAGTTTCAGGTTAGCTTCATTTTATTTTATTTTAATTCTTGCACGAAACTTGTGCAGCCCGATTAAGTTCCAACTTGTTCCAACTCAGAACGCGATTCCTCCTGCTCTCCGCCACCAAGAAATGTATGTTGGCTCGTTGGACAGTCTCGCTCCCCTGATAGATGAGCCACTCGAGTGAATCACAATAGATCTATCGATTTAATTTACAACTTTGAATTTTTGTTATTAATGTAATGTATGTACACCTTTTTTTGTTGTCTTTCTTTTTGTCGTTTAATTGTTTTTTTTTTCGTTTTTTTCTCCTTTTAAAAATTCCATGATGTTTTAAATACACTTTTTCACGGGTTGTTTTCAATGTTTTTATTAAATAAACGTTTTGAGAAAAAAAAACTGTTTTTTTTTGGTTCAAAAGTTAGGTGACAACTGTGCCCCAGTGAATGTTATCTATCCTTCTAACGGTTATAGCTTGATGGCCTGGCTTAGCAGGCCGTTGAAGAAGATCCAGAGACAAAACCGCTCCGAACAGCACCACCAGTTGCGCCAGTCCGGCCTTTACTCGTGTTACGGCATATTCTCAAGAGTACGTCGGAAGAGGCGATCTAATCTCGGAGTACCGGGCGTGTTCCTTATTGGACGGAACAAGAACAGCCAGCCAAAAAAAAAAAGAATCGACTACAGAGTGTGTACGTTTAACTGCAGATTGGTTTCCACCGATGACCCGAGCTACTAGAAGAGACAAAGACGATCGAGTACCACATATCACTTCTACCCCACCCTTTTTTTGCTCTCATTCTTGATCTGTTCCTACCCAACTCTTTATTGCTTTCATTATTTCCCTGCACCTACCTTTAATGTTTTTGTGTACACAATATCAACACGTCACATTTGCGTAAATAAATAAATTATCGGACTATTGGAAACGAAGACCGAAATACACATTTTGCATCGAGACAGGACCGAATTTTTTTTAGGAAAACGGAACACCACTCTCGTGTCAGGAGGGGTCGGCTTTATCATTAAAAACATCCTCCTGTCAAAGATCCAAGAAATCAAATTTCTCGACCAAAGGATCGCCTACTTGACTTTCCATGTAGATCGGCGACTGACTAGGGAAGTATCTAACCCACCACGGTATAGAACTTTCATGGAATAGAACTGCTACGGAGTAGAACTGCGCGGAATAGAACCGACTGAAATGGTACTTTACTGAAAAAATTACTGCACGAAATAGAACTCCGGGACTCACAATGCACAATGAAATAATTCTTCGAGTAGTTCGAGCGGTTCTGTGTCGGTTCAGCTTCATTTCAGGCGATTCTATCCCGTGCGAATTCTATACCGTAGTATCCCCTAACCAGGACCTTCTACGATGTTTTGAAAATTGGATCATAGACTAATTCAGCTATGCTGAATCCATTTCTGAAATTAAATTATGCCCATTCGACCTGTGGAGCAAATTATGGCTCCGCGAAATTTCCATTTTTGTCGTGATAAAGCATTCTGAGCGGCGCATTTGTATATACCCTCAGACAGCAAAACAATCTACAGGTCGAATGGGAAATGGATTCAGAATAGCTGAATTAGTATATGCTCCAATTTTCAGAACATCCTAGATGGTAGTAGTCGTATGCTTCCCTAGTCCAGAAAGTTTCTATGATGAAGGTAGTTTCCAGGTACACGCCAGTAGTCAGTCCGTGTTCATGTTTGATTGTCTGCTTTTATGACGATTGTTTCACCAGTTTTTGGGGTGTTCACAATCACGAAAACTAAATTTGCGTTTGACCATTTACGGTACCTCAAAATGCCGTAAACTTAAAATCCCATCCATGATCCAAAAAACGTCCACCTAATAGTGCTTAAAAGGTATTCCGGTTGAAAAAAAAAAGAAAAAATTGCACTGGAAACTGATAGGGATTAGTCGACTAATCCCATCTCTTCTGACTGATTTTTCGAGCTGTTCTTGGAGTTTTTTATTTTTAAAAGATTTTGTTTAATTTTCAGTGTTTAATGGCGTTTAAAAGGTTTTTTCTAAAAAAGAAAAGAAAGAAGAATTGACTATAATTTTTTGTAATTCGGAATTTCTAGTTTTTTCGAAATTTGATGAATCTGATTTTTTCACTAGTATGGGGGCACAATGGTATAATAAACCCAAAAAATCTAGAAAAATTAAACGAGCAGTTTAAAAAAACTTGGGAAAATTTTGGCAAAATTAAACAACTTTTTGAGATTTTCTCGCAATTTCGTCCTAATCCTAATTTTTCTTAACTTTTCATTATCTTTTTTATTTAATTTTTCGAAAACTTTTTTGCTCAAGTTTATAATATGTTTATAGGCTATAGCTAGAGTGCAAATTGTTTATTTTCCTCTCGTTCATTATTTTTTCCACTTCTAAATAATTCAATTTTCCACTGTTTAGAAGCCCTGAATATTCCTATTATTATGAGGAGATTATGATAGGGATTTTGGCAAAATTATATGTTTGAGTGGTCGAAAATGTTAATGGATATTTATTTGTTAATCTCAAAATCCTGAATCCTGAATCCCGAAATCAAAAAAGACATGGACATGAGAAAATATGTAGTTTAATGCACCACAAGTTTACTGTTTCTGGTGTGGGTGGGCTAAGAATAAAATTCCACCGCTTTAAAATGAAACTCTTAAATTGGGGGTATCCGTTTTTAGGACTGCGCGGTATGGAACTTAATTTTCATGCCTTTCCAATCATTGCAATAACGATTAGAAAGACAAGAAATAACCGCACAGTTCTTAAAGCAAGTACCCCCTTAAAATTAATCCAAAAAACTACCGTAATCCTCTTGAATCTCTCTGTAAATAACCATGCCCATAGTTAAGAATAGCCAGAACACTTCCACTTGAAACAAAAATGCCCGAAAAAATGGGTTTTTTCTTTCCTCCGAAAGTGCGTGCCGTATCGTTTTGTATCGTATTGTTTGTTCTCGTCTCGCTTCTCGTGCTCTCATATTTCCACACTGTCTCTTAAATTCTCGTGTTTTCCCCCCACCACGACACTGTTTTGCCCGCAATTTTGGCCGTCTATTGACGTAAGCGTGTGTAGTTTGAAAAATGGCTATTACGGGCTGGGGGGGGGGACTGGAAATTTTTGTAACAAACGTTTTTATTTGGTTCATTTTTTAACATTTTAACAGTGGCTATTAACCATCGAAAATAGCTATTAGCCATTGCTGGCGCCAAATTCCTTTGGCCTACCCTCCAAACTCAACGGCTATTAGCCAATTCATTCCCCTATCAATTTGCTCACAATTTCTTTCTTCCATGTGTCGTCGTTTTCCGGGTAATATTTTTTTGTTTCCAACGAAATAAAAAAAAGAGAAAAAAGTTCCCTCCCGTCGGGTGAAAGGGGGGAGGGGGAGCGGCGCCCTCCCGCCGTCCCCCCACTGCAAAGTGTAAACACATTGTTCCTTCTCGTCGTCTCAACACCCTCTCCAATTCCTGTACTCTCTCTTATCGCCGTCTGACTCTCTCGCCATTCTCTCTCTCTCTCTCTCTCTCTCTCTCTCTCTCTCGTGTTTCGCCACAAAACGAGAAAATCGCAAAGAGAAGAAAACGAGACACAACAATAAGTGTGTATATGTAACTTTTTTTTTCAGTTTTTCGCAGAGTGTAAACTTTGCCAATTTTTTAATTTGAACGACCTCTTAATTTAACCGATTTTTCTAGGTTTTTCATTGATTTTTTGGACTTTTTTTTTTGCATATTGCATTTTTTGAATTTTGCATTCCATTTTTGCGATGTTTTTCAGTGTATTGTTTCCAGAAATTCTTCTTCTTTTATGGAATGTTTAAAAACTGTTTTGAGAATGTTTCAGGAATTTTTGAGAATTTTCTAAAATCAAAAAAAAAAAAAATTTTTTTTAATTGACAATCGTTTTCTATTTTTTAAAGGAATTTCTCAGTTTTTTTTCCGCATTTTTGTACCATTTTTTGAATAATTTTAATCGATTTTTAAGGAAATTTTAAGGTTAAAAAATTTTTTTTTTTTTTAACTCGAATTTTGCGGAAAAATTGATTTTTTAAATAACCTATTTTTTTTTAGAACTTTCTCATTTTTAAATTACACATTCTTTGATTTTCTAGCATTTTTCAAACACATTTTGACCATTCTATAACACCTTTGCAATGTTTTTTTTGTTAAAAAAAAAAATTTTATCAAAAAATTTCAAAAAAAAATTTTTTGAATTTTTAAAAATTTTCCAGATTTGTTCTATTTTCTAGATCTTTTTGACCAATTTTCAGCGTTTTCTAGCACTTTTTGGACAATTTTACAAATTTTCGAAAAAAAATGTTTTTTTAATTTTAAAACATTTTGCAGATTTTTCCTAGCTTTTCTTGAACTTTTTTTTTTGCATTTTTCTACATATTTACAATTACTTTTTCAAACCATTTTAAAGCTTTTTTCACTCAGAAATACTTCAATTTTGTAAAACAATCCAAAAAAGTTTTCAACAAAAAAAAATCCAAAAAAGTTTTCAACAAATTTTTTTTTAAAAAAACGTTTGAGCAAAAACATATCTGAAAAACAAAACGCCTGAAAAATAATTGTTCTACCACCGTTACTTTTTTTTTCCCCAAAATTTAATGTTTCTAGCCTTCACCCAATCCATGTCTCCAACCCCTCTCCAATATCCCTGCTATTTATTGTTTCTCTTCTTTTTTTCCCCCAAAAAAAAATGAAAAGGAATGGAATTACATCCCCTCGCCGGTCCCCTTTGTATGCGAGGTGGAGGAAAAAGAAAGGAAAAAAAAAGAAAAAAAAATTTTTTTTCTCGTTTCCCTCGCTTTGAAACATTCGAGAGAATATGGTTGAGTGACCTGCGCACGCGCATTTTTTCTCTATTTTTTCTCTTTTTTCCCGCCATTTCATTATATTCCTTTCACGGCGCGCGCTCCCGGCGAAATAGTGCGGGAATGGGAGAGGGTGGGGTAGAGAACACGAGATGGAGACGCAGAGAGGGAAAGGAGTGCGCGTCGTCGTTATCTTTTTTCTCTGTCTCTCTTTTTCTCGTCTTGAGGTGATAGGAAGAGATGCAGAGAAGCGAGAGAGAGAGAATAAAACCCTTTTTTTTGGAAAACATGAAATTTTTTGTCATTTTGGTAATCTCACAATTTGACAATCATCTGAAGAAGCAAAAAACTGAAAAACGTCGGGTAATCAGAAATTTTTTAGCTAATAGCCATCGAATCGGGACGTGTGCAATATGTATTTGGCGCACAGCTGCCAATTCCTGCCAAATACGCGCCAAAAGTTCTCTGAGAAAGAAATTGAAGAGCAAACGGCTAATAGCCATCGAATTTGGGGCAAGTGCCAAATGCATATGGCACACGATGTAAACATCAACATTTTCCGGAAAACGTGTTTCCTGTCGTTTTAAAGTTTCTTGCATAATTTGACAATTTGACAACTTGACAATTTGACAATTTGACAATTTGACAATTTGACTGTTTGACAATTTGAAAGTGTGACATTTTGACATTTTGAAAATTTGACAATTTGACATTTTGAAAATTTGTCAATTTGACAATTTGACAATATGACAATTTGACAACTTGATAATTTGACAATTCGAAAACCTGACATTTTGGCATTTTGACAATTTGACAGTTTGACAATTTGACAATATGACAATTTGACAATATGATATTTTGGCCATTTGACAATTTGACAATTTGACAATTTGACAATATGACAATTTGTCAATTTGACTATTTGAATATTTGACAATTTGACAATTTGACAAGTTGACGATTTGACAATTTGACAACTTGACAATTTGACAATTTGACAACTTGACAATTTGACATTTTGACAATTTGACAATCTGACATTTTGACAATTTGACAATGTGACAATTTGACATTTTGACAATTTGACAATGTGACAATTTGAAAATCGGACAATTTGACAATTTGACAGTTTGACAACTTGTCAATTTGACAATTTGACAATTTGAAAATTTGACAACTTGACAATTTGACATTTTGACAATATGACAATATGACAATTTGACAATCTGAAATTTCAACAATTTGACAATTTGACAATTTGACAATTTGACATTTTGACAATTTGACAATTTGACAATATGACAATTTGACAATTTGAAATTTTGACATTTTGACAATTTGGCAGCTTGACAATTTGACAACTTGACAATTTGACAGTTTGACAACTTGACAATGTATTTTTTTCCAGTTTCATTTACCCGTCCTCTCTGAAAACCGAACAGACATATGCAATGCAACATAAAAAGAGACAGATAGAACAAAATAGAGAGAAAAAGAGGGAAATGTGTAAGAGAAAAGAGTGTTAGAGAAGTGCGCAGGCACGTGGCGCGAAAGGGCGGTCCATAGCCCTTTCCTCGCTCTTTTCCCATCTCTTTCAGGTCACATTGAGGTCCCCCACCACTTTCACACATTGCTAAGAACCGGGCACCTCATTTGCGTGTAATCGCGTGTGTGGGCTGGGCTGGATAAAAAATGTTGCGAGGGATGAATAATCATGGCTTTTCTCCTTTTTCTCCCATTTTTTTTTGCTTACATTTTTTGTTGACATTTTTTTTCCTCAATAGAAAATATTATTGCTATCAGTCGGGTCAGTGTCTCTCTTGCTACGTATAACATGATGTTTTCGTCCTTTTTTTCTGTCTAATCATTATTATCATTCTTTCATAATTTCAACCGAATGTTGCCTATTCCAATGATATCTTATCAGTTAAATACATAGTTGATGAGAGAGAAAAAAAAAAGTTAAAAATTTTTTGGACACTAGGGAGAATGATAGGCAGACAACACGACATTTTTTTCTCGTTATAATCACAATTTGGACTGACTAACAGGCAGTGGAAAATCATAATTATTTTGTGATCAAAAGTTTTTGGCGGGAATTTAAATATTTGTTACTTTTTTAGTGTTTTTTTGGGATTTTTCCTATTCCTTCTATACTTTTCCTTACAATTGCATGTTTCTCTTGTAGTTTTCTTGAATTTAATTAATGATACGTAAATTAAACTAAAAAAAAAGCATGCGCCAAAAAATACGAAACATTTTTTTTTAGTTTTTCAAATTTTTGAAAAAAAATTTTTTTTTTTTTAAAGAATGTTAAAGTTGTCTAATATCTTTTTGTATTAGGAAGTTCAAAATGTTTTGAATCAGAAAAGCATTTAAAAGTGCTCAAAAAAAGCTAAAATTGAAATTTTTACAATTTTTTTGGGAAAAGTCTGAAAAATTCGCAAAAAAATTTTTTTCAACTATTTTCAAAATTTCTTTTATTTTTGAAGTTATTTAGTGATTTTTAGTAAAGCTTTGCTTATACTTAATGCACTTTTAAATAATCTTTTTTTCAGTCAGTAGTTTTTTTTTAATTTCTGAAAAAAAAATTCAGAATTTTGATTTTAATTTTTTTGGAACATTAAATGTTTAGAATTGTTTTTGAAAGGATTTTAGAATTGTTTTTGAAAGGGTTCTAAATATTCAAAATTAAAGAAATCACCGTAATTCAACTGAATGCTTTTGAATTAAAAAAATATATTTTTTCAAAAAAAAATTTTTTTTTTTCATTTTTTCTACCACCTTTCTAAAACCTGTTATCAGTTGAATGGGCACGTGATACTATTTAACAAAAATTTTTTAATAGTAAATGGAACAAAAAAGCAGCAAATGGTACCGCACAAACTTGTTTTTTTTTTTTTTTTTTTTTTGAAAAAAAATTTTTTCAACATTTTTTTCGAAAAAATTTTTTTTGTTTATATTTTTTACAGTTGTTGTATTTGTTTATTTAGATCTAAAATTGTTTGAACAATTAACAAAACCTAAAAATATACAGTTCCACGGCGTGCTGGAGTCTACGTTTTAATAATTATTTTCGGAAATGAAATTTCGGAGGTCATCTCTCTCAAAGCTCTGCGTCTCTAGTTTTACACTCACTTAGCAAAACTTGGCAGAATGTTACTATTGAGACGCAGATAAATGCGACAGGGCGCGTTTGCCATTACGTAGGTTCTAGCACGCCGTGAGTTCTCTTGCAGATTTGTGAGAAACTGAAAAAAATTCAAAATTTTTGGAAAAAAAATTTTTCTCTTCAAAAAAAGTTTTATTTTTTCCAAATTTTTGCCAAATATCTCACAAGTTTTCATATTCTAGATCACCTGTAACCTTGCCCTGCAAATTTTTCACGTGCCCTTCACGTGATTGTCACGGAAAATGTGATTAGATCAACAGGTGGTAGGACCTCACAATCAGGGGAATGAAATTTAATAAAATGCAAAAAAAAGTTGTAGCTTTGTTTAGTTGTGTTGCTTTTAGTGTTGGTTTGTTCATTTATTTTTGCTTTTCTAGTATTTGTTTATTCCAATAAAGGCAAAAAAAAAAATTCAAAAAAAAAATTTTTTTTCATTTTTTTCCAGTTTCAATGTTTCCACCTCACCACTTTTTCACATTTTTCTCTACATCTCTCATGTTCAAATCCTATTTCTTTTTGAAAATTTGACAAAAACTAATGCGTATTTCCGTTCCAAATGCACCAGGAAAATGTGAATTTTGAAGAAAAAAAAATTTTTTTTGGTCGAAATTTTTTAAAATTTAACAAAAATTTTTACACTATTTTTTTCTGAACATTTTCCTTATAAAAAAATAAAGAAAAACTCTGAAATTTTCAAATTTTAAATGTTTTTCTTGTCTCGCCCCCATTCAATTTCAATGCCCATCCCATCCCATTCCATTTTTCCACCACCACCTGAAAACTGAAAAAACTATCAGAAAACCTGTCCGGCGTTTATGTGATGTCGTCCATTTCTTTTTCCTTTTTTTTGCGGAAAAAAACAGAGACAATTTCTTATTTTTCTCTAAACTCTCCAACTTCTCTTGATGGAAGGAACTGGTTTCCTTAAATAAAATTGATTTGAAGACAAAGTTTCAGTTCTCTTTTCATTTTTTAAGGCAAAAATGTTATTTTTTAGGGTTGTATTTATTATTTTTACGGTATTTTAGTTTATTCCACGAAGTCTGAAAAATGGTACTTGTTTTTTGAAATTTGATGTTGTTTTGTTTCAAATGTTTCTAGAATTTTTCTCATGTTTTTTCTAGATGTTTCCGCGGATTTTTAGAAATTTAAGAACATTTTAAAGAAAAAAAAAATTAGGAAAACATTATTTCCGAAACTTAGTCAACATGGGTGTCAAAACTCATAATTTTACATTTGAAAATCAGTCCACAAAGTTTCCCAACGCGAAAACCTCGGTAAGTTCCTGAAACTACATTTTGACCCATCGAATTATCCGAAAAAAGTTCGAAAAAAAATGTTTGAAAACTAGTCAATATGGGTCTCTAAACTTAGCATTTTACATTGGAAATCTAGTTTACACTGTTTTTCAACGCAAAATCCCCGGCAAGTTCCGGAAACTACATTTTGATACCCTCGAAATTTCCGAAAAAAGTTCGAAAAAAAATGTTTGAAAACTAGCCAATATGGGTCTCTAAACTCATCATTTTGGGTCAAAAATGCGTTGACTTGTGTTCGAAAATGCAAAAACACCGAAAAATGTCTACAACGACATATTCACCCCTTAAATTTTCCGAAAATTATTTTTTTTTGAAACTTTGTCAATATGGGTGTCAAAACTCATCATTTCACATTTGAGGTCTAGTCTACAATGTTTCTTTATGCAAAACCCCTGAAAAATTCCTGTAACTACATTTTGACCCATCGAATTATCCAAAAAATAAATGCTTTTGAAACCTAGTCAATATGGGTGTCAAAACTCATTATTTTTTGTAAGAAAAATTTTGCGCTATGTATTACACCCCCAAATCACCAAGAAGTTGTTGAAACTACATGTTCGTCCGTCGAATTCTCCGAAAAATATATTTTTTCGAAACCTATTCAATATCGGTGTCAAAACTTGTCATTTTTTTTAAGAAAACAATTGTGCTATGTTTCACAATGCAAAATAATCGGCAAATACATTTTTCTAAAACTTTCGAAAAAAAAACGTTTTTTTTTTCTAAAATTTTGCAAATTTTTCTTTCCATTCTTCTTGACATTTTATTTCAATTTTAACAAAATTTTCCTGTTTTTTCTCCCTCAATACCACTTTCCAAAAAAGTTACAAACATTTTCAGCAACAACTCCTCTTATGTTTGCTCCTTCGACGGTGTATACCTATGGACATCACGGTTCCGGGACAGATGAGGATGAAGGGTTAGTTTAAACACTTTTGATTGGTTTTATAAGTTAAAACATATTTAGAACCCCTAGAAATGTGGTAAGGATTTATCAATATGCATTTAATACCAAAAAATCGGACAGAAAAAAAATGTTCAAGTTCAGACAACCCATAATTCAAGGAATGGACTCGGCTGACGGGCAATGTATGGTTTGTGGCGATCGGTCGGCGGGAAAACACTATGGAGTTATGGCATGTTACGGTAGGTCAGAAAATTTGTAAAATTGTTTGAGAGACTGCTAGAAAGTTAAGGAAAAACACTAGAAAGTGCGCGTGAAACTTAAAAAAAAACATATTTTGAATTCCAGGTTGCAAAGGTTTCTTCCGTCGCACAATCCGCTCCAATCAATCCTACACGTGTCGCTTTAATCAAAAATGCGCCATCGACAAAGATCAACGCAACGCGTGTCGATACTGTCGTTTCCAACGTTGCCTCACCGTCGGTATGGAGCCAGAAGCCATCCGTCCGGACCGTGACATTATTGGAAAACAGAAGAACCCGCGAAAAAAGAAGATCAAGTCGGATGGGAACGATGCGACACTACCGTCTCCAAATGGCTGCGAATCGCCAGTTTCCAACAATGAAGATGTGATTTTGTCGTTTCTTTTGGATGTGGAAGAGCAGGCGACGAGTGGCAACAATGTGAGCAATATGCCAGTCGGGATTTCAATGATGATGAAGAATGATCCCGATTTTGATGTTTCCACACTGTTCCATAGCCAATATGTTAGAAATCAAGAGAGTTTTCCGGTTAGTGTTTGGATTTTTAATTTTTTAACGTTTCAAAAATTGTTCAAGGTAAAATAAGGTTTTGATCTTTTCTATTAAAAAGCTATCTTACTTCTTTAAAATTTTATGGGGTTATTCACGAAATGGCAAAAAATGGCAAAAAACGGCAAAAACTGCGCGAAAACTCGGAAAATGCTCCGATTGGTCTGAAATTTTGGGAAATAAGGGAGAAAACTCTCCCGGACATTCCCACAAAATTTCAGACTAAAATATCGATTTTAAGCATTTTCAGACAAAAAAGCAATAATTCTTAAAAATCGATATTTTGGTCTGAAATTTTGTGGGAATGTCCGGGAGAGTTTTTTCCCTCATTTCCCAAAATTTCAGATCAATCGGAGCATTTTCCGAGTTTTCGCGCAGTTTTTTGCCGTTTTTTGCCATTTTTTGCCATTTCGTGAATAACCCCATTAGAAAACCTGATAAAGTCGACAACTACATGTTGTCCTTTCAAATGTCTGAAAAGTGAAAACCATTCCAATATGTTTCTCCTGAAACTACATTTTGGCTGGTTGAATTAACCGAAAAATAATGTTTTCACAGCATAGTCAATATGGGTGTCAAAACTTATCAATTTACATTATATAATGATTTCAATATGTTTTCAAATGCAAAACCATCGACAAGTGTCCGAAACTACATTTTGGAATATCGAATTATTTATCCGAAAAATTAATTTTTTTAAACCTAGTCAATATGGATGTCAAAACTCATCATTTTACATTTAAAAACATTTTCAATATGTTTTCCAATGCAAAAACTCTGGTAAGTACCTGAAACCACATTTTGACCGCTCTAATTCTCCCAAAAAAAAAAAATTTTTGAAACCTAGTCAATATGGGTGTCAAAACTCATCATTTTACATTATAAAACATTTGCAATATGTTTTTCATTGCAAAAACACTGGAAAGTACCTGAAACCACATTTTGACCACTCTAATAATTCGAAAAATACATTTTTCAAAACATATACAATATGGGTGTCAAAACTCATCATTTTACATTATAAAACATTTTTAATATGTTTTCCAATGCAAAAACTCTGGCAAGTACCTGAAACTACATTTTGACCCCTCTAATTCTCCAAAAAATAAATATTTTTGAAACCTAGTCAAGATGGGTGTCAAAACTCATCATTTTACATTATAAAACATTGGCAATAAGTTTTCCAATGCAAAAACACTGGAAAGAACCTGAAACCACATTTTGACCACTCTAAAAATTCGAAAAATACATTTTTCAAAACATATACAATATGGGTGTCAAAACTCATGATTTCACGTGAAAAACACAATCCAACATAATTTTCTACGAAAAACATCGATAAATACCCAAAACTACATATTGACCCTTAAAAATATCCGAAAAATTATTTTTTTGAAACCCAGTCAATATGGATGTCAAAACTTATCATTTTACATGATAAATCTGTTTCATTATATTTTCCGATAGAAAAACACCGGTAAATGCCTAAAACTACATGTTGACCCCTAACAAATATCCAAAAAATAATTTTTTCAAAACATATTCAATAAGGGTGTCACAACTCATCATTTTATATTTTAAATATATTTCAATATGTTCCTCAACGCAAAAACACCGATGCATGCCTAGAACCACATTTTGGCCTATCATATTATCCGAAAAATAAAATTTTTTAAAACCTAGTCAATATGGGTGTCAAAACTCATTATTTTACATTTTAAAATTATTTCAATATGTCTCTAGGCGTAAAAACGCCGGTACATGCCGGAAACTACATAAGGTCCTCTCGGATTTCCCAAAAATTAAATTTTTTGGAACCTAGTCAATATGGGTGTCAAAACTCATGATTTCACGTCAAAAACACAATCCAACATAATTTTCTACCAAAAAACATCGATAAATACCCAAAACTACATATTGAACCTTAAAAATATCCGAAAAATTATTTTTTTTGAATCCTAGTCAATATGGATGCCAAAACTTATCATTTTAAAGGATAAATCTGTTTCAGTATGTTTTCCGATAGAAAAACACCGGTACATGCCTAAAACTACATGTTGACCCTAACAAATATCCGAAAAAATAATTTTTTAAAACCTAGTCAATATGGGTGTTAAAACTCATCATTTTACATTCTAAAACCATTAAATTGTGTTTCGAAGCACAAAGTCACCAGCAAGTGCCTGGGACTACATGCGGGACCGTCCAAATATCTTAAGAACTTTACATGTTCTAGGAAACACTTTCATTTTCCAGATCACTTACGCAATAGGCCGCACCGCATCAGTCGAGCAACTTATCGCCGCTCTTCGCCGATACGTGCTCTCAGCAGTTCACTGGATTGACGCACTCTTCAACTTGGCACAACTCACCGATATTCACGACAAGACCACTTTGCTAAAATGTGTGATTGGACCATTCACAATCTTCAACATTGCCGCCAGGACAGCACAGTTCTCGGACGGAAACTTGATTTGTCTTTGCAACAAAAGCACCATTTCCCGACAGCCAGCACGCCATTTGTTGGATACCAAGTAAGCAAAATTTATTCTACAAAACTTTTTATATCAGTTTTTTTTTTGCAGTTTGGTAAGCAACAACTTTGTCGGTCGTGTCATTGACGATTTGATCTATCCGACCAGAAAACTGTGCCTCACAAACTCAGAAATCACTATTCTCACAGCTCTCATAATCTTGGACCCGGACGCGAGGGGTTTGAGCCCGGAGACGTCTCTGGCGCTACTGGGAATCAGGGATCGAGTGCAAAATGCTTTGTTTAATGTGAGTAGTATTTTGCAAAAATGTATTGTGGCATAGGGGTTTGAACCCGTGACCTTCTGATTCACAGACAAGTGTAGTATCCACTAGGCCACCAAAACAAATTTTGAAACGTAGGCATTATGGGTGTCTAAACTCTTGAAATTTCCTCAGGAACTTAAATTTATGATTTATTTGCTTTAAAATTGATCAGGATTCGCGTTTCACTTTTTTTTTTCACAAGTCTCTTTTTTTGTTTCGTTTGTTAAAGTTGTCTTACAACTTTGATCTTTGCGCTTGTTTTATTTTTACATTACTTAATTACAACATGTGCAAAATTCTGTTTATAGCTTGCTCCAAATCAGAAAATTCACGAAAATATGTGCCCAATTAGAGCTTATCACATTACTGATAGGATTAAGCGAGACTTGCGTGCATGTAAGCAGGTGCATATTATTATGCTTGCTTGCTTTTTGATCTTATGCTAAAAATAAGCTGAATTTGAAAAGAAGGGACTAAAAATAGATTAGTTTTTTTTTTCTGAAAGGAAAATCAGTATGATTTTGGAAAATAGGCAATTTGAGGGACTTGAAAAAAAAATTGCAAATCAAATCGAAAAATATTCAAACTTACCCAATATGGGTGTCAAAACTTTTTGAATCCTCTCAAAAATCCAAAAATAACAGTTTTCTTGCTTACAGCTTATCCGCGACGCATCCTCCAATATGACGTCAGTGACCAGTCGCTTCGGAAACTTGCTTCTTCTCTTCCCACCGTTGGCGGTAATTCGAATCTTCTTAAACGCTTGTTTCTTTATTGTTTATTATTTCAGAAATTAAGCTCTCTAATTGGTGAAAATGTGCAATTGGCAAAAATGTTTGGAATCTCAATCGACTCGCTGCTGGTGGAGTTGTACGTGGACGCTGACTCGCCGGAAGTGAGTTTTTATTGAAAACTAGGCAATATGGGTGTTTAATCTCATGAATTCACATAAAATTTGTGTTTTCACAAAAATCCGACCGGCTGAATTGCTCAAGGTGCTAAAGATTACAATACATCCCCTAAAATGACCCAAAAATGACATCAAAATTTAAAGTGAGGGAAAACTAGTCAATATGGGTGTCAAAACTCATCATTTCGGAAGAAAAACTTACTTTGCTAAAAATAAGACGGCTAGAATGACTCCAAGTGCTTAAAACTACAATACATTCACTAAAATGCATCAAAAATGACATCAAAATTAAATGTGGTGAAAACTAGGCAATGTGTATGTCAAAAGTGATCATTTGGTTTAAATCACTGGTTTTGACGAAAAACAGGCAAGTAGAACTGCTCAAAGTGCCTAAAACTAGAAAATGTCTTCTAGGTTGGCCCAAAAATAATCTAAAATTTAAAAATGCTCGAAAACTGGGCAATATGTGTGTAAAAACTTATTGTTTTGAAAGAAAACTTAGTTTGATAAAATTTAGGCAGTTTTAATAGCTGAAGATGCCTAAAACTACAATGCATCAACTAGCTTGATCCAAAAATGACATTAAAATTAAACATGATGGAAAACTAGGCAATATGGGTGTCTAAACTCATTATTTTGCATGCAAAACTTTTTTTGCGTAAAATAGGACATGTAGAATTGCTCCAAGTGCTCAAGACCACAATACATCCCCTAGAATGACCCAAAAATGACCTCGAAATTAAAAATGCTTAAAAACTGAGCAATATGGGTGTCTAAACTTATCATTTTGCATGAATAACTGATTTTAATTAAAAACCACAGGATATAATTGCTCCGAGTGCTTAAGACGACAATACATCCCCTAGAATGACCCAAAAAAGACCTCAAAATTAAAAGTGATGGAAAACTAATCAATTTGGGTGTCTGAACTCATCATTTTGCTAGAAAATTTTACTTTAATCAAAATTAGGTGGCTGAATCTGCTGCAAGTGCTCAAGACTACAATACATCCCATAGATTGACCCAAAATGAATTTCAAATTTAAAAATGCTCGAAAAATATGCAATATGGGTGTCTAACCTCATCATTTTGCATAAAAAACTGGTTTTAATTTGTTGAAGTCTTGCTTTTGAAGGTTTTATTCAGCAGACTCAATAAGAATATAGTGGTAGATGGGGGACGGGAGGAGAACCATAAATGAGGGGAAACTCGCCTTTTATAGGGCGAGTTGGCGGGTAAAACATCACATAGAAAATGTGCGCGTAAGAGATCAACAAAGGTAGGTCAAAACATAATTAATGTTATTTATACGATGTCGATCGTAACATCTCCCTCGACTGCACTTGAGCTTCTACTTGTACGACTTTCCACTGGAAGCCATGTTCAAGCGAGACGGAATCTTCGGTGCACGTTCGGAGCGACGAAGAGGTAGAGGTCCAGCCAATCCTTGCGACGACGATGACACCACAGGAGCACACCGTCCAGCACGAGTCATTGTTGAACCATCCGACGAAGAACCATCCATTGCTGCATCATCCAACGATAGAGCATCCGACGACGACAAATCCATTTGTTGTGACGGCAAATCAATTGAAGACAACGAGTCCATTGGTTTCGATTGACGATCCACATTTGACGATAGACGACGGGCAGGTGATGAATTCGGAAGTGCTTGGCGATGTGGTGAAGATTGTGGAAGATGTTGAAGAGGCAGATGAGGTGAGCAGATTGGAGGCGGATTACTGTGTGAAGTTTGTGACGGCAAATCGAACATTTCCAAAAGCGGCGAGCTTGTCGAAATTTGATGATCCCGACGACGCAATTGGTTGGCATGACGATCCCATAACTGTCCATTGCATTCCACACGATACTTGACTTTTCCAAAACGAGCGACGACGTGTCCTGGTCTCCAAGTAACTTTCGAGCGGTAATCTTTTACGAAGACAGCATCTCCTGGTGAGAATTCTTTCTTCTTTGCTCCATGATGTCGGTTGAACTGCTCTTTCATCTTGTCCATTGATTGATCACGATCCAAACGAGATCCATGAGTAGCAGGTATCATTAAGTCCATGATTGTATTCATTTTACGACCAATGAAGTTTTCAGCCGGCGACAATTCGTTGGGAGCACTTGAGCAAGGAGTCGATCGATATGACATCAAGAACTTTTGCAGAGCTTCTTGTGTCGTTCCTTCCCTTCTCATCTTTTGAAGTGCTCGTTTGAAAGTGTCGACGAAACGTTCGGCTTGACCATTACTTTGCGGATGGAATGGAGGCGAACGTAGATGACGAATTCCACGAGATGCGCAGAACGTGGCAAATTCCGATGCGGTAAACTGTGTACCGTTATCCGAGACGAGTGTCTTTGGATTTCCAAATCTTGCAAAGATTGGAATGAGAAGAGCAATGGTAGCTGTGGCGGTGATGCTCTTTGTAGGCAAAATCTCCGGCCATTTTGAAAATGAGTCGACGACAACGAGGTAGTAGATGCCATTGATCGGTCCAGCGTAGTCGATGTGGACGCGTTCAAATGGTGATGACGAAGCAGGCCATGGTTCCAACGTTGTTTTCACTGGATTCTTTGCAGCTGCTTGACAGTCGACACAATTCCGGACAAGATTTTCGATATCTTTGTCAATGTTCGGCCAGTAGACAAAACTTCTTGCAAGTTTCTTCATTCGGTCCGTGCCAGGATGAGCTTGATGCAAGGTTTGAAGAACTCGAGAGCGGAGCGACTTGGGAATGACGATGCGATGTCCAAACATCAGAGTGTCGTTGATGATTGACAGCGACTCGCGACGGTTGAAAAACTGGTAGACTGGAGAAGTTTTTTCAAGTTTTGGCCAATTTCCATCTCGTACATATTTGATCACGGCGGTGATTGTAGGATCCGCCTTGGATGCTTTTAGAATGGTAGTTGCATTTACCGGTAGATTGTTGATGATTCCACGATGTTCTGCATCCAGATCCGCTTCCACACTTGCGATGACTCTATCTTCCGACTCCACATTTGCCAAATTTGTTGCGATGAGTCGAGAAAGTGCATCCGCCTGGCCAAATGAAGCGGTGTTGATGTACTTGATGTCGAAATTGTAGTTGAGAAGAATGAGAGCCCAACGCTGCAGACGGTTGGAGCTGTACACGGGAATTCCCTTTTTCGAACCAAAGATTGCGAGGAGAGGCTTGTGATCCGTTCGAAGAGTGAATTTTCGACCATGAAGATATCGATGGAACTTCTCGACAGCAAAAATGAGGCCAAGTCCCTCTTTTTCGATTTGACTGTATCCACGTTGAGCCGTTGTGAGTGATTTGCTCGCGTGGAAAATTGCCTTCTCCGATCCATCCGCCATTCGATGAGTGATGACGGCACCAATTCCATAGTTCGACGCGTCGGCAGCCACTATGATCGGTAATTTCGGATCGAAATGAGTGAGAAGAAGGTCTGATTTGAGGACATCTTTGATACGTCCAAATGATGATTCGCAGCTTTTGGTCCAAACGAAGTCAACGTCCTTTTTGGTCAATTCGTCCAGAGGTCCTCTGAAGTTGTGAAGATCCTTCACGAATGAGCCATAGAATTGTACTAGACCAAGGAACGAGCGTAGTTGAGAGACATCCGTTGGTGCTGGCATCTTTTCAATTGCAGTGATTTTTGCGGGATCCGGTCGTCTGCCATTCCGATTGACAATGAATCCCAAAAATTTTACTTCCGATTGTAAAAATGAGCATTTTGACGACTTGACGCGAAGACCGTACTCCTTGATCCTTTCGAACAATGAGTGAAGACGTCGATTGTGCTCCTCGACTGTAGATCCGCAAATGATGAGATCATCCATATAAGCAGCGACTCCTTCCAATCCCGAGATCATTGTGTCCACGATTTGTTGAAAGATTGCAGGTGCGCTTTTCACTCCATATGGTAGTCGATTTGGGTAGAAGAGTCCCAGATGTGTGTTGATTGTTAGCATTTTCTTGCTGTCCTCGTCCACCTCGATTTGAAGATAGGCTTCGGAGAGATCAATTTGCGTGAAGTACTTTCCACCATTGAGTGTAGAGAAGATGTCTTCGGCAGTGGGAATTGGATGCTGATGAGAGTCCAACGAGTCATTCAGGCCAGTAGAGTAGTCGCCACACAAACGAATCGAGCCATCCTTCTTGTCAACGACGACGATTGGTGTTGCAAAGTCTGAGTAGTCTGTGGCAGTGTAGACTCCTTGTTTGACGAGACGATTCAGCTCCTGAGTGACCATCGGCAGCACGGCATACGGAACCGGGCGTGCCTTTCGAAATGTTGGAGATGCATTTGGCTTCAGCTGCAAAGATGCTTTAGCCTTGGAACAGCGACCCAATCCAGACTCGAAGACATCAGGGAAAGTTGAACGAAGGCCCAATTCCAGTTTCTTTCGGCATGCTGATGACGCTTCTGGAATTGCATTTGAAATCGAGTTTACAGACGCTTGGATGAGGTGTTGGTAGAGAGTTGTGTCTTGAGCAATCCAATCGAGACCCAGAAGTGAAGCGGTGTCGGTGACGTGGCAGAGTCCCGAACCATGATGACCATTCAGATTGAAGTTGCATTTGAATTGTCCTTTCACTTTGATCGGCTCGTTGTTTGCTGTCCGAAGATTGATTGTGGAATGTGACAATTTTGGTTTGTTGAGACGCATCCAATCTTTCGAATTCATCAGAGTAACTTCTGCGCCGGTGTCCAATTGCATTTTGATTTGCTTCCCTTCGATTTCCACATTGTAGTATATCCGATTTCTGTTTTGGACAGATGATTGAGCGATGAAAATGGCATTGTTGGTTGATCTTTTTGACTTGCAGACTTTTGCCAAATGTCCATTTTTGTTGCAATTTCGGCAGACTGTGTTGCTCGATAGTTTGCAATCTCGTGCCCAATGCATCTGACCGCACTTGTAGCATGGCGTTTTGGGTGGTTGACACGAGTTGTTGCTCTTTGAATGAGCTTGTGACGGCTTCCTTGACGACTGAGGTTGCTGCTTGGCTTTGTTGTAGTTGACGGCGTTGACTGATGATGCGGGTCCTCCCATGAAGTCGGAGTCATTGCGCAGTGCAATGACTTGGTCCAAACGATCCGTGAGCTCCGTGAGGGTGATTCTGGAGTCCTGTTCCAGCTCTCGGAGTGCTCTGGCTCGAAGTTCAGCGTGCTCGTGTGATTGGAGCCCCATGATCCACAGAAGGCATTGGGCCTGGTCCTCGGTCATTATGCTCCATTGGGCTACGCTGAAACGACTTTTAACTAGACCAGTGTAAATCTTTCTATCGTTGCCATCAAACTTAACTGATAGCAGCTCGTATCTGAGACGAGTAAGCGACTTCGTCTCGTTGAATAGCTTCTTGAGCATCGCCACAGTGTCTTCGAAGTTGACTTCAGCTGGCATCTTTGGAAGTATGTGGTTCCTGAACTGCTCGGCCTCGTGCTTGTCCAACTTCGTAACCAGCAAACGAGTTTTTGATGCGTCGTCCAACTGTGCACCATCCACTTTGATGACATCCTCGTATCGACCAAACCATCTATCGAATGTTTCACCATCCTCCGAGTTGTATTTGAATGTCGCAATCCGGCCATTTAGTGAGTTGAGGATGCTGGTGTGATCGGTTTGAGTCCCGATCTTCTTGAGAATCGTCTCAAGAAGTTTCTCCTGCTGTTGCTGCAGGAAGACCAACTGCTCCTTGTGCGCCTCCTGTTGCTGAGTGAGGAACAATTTGAGCGCCGTTGAGTCCATTTCGAATCCTGATCGCCAGTGTTGAAGTCTTGCTTTTGAAGGTTTTATTCAGCAGACTCAATAAGAATATAGTGGTAGATGGGGGACGGGAGGAGAACCATAAATGAGGGGAAACTCGCCTTTTATAGGGCGAGTTGGCGGGTAAAACATCACATAGAAAATGTGCGCGTAAGAGATCAACAAAGGTAGGTCAAAACATAATTAATGTTATTTATACGATGTCGATCGTAACATAATTAAAAACGGGCCACTAAAATTGGTAACTTGGAAATATGGGTGTCTAAACTTATCATTTTGTGAAAATCACTGACTTTGACAAAAATCGAACTTGTATAATTGCTCCAAGTGCTCAAGACTACAATAAATCCCCCTAGATTGACCAAAAAATAACCTCAAAATTGAACGGGATGGAAAGATAGCCAATATGGGTGTCTAACCTCATCATTTTGCATGAAAAACTGGTTTTGATAAAAAACGGGCCACTAAAATTGGTAAAAATGCCTGAGACTACAAACTATCCCCTAGATTTAAGCCATCTAGGATGACCCAAAAATATCCTCAAATTTCAAAATGCTAAAAAACTGGGCAATATGGGTGACTAAACTTATCATTTTGTATGAATCACTGACTTTGACAAAAATCGAACTTGAATAATTGCTCCAAGTGCTCAAGACTACAATACATCCCCTAGATTGACCAAAAAATAACCTCAAAATTGAACGGGATGGAAAGATAGCCAATATGAGTGTCTAAACTTATGATTTTGCGTGAAAAACGTGTTTGAGTACAAATCGAACCTCTAGAATTGCTGCAAGTGCCTAAAACTAAATTATTTACTTTTGTTTCAGCTAATATCCCAAAACTCGCACACCCGAGAGCGCACCGACGTTTCCACCCAAACCGCTGCTGGTGAGCGACCGTCAACCGCCACTCCTTTCAACGAATTTGTCAAAAAAGAAGGCAACTTCCCAGAATCCACTTCATCATCCGAGGATCCCCTATGCACCGGTGGAACCTCTTTCGACGCCACAGCAACCGCTACCGTAGCCACAAACTTGGCGGCCGATATCCTGGGACTGCTGCCCAACTTTGACGTGACATCTGGCCTAGATTTGGCAACCGCTGCAGCCGCGGCAGCAACGGCAACCAGTAATTTGGGATATAACCCGTTCTACGGATTCGGCGGATTGACGGGCTCTTTGGACGATTCTTCAAGCTCTGGCACGTCGACAAATTCTGGATTCACACCACACAGTGCACCGCCAATTTCGAATAACGCAAATCCGTTTGCCACACATGGATTTTTCGACAACAGCGCACCGAACACAGGTGTAGTTCATAATCAGCCGTTTCGATTTGTCTAGTATTTGCCCAATTTCTTTTTGAATTCCGTATCTGTAAGTTAGTGAAACGTAGTTTTAGGCTTAGACTTTATTTTTTTTTTCAAAAATTGCCTATTTTGCTACATATTTTCTTTTTACTCCGTCAGTACAACGTTAACTTGTGATCCACGTTCAAACTATGTAGAAATTGTGATTTTTCAACTTGCTTACTTACTTACTTAGTACGGAAGTAAGTAAATAAGTTTGCAAAAATTTTTACGACCGTTGAAAAGTTTTGAACCCGGGACCGTCAGATTGCCAATCATTTGTCAGGTCCACTAGACTATGTATGCGAAAAACTAAAGTTGCTCCAAATATAGTCAATATGGGTGTCAAAACTCGTGAAATTTTGTAAAACGTAAGAAAAACGTAATGATAACTTTGTAATTCAGATGAGACCCTCAGAAACTTAAAGGTCAAAATTTTAGAAAAAAAATTTTTTTTTTCGAAAACTTGTCAATATGGGTGTCAAAACTCTTCAAATTCAACGGCAATTACAAAAATCACAATTTCCACAACCTAATATTGGCCCTGCCTCCACCTCCTCGAAATCTTTGTGCATTCCTCTTCACCGTCCGCTTCACACTACCTTGAAAAATTCTTCCAGCATAATCAGACTTTTCTTTATTTTTAATGTTTTTTTTGTTATTTTCTATGTGCTGACACATTTTTCGTTGTGTTTTGTGTGTTTTTTTTTTCTTTTAAATTTTTTCGCCTATGAGTACTACAGTAGGCATCGATGTAATGCGTTTTTTGTCACCCATTGAGCTCGTCCCGGTTTTTCCCGAAAATCAAACGGCCCTAGTCTATATAGAAAGTGTATATAAAAATACATGTGACAAATAATCCTTCTACTCTCTTCCCCAAACTTCATTTTTTGACCCGTGAGATTCTCGATTCGATGTAAAAAAAATAAATTTTTTTATCTGATTTTCCAGAATTTTTTACTATTTGGACCATAAATTAAAAAATAAACACAGAAAAAACCACATTTTTTATTCAACAGTATTGATTTTCAGCCATTAAAGATGAAAAATCGATAATTAGAAATTTTCGAGCAAATCCTCTGCGTTGTTAAGCTCGGTGGAACTGACAACAGTGTAGGGTTTAGTTTTTTCAACAGATTCTCTCACGATGAAGAATACCCTGAAAAAAAGTGAACTTGTGCATAACTGGTATATGGTATTCCCTAGTGATGACCTTAAAGTTAGATTTGTTCAAAATATGGTCGATATGGGTGTCTAAACTCATCAAATCTTGTTTTAAAAATGTTGGTAAGATCTATAATGCTTAAAAACTGGCAATACACCGGAAAAACTATCAGTTCAACTGGACAAAATCTCAAAATCAAAGTTGTTTTCAACTTAGGCAATATGGGTGTCTAAACTCATCAAATCTGGTTTTAAAAACGTAGGACACAAGTACAATGCTTAAAAACTGACAATACACGAGAAACCACTATCTGTCACCTAGCTAAAAACCCAAAATCAAAGTTTCTTTAAACTTAGGCAATATGGGTGTCTAAACTCATCAAATCTGGTTTTAAAAACGTAGGACACAAGTACAATGCTTAAAAACTGGTAATATACGAGAAACCACTATCTATCACCTAGCTAAAAACCAAAAATCAAAGTTTTTTTAAACCTAGGCAATATGGGTGTCTAAACTCATCAAATCTGGTTTTAAAAACGTAGGACACAATCACAATGCTTAAAAACTGACAATACACGAGAAACCACTATGTATCACCTAGCTATTCTCAATACAGAGCGCTGCAAACGCGCTCCCATCGCACAGTGGTGGACGCGGCCTCGTTGGCAGCGAGAGAGTGCAGAAAATTGAGAGAGCCGTGGCCGATGTTTTGCTCTGATTTCTCTAAACCTCACTCCAAATGCATGTGAAATTTTTTGTTCGTTTGGAGCGAGTTTTCAGCGTTTTATACCGAGTATAAAACCCCAAAATCAAAGTTGTTTTAAACTTAGGCAATATGGGTGTCAAAACTCATCAAAAACTGTTTTAAAAATTTAAAAATTACTTTTGATCCTTTAAAACTGAGGGAACATTAGAAAAATCTATCCATCCAACTGGACTAAAACTCAAAATCAAAGTAGCTGGAAATCTATGCAATATGGGTGTCTAAACTCATCAAACTTTGTTTGAAAAATGTTGAAAACAATTACAATGCACTAAAACTGCGGGAACACTAGAAACAGCTCTCTATCCCCACGAAAAAAACCCAAAATTAAAGTTTTTTTAAACCTGGGCAATATAGGTGTCAAAACTCATCATTTTTTGTGAAAAAATGTTTGAACTGTATTTTAAATTCAACAGAAACTTAGAAATGCCATAACTTTAAAAATTGCACTTACAAATTTGCCAAAACCACAAAAATGGTAAAAATGAAGAACATGTTGATGAGCCAGAATCTCAAAGCTCGGCGCCAGCTGAGATTTGTTATTATTTTTTTATTTTACAACAAAAATAGGGTTGGAAACTCACCCAATTCTAATTGGATCCGCCTGGATCACATCACGTTGGTTTTCGGACCGTTTTTCGAAATGGAGCGACATTTTTAGCAAAAAACGAGCGAATTATTGTGTTTTTATATAAAAGATTACTGTAGTCAATCAGCGGGTAATTGAAATAGGGCGGGGCCTGAGCACGGCCACTGTACGATTTAAATTGAATTACTGGCCTAGACCATTTTTTTTAAACAAAACAACTTTATTCTCGAATGTTTCAAAACATAAAATGGAGAAATAAAGCAGAAAAACAAAACATTACTGTCAGACATTTATCTATTTTGTCTTATCAGTAATATTGGAATGGTCTTGTAAAAAATGAACAACTTTGCTGTAAAACGGATCCACAGTACTCGAATTGCCAGGTTTCACTAGATCCAGGCACACGCGTACATAGGCGCTGAAGATAGCGGTAAAGTAGACGCTGAAATAAAAATGAAATTTAATATGGGTATGGGTGTCTAAACTATTGCTGAATAAAAACCTATGCCCCCCCCCTCTCATTGAGCCAAAAAATTTTTTTTCCCAAAATGTGGTTAATATGGGTGTCAAAACTCATCATTTTACTTGAGAAAGTTAAGTTTAACAAACAAAATTTTCTGAAAGTGTCCCAACTGTCAAAAACAAAAATTGTAAAACAAGAAAAGTCAAAAAATTGTTTTGCTCAAAAAGTGGTCAATATGGGTGTCCAAACTCATCATTTTACATAAGAAAATTGATTTACATAAATAAAACCCTTTGAAATTGCCCTAAACATCAAAATGAGAAAAATTGACCCCAAGAGAGAGCCAAAATATTTTCTTTCAGAATGTGATCAATATGGGTGTCAAAACTCATCATTTTACACAAAGAATTGAATTTAATGAATAAAAGCCTTTGGAATTGTCCGAACCGTCAAAATAAAAAATTGACCCCCCTCTCATTTATTGTTAGCCAAAAAATTTTTTCCCCAAAATGTGGTCAATATGGGTGTCAAAACTCATCATTTCTCGGGAATAAGCAAATAAAAACAAACAAACGCGCGTAGAATTGTCCCGAATGTCACGATCTAAAAATGAACCCCTAGAGTCGAGGCAAAAATATTTTTCGCTCAAACATGGTCATTATGGGTGTCAAAACACATAATTTTACATGAAAAAACTGATTTTTAGAAATAAAAATGTGTGGAATTGTCCCAAGTGTCAAAATCAAAATTTGAACCACTGGTAAAAAACCGAAAATAATTGTTACTCAGAATGTAGCCAATATGGATGTCAAAACTGATCATTTTTTATAAATAAGCTAATAGGAACAAAATAAATCCTATAAATCTGCACTAACCAATGTTATCAAATGTTTGTTTTTGTAAAAAATCCAAAAAATAAAATAAAATGTACTCACCAAAAAATGCACATTGTCATGAAGAGCAGAATGGCAAGGTACACAAAGACATGATGTTTTCCAACGCTTACAGTTCTGGAAGTATTGATTGATTTTTTTGTTGTTGATAATTATGGATTTTTCAAAACTTACGCCAATCCAAATGGAACATCCTCGTGCCCTGATTCGGGTCCCTGATAATCCATTCTTACTTTCATCGCTTATTTTTCTTTCAATTTTCTGTTATTTGTGGTGGGGGTTTTGTTCTTGGGCTACTGTAGCTAATTGAATAATTGGAAAGGTTACGGTAGCTGTCTAGGCAAACAATTTTTTATTAGATTTGGTTGGGGTAATTAGATAATTGGCTGGCTGGTACGGTAGAAAAAAAGAGACCCCACGAAAAGGGGGGAAAGTGCAAAAATGTGGGAACGAAAAGGGGGGAAAATGGGCGGAGCCAACCGCAAAAGTGCCGCAAACTCTTGCGACATTTTTTTCTGATAATAGTTTTATGTTCAAATTGATCTTATTAAATGTTTTTGAAACTAAAATGCTCGAATCCGTCGACAAAAATAAAAATAAAATTAGGCTCCGCCCATTTTCCCCCCTTTTCGTTCCCCCATTTTGACGCTTTCCCCCCTTTTCGTGGGGTCTCGAAAAAAACCAAAAAAAAAATAGACAAAAACAATGGAAAATGAGGGAAAAAATCGATAAATTACACAAGAAAATTTTTCTGACTACGGTAGAAAAAAAGCTGTGCATTTAAGGGTTACGGTAGACACAAAACTTAAAAACGTGTAAAAATAGAAGTTCTTACTGCAAAAAAATGTGACTCTAAATTGAAAACAAACAAATTAAAAGTATAAGTTGAAAATATACAAGAAAAATAGGAAAAAAATGACAAAAACCATAGAAAATAACGAATAATTTATAAAAAAGATTACTGTAGAAAAAAAGTTGTGCAGTCTGAAACGGTGAACTGATCGAATTAATTAAAACGATTTTTTGCTGATAAATCTCGTTTTTCGACCCGACGAAAAACGTTAATTTCCGCCAATTTTTTGTTGTAAAAATCGCAATTATATTGTTTTTCTTTCTTTCTTTCAATACAAACGCCTCGTTCGTCGTTTTCCCTCGATTTGCCACTGTTTTTTGTTGTTTGTTCTATAAAAATTCCTCTCTTTTTGCATTTTCGTAAATATTTTCGCCACGAAAACGTGCTGGTCTGCTGTGTTTTTGCACAGTCTAATCGTAAATAAAAAAATAAATAAATAAACTTTCTCCATAATATTGGCATCTGTTCGATTTCGAAATTTTCACAAATTGAAAAAGTACAAAATAAAAAAGAAGAAGCTTTTTTTTTCATTCCCTTCAGACTCAAATGACACCATCTGCGCGATAGAATTATCGATTGTTGGCCGGGAAATGCGGAAAACATCGATTTTTCTAATTTTCCTGCTAAAAATTGCATTGCCGACGCAAAAAGTCGATCCGGAATGGGACCTGGCCCCGGAAATTTGGCTATTTGGAAGGCGGATCATGTGAGTTTTGACCCACTGTAGAATCTAATTAGACTTAAAAACCTGCAGAATGATGAAAAATCTGCCGCCCGACGCCAATTACACCATAGAAAGTTACTATAGAAGCTGGAATTTGGATTATCAGATGGAAAAGGCGAAGATGGATGTGGCGAATTTTTCGGTGAAATTGTGGATTTTTTGTTGCTTGAAATGGAGAAAAAATATGAAATGAAAAATTCTTGAATTTTGGGATTTTTCGAAAAAAAAATTTTTTTTTTGGGAAATGCAAAAAATTATCGAAAACTGACAAGTTTATTGGAAAAATATTAGAAATAGACGAAAACCAAGCAAAAATCAAAAAATTCGGTAAAAAATTCATGGAAAATTGGTGGATTTGGAGGAAAAATTATTTTTTACACTAGGAAAATTCCAAAAATTTGAAAAACCCAAAAAAAAATGCAAAAAATTCAGCGAAAATTCGGAACATGCTCCGATCAGTCTGAAATTTTGACAAATAATGTCAAAAATACTCCCGGACTCGTGCAGAAAATGTGAGACCAAAATATCGATTTTGAAATTAAAAAAATCGATATTTTGGTCTGAAATTTTCTGCACAAGTCCGGGAGTCTTTTTGACATTTTTTACCGAGAATTCAGACTGATCGGGGCATTCTCCGAATTTTCGCTGAATTTTCTTTTATTAAGTAAATTACAAAAAAAATCAATAATTTTCTAAAAATTCCCCAAAAAACAATAAACCATCAAAAAAGTTATTTCAGCATAAACTCGGAAGCGCAAAAAATCTTTGGCTACTCAAAAATCTTCATAAAATTGACAGTTTCCATTGAAAAATGCAAGAATTCGTCGAATCAATCGGAAATTCGACTGGCCTCGAAAAGTCGCGATGTTTACAGGAATATTCCGCTGGTAATAAATTAATTTTTTATTCTTTATTGCTCTCTTCTTATTGCGACGATTTTTCGCTCTTTCTCTGAATCTCACTCCAAATGAATGCGCAGTTCACGGTGCAATTGGAGCGAATTTGCAGCGCTTTATATCGAGTCATGAGCGAAATAAATCGAAAAAAAATTGTTTTTTTTTTTGTTTTCAGCTAATTTGGACGGCTAATTGGTGTGGAACGGCTAGAGTAATCGAGTGGTGTGAGACGGGAAAACGGCACAGAGTCATGCTGAAAGGTATGTTTATTTTTGATAGTAAAAAAGAGCTGAACCACGGTGTCCAGGATTTGAAATGTGGGCGGAGCCTAATTTGCTGGCGCGTCAGCAAACTCTCATGACCCACTTTCGGTACTTGCGCAGTTTGCGACTCTCGATTTTTTTTTATTGATTTAATTATTTTTCTTTCAGTAAAACCTGTTTTTCTTTGTAAAATGTATGTATTGTATATTTTAATATCATAAAATTGCCCAAACTTTGTGGGAAAAAATAAGAATTTATGCTTTTTTCTTCCCGAAAAACATAAAAAATGCGTCAAAATTTGAATTTCGCGCGAAAAAATCCAGTGGGGCGCGTTTGCTCGGCTCCGCCCACTTTTCAAATCCTGGACACCGTGTGAACAGCTGTCTAAAATTTGTTAAATTGTGTGAAAATCGATTTTTCTGCGGAAATTTTTTTTAATTCGCTTTAAAAAATTCGCGAAAAAAAAAACAATTAAAGTGATCCAAAAATTTCAAAGATTACCAATTTTTCCAAGTTCCACGGCGTGTTAGAACCTACGTAAAGGCAAACGCGCCCTGTCGCATTTATCTGCGTCTCGATAGTGACATTCTGCCAAGTTTAGCCAAGTGCGTGCAAAAATAGAGACGCAGAGCAAAAATAATGTTTAAAAAGTAGACTCCAGCACACCGTGAGTTCTAGCTGGTAAAAACCTAAATTGATTTTTTTTTCATTGAAAAAATGCTAGGAAAATTACGCAAAAAATTGAAAATTAACACAACAAAAATTGAGATTTTTCAAGATTTTTTTTAGGAGAAAAACAGTGAAAAATTCTGCATTTTTCCTCAAAAGTGGTAAAAATAGGCTTAAAATTAGTGAAATTACATGAAAAATGATGAAAAATTATTGATTTTACCTTTCAAAAAATTGAAAATCGCTGAAAATGAAAGAAATTCCATTAAAAAATTGAAAATTACACAAAAAATTGAAAATTAACCAAAAAATTAAAAAAATTGCGTTTTTTCGAGTTTTTTTCAGCGGGAAAATCTGTGAAAAATCGATTTTTCTGCAAAAAGTGTTTAAAACAGGCGAAAATTAGTGAAATTACATAAAAAATCGCTGAAAATGAAAGAAATTCCATTAAAAAATTGAAAATTACACAAAAAATTGAAAATTAACACAACAAGAATTGAGATTTTTCATGATTTTTTTAAGAAGAAAAAAAACAGTGAAAAATTCTGAATTTACCCTCAAAAATGGTAAAAATAGGCTTAAAAAAATTAGTGAAATTACATTAAAAATTCTGAAAAATTATTGATTTTACTTCTCAAAAATTGAAAAATCGCTGAAAATGAAAGAAATTCCATTATAAAAATTGAAAATTAACACAACAAAAATTGAGATTTTTCAAGATTTTTTTAAGGAGAAAAAACAGTGAAAAATTCTGAATTTACCCTCAAAAATGGTAAAAATAGGCTTAAAAAATTAGTGAAATTACATAAAAAATGCTGCAAAATTATTGATTTTACCTCTCAAAAAATTGAAAAATCGCTGAAAATGAAAGAAATTCCATGTAAAAAAAATTGAAAATTACACAAAAATTTGAAAAAATAGCGTTTTTTCGAGTTTTTTTTTTCAGCTGGAAAATCAATCGATTTTTCTGCAAAAAGTGTTTAAAAAAGGCGAAAATTAGTGAAATTATTGTGTTTTCAATCGACTTGCGACATGAGAACGCGAGACTCCGCCCACTTTTTTGAGGGCGACCACGCGAACACAGTGATATTTGAAGAGACACAGACAGGTAGCGCACAAATAAGTGGGCGGAATCTCGCGTTCTCATGTCGCAAGTCGATTGAAAACACAATACACGAAACAAGGAAAAATAACAACAAAAAAAAATAAAAATAGTGATTTTCGAGTTTTTAGCGGAAAAAATGCAGAAAAATTATCGATTTTTCTTCACAAAAATTAGAAAAATCGCAAGAAATGAAGGAAATTCCACTTAAAAAATGGAAGAAAAAAATTAAAAAATATCGATTTTTCCTCTCAATGATTAGAAAAATTGCTAAAAATGCAATAAATTCCATTAAAAATGGAAAAATTACACAAAAAATTGCTGAAACTTAGTTTCATCATGAAAACATGCTTCGTCGAAAACTATCCCTTTTTCGCCTGCGTCTCTTCTAACAGCACTGTGTTTGCGTAGTCACTGGGGTATGAGGAGGGAGTGAGTAAACGCGCCCGAACGCACACACGCAACGCATCCAAATGAGGCCCAAAAAATAAAAAAGGCGCGCAAAAAATTTCGCATTATCGGAGAGAAAAACCAACGAAAAATCGAGAAAATTACGAAATCCTATCCAGAATTATTTCGCGCGCGTTGATTTTTCTCTCCGATAATGCGAAATTTTTCGCGCGCCTTTTTTATTTTTTGGTCCTCATTTGGATGCGTTGCGTGTGTGCGTCCGGGCGCGCTTACTCACTCCCTCCTCATACCCCAGTGCGTAGTCGCGAACAAATAAGTGGGCGGAGCTTTTTGTGTTCATGCTGCAACTCGATTGAAAACACAATACACAAAAAGGTCAAAAAGCGATAACTATAAATAACTCCAGGAAACTCTACCAGCAACAATGCGATGTTGTTCTGGGCGAACGTCACCGCTAATTGCCCAATTAGCACGTGGAATCGCATTGGACTAGTCATAGAAGACACGTGGCACGATTTTTGGATTCTACAGGCCGCGCTGCTCATTTTAGCAGTTTGCATCACATTTTCAGCACTTTATTGTGTCTAGTTGGTCCCCTCTGAAAATTTCCTTCAAAAAAATCGATAATTTCAGTGTGTGCAGACAAAAATACAAGATGCATCGCAAGGAAAAGCAGCGACGCGAAAAGCTTGAAAGTCAGCGGAAATTTGAGGAAGAAATGTTAGTATACACAGTTACGACGCTCCGATATTCCGCAGGTCAATTTTCGCGCGCGCGCGCTAAGAGACTTGTGTCGATTTACGAGATTTTATTGTTTCTTTCTTACTTTTCTTTGGTATTTTTTTTTTGCTCGAAAAAATTATGTTTTAAAAATGGAAATTGATTTTAAGTCGGTTTTTTTCGTAAATAAAAACATTTATTGTCGGCCCGCCAAAATGGTCAAACGCGCTCCGCTGAAATCAACGCTATGCGATTTTCACTTTGGTTTCCAAATGATTTTATTTCACGTTGAATTTATACGTGAAATCAAATAATTTGGAGACCAAAATGAAAATCGCATAGCGTTGAGTTCAGCAGAGCGCGTTTGGTAATTTTGGCGGGCCGACAATAATTTGAATTCTGAAAAACAAAATACGTAAATTGGGACTAAAAATGCGAACAACGTTATATTTATGGAGGCGCAGAGAAAAACGCAAAAGTGCGCCAGGGTGCGTTTGCACTTTCGTAGGGTCCAGCATGCCGTTTGAAAAACTGCACGCGGAACATCGGAGCACGTAATTCGTGAAATTTTCGTTTCTTGTTCCAGTATTCGCAAAAAATCGTCGAAATTCGCGAACGCCGAGGAGGGCGACTCGATTTTCGGAGAAGATAACGATTTTATCAGTCAAAGGTGAACAACAATACAAAAGTTTACATTTGGAACGGTTTTTTCAGATCCCCTCGATCCGACGAGTATAGCAACACAAATTTCGTGTTTGAAGTGGACTCGAAGCGAAAAATGTCAAAATTCTGGTATTTTATTAAATTTTTTTTTGAATTTCCCGCCAAACTGTTTTTATCTTCAGCCATGACGTGAGTAAAATGGATGCGGGACCGGAACCTGAGCCAAAATTCTCCATATCGCCGATTATCACTGACGAGGAGAAGGAAAGGTGAAAATTTTGCACTAAATACTGAACAATTCAAAATTTCGCTAAAAACGGAACTTTGGAGCATCGTTGTAACATTTTCTAACGAAAAATCCATAAATTATCAAAAATGTCACATTAAAATTCATTTTTTCGCTGAAAATAACGATTGAAAAACCCAGCGGGATTTCGGAGCATCTAGAGCTCAAATTATTTAAATTTCGCGCCAATTTAGAAATTTTCTTCAAAAGTTCAAATTTTTCACTAAAAAGTGGAATTTTGGAGCATCGTTCCAACAATTTTTAACGAAAAATGCAGAAATATTTTTTAAAATTTTTAAAAAAATCCAAAATTTCGCTAAAAATATCGGTTTTAAAATGAAAAATCAAGCGGAATTTCGGAGCATCGTACAGGGCTCAAATTATAAAAATTTCGCGCCAAAAAATATAATTTACATGGAAAATTTAAATTTTTTGCTAGAAAATAGAATTTTGGAGCATCGTTGCAACAATTTCTAACGAAAATTGCAGAAATTCTTATTAAAATTCAGGAAAAATCCAATTTTTCGCTAAAAATATCAATTTTAAAATGGAAAGCCCAGCGGAATTTCGGAGCATCGTTTAGGACTCAAATTATTTAAATTTCGCGCCAAAAATATAATTTTCTTTAAATATTTGAATTTTTCGCTCAAAAACGGAATTTTGGAGCATCGTTGCTACAAATATTGCAGAAATTCTTATTAAAATGCAGGAAAAATCAAATTTTCCGATAAAAATTACGATTTCATAACGAAAAACCCAGCGGATTTTCGGAGCATCGTTCAGGGCTCAAATTATTTAAATTTCGCGCCAAAAATTTAATTCTTCGTTAAAAATTCAAAATTTTCGGTAAAAATTGGAATTTTGGAGCATCGTTGCAACAAAAATTGCCCAAATTTTTTAAAATTGCATTAAAAATCGATATTTTCGCTGAAACTCAAAATAAAAATTCGTATAACCCAGCGGAATTACGGAGCATCGTTTAGTGCTCAAATTATTTAAATTTCGCGCGAAATTTGAAAATTTTGCTAAAAGACCGGAATTTCGGAGCATCGTTGCAACAAAAATTGCAGAAATTCTTATTAAAATTCAGGAAAAAATCCAATTTTTCGATAAAAATAACGATTTTATAACGAAAAACCCAGCGGAATTTCGGAGCATCGTTTAGAGCTCAAATTATTTAAATTTCGCGCCAAAAAAATTTTTTTTTTAATTTTGAAATTTTCGCTCAAAAACGGAATTTTGGAGCATCGTTTCTACAAAAATTGCCCAAATTCTCTAAAAATTTATAAAAATTCCAAAATTTTGCTAAAAATAACAATTTTAAAACGAAAAACCAGCGGAATTTCGGAGCATCGTTTGAACGTAATTTTGATCATTTTTCAGGGCTCAAACACAAAATTCGGACGAGTTGGACGAAGAAAACGGACAAATTCAACTGGTATTTCAGGGTGAAACGAGTTGCAGGCCGCGTAGGAAATAATTTTATTTTTTTAAAAATATTTTGCATGAAAACTTCAAAAAGCATTGAAATTTTCACTCGCAACCGCTTTGCAGCGGGCAAAAAATATTTATTTATTTGCATTTTTTCCACGTGGCACGTTTCCTTTTTTGACGTTTTTCTCGTATTTTTTCCTCATAATCATTACAAAGTTTTTTTTTTCTAAATCTGATAAAAGCACAGAGTTAAGCAGGAAATATTCAGAATGGCGTGAGTTTTGTTTCCAACTAAAAATTTTTTTAATTCCAGAAACCCATTTTTTTCCATTCCAGTGATCATCCAATCACCAGCAAAAGTCAAAGATCGCAATCGGAAAAGTCGAAAAAGTCCAAAAAATCAGACGAGTTGCCTAAAATTCCCCAAATGCCAGCTGGAACTGAGGAACAGTCCCGCCCAACTCCGTGCACAGTTTTGGCAGTCGTCGTCACACTTTTCATTCTAATTTTATTGATATTTGCTCTAGGACAATTTGGATTTCACGAAGAATCGGATTTCAAATGGGACCACAATTGGATGGCGCCAGTTCGAAAACGATTGAATCAGCCGTGCACCTCGTTGGAATGCGTCAGATATGCCGCGCAGTTGGTGGGTTCTTTTTGTTGTTGTTGTGTCTAATTTTGGAGAATAAATTTTGATTTTTTTTGCAATAAATTTGTTTCGACTAGTCACCAAACTAAGAAACTCCGTCCACTCTGTGTTTTCAATTGAGTAGCATCATTAAATAAAACTCCGCCCACTTATCTGAGCGCGATCGCGCAACCATAGTTTTATTTGACAGAACAGTTAATGCAAGACAGAACAGTTAATGCAGACTCATACGGAGATTTTCGCCCCACTGTGTACTGTATCAGGCAAACAAATTGAGAGGGCAATATTCTGTTTTTAAGCGAGTTTCAGCATTAAAACATGATTCTGCATTCACCGTTCTGTCTGCGTCTCTTCAAATAGCACTGCGATCGCGTGCTCACGCACAAACTCGACTGAAACACAATGTTTCACACACAAAGAGCGGCGGAGTTTCAAGTTTTCAAGTCATGTAACAAATCTATAAAAAAGGCAAAGACCTTCATGAACCTATGCACGAAGGCCATTCAAATGAATTAATTTGACATATTTTTCCAATGCAGCTCAATTTATTTAAATTTCGCGCCAAAAATCCAATTTTCTTTAAAAATTTGAAAATTCCGCTAAAAATATCGATTTTAAAATGAAATACCCAGCGGATTTTCGGAGCATCGTTCTGGGCTCAAATTATTTAAATTTCGCGCCAAAAATGGAATTTTCTTTAAAAATTTGAAATTTTCGCTCAAAAGCGGAATTTTGGAGCATCGTTGCAACAAAAATTTGCCCAAATTCTCTAAAAATTTATAAAAATCCAAAATTTCGCTAAAAATATCGATTTTAAAATGAAAAACCCAGCGGAATTTCGGAGCATCGTTTAGAGCTCAAATTATTTAAATTTCGCGCTAAAAATATAAATTTCTTCAAAAATCCAATTTTTCGTTAAAAACGGAATTTCGGAGCATCGTTGCAACAAAAATTGCTCAAATCTTCTGAAAATTCATGAAGAATCCAAAATTTCGCTAAAAAGATCGATTTTAAAATGAAAAACCCAGCGGAATTTCGGAGCATCGTTTAGAGCTCAAATTATTTAAATTTCGCGCTAAAAATATAATTTTCTTCAAAAATCCAATTTTTCGTTAAAAACGGAATTTTGGAGCATCGTTGCAACAAAAATTTGCCCAAATTCTCTAAAAATTTATAAAAAATCCAAAATTTCGCTAAAAATATCGATTTTAAAATGAAAAACCCAGCGGAATTTCGGAGCATCGTTTAGAGCTCAAATTATTTAAATTTCGCGCTAAAAATATAATTTTCTTCAAAAATCCAATTTTTCGTTAAAAACGGAATTTTGGAGCATCGTTGCAACAAAAATTTGCCCAAATTCTCTAAAAATTTTGTAAAAAATCCAAAATTTCGCTAAAAATATCGATTTTAAAATGAAAAACCCAGCGGAATTTCGGAGCATCGTTTAGAGCTCAAATTATTTAAATTTCGCGCTAAAAATAAAATTTTCTTCAAAAATCCAATTTTTCGTTAAAAGCGGAATTTCGGAGCATCGTTGCAACAAAAATTGCTCAAATCTTCTGAAAATTCATGAAGAATCCAAAATTTCGCTAAAAAGATCGATTTTAAAATGAAAAACCCAGCGGAATTTCGGAGCATCGTTCAGGGCTCAAATTATTTAAATTTCGCGCCAAAAATTTAATTTTCTTGAAAGTCCAAATGTGTTCGTTTTATACGGAATTTCGGAGCATCGTTGCAACAAAATTGCAGATCAGAATGCACGAAAGCAAGAAAATTCATTTAAATTGAATAAATTTGAACGCAGAAAAACGTTCGTGTCGAGACTGAAAAATCGCGTGCGCCTTTAATAAATTGTGTCGATTTACGAGATCTCTACACGAACGTTTTTCTGCATTCCAATTTATTCAATTTAATTGAATTTTCTTGCTTTCGTGTATTGGAAATAAGTCAAATTAATTCATTTTATTTCGTGCATAGGTCCATTAGAAATAAGGAAAAACGCTCTATCGTATCGCCCTTTTTTTTCTGTGGGTCTCCCTACGACTTGCTGGGAAGAGTATAAGAACTGTATTGGAATTTTTCCACGTTTTTTTTCGCCGAGTTGTATCGGTTTTCAATCGAATTTCAGCCAGAAAAAGTGGTGTATTATTGATTTTGAGAATCGTGACCGGACCGTATTTTAAATGAACGGCACCGCTATTATAACGCTACCCAAACAAAGCCCCAAACAATAAAGCGACAAGCTGTTCTTATATAGTTTTAACGGTAAATTCAACAAAATTCGGTCAAACTTGACAAAGTCCATGATAAACCACCTTTCTTGGCTGAAAAAACGTGGAAAAATTAATCACCATACTCTAACCGGAAAATCGTGGCAAAACCCGCTGAAAAAAATTCGGTTTTTCTGAAAAAACGGTGCCTCTGACAAAACCGGGAAATAGGCCCCGCCCCTTTTCAGGTGCATAGGTTCCTCAAACTTGCAAAGAGGCGGGGCTTATTTCTCGGTTTGGTAAAGCGATAGAGCGCAATTGCCTAATTTCTAAAGTTGCAATTTGAAGATTGACTAGTCGAGACGAATTCACAGCACTATTACTCGTGTGTACGGAGCTGGCAGGCCAGGCGGTGTCGATTTACGCGCTGCTGTCTTTGAATGAACTTCAAATGCAGCAGCGAACATTTTTAACTACAAAAACAGTTTTTCGCGTCGAGACCTAGCCAATCTGGGTCCCTGCGCGACAGGATGTTTTTCTAGGGAAAATTCCTATTGCCAGCTCGCCAAAATGATCAAACGCGCTCCGCTGAACTCAACGCTATACCATTTTCATTTTGGTCTCCCAATTATTTAATTTCACGTTGAAGTTACACGTGAAATGAATATATTTGGAGACCAAGCGCGTTTGACCATTTTGGCGGGCTCACCTTTTTTGCCCACAGTTTGCCCAAATGGACATGACAATCCAGCCGTGCGTCGATTTTCACACACACGTGTGCTCTGGGTTCAACCCGCAAAAACGGCGTCTGGAGCACATTTTCAAGCTAATCGAACCGCATGACAAGAATGTCGAGCATCGAGAAGCGGCGACAATTGTGTACAAAATGTTCAGCAAATGCGTCAAGGAACGGCAATTGGGTTTAGCCGATGGCTGGAAGAGGTCACTTTTTTTTCGTTATTTCCATTTTAAATATTTTTGTCGCTATTTTATTGTGTCTCATTTATTATAATTTTCAGCATAATCCTTCCCCGAAACGCTCACCACTTGGATTTTCCAATTCTCACGACATCGTCTTACCCATCATCTAACTCCTCCGAACTGACCGCCCTTATCATCCACATCAGCGCCCATTTCCCCGAAAACATTGGCGGATTCCTGTCGATACAACCATCGCAAGACTCTGAGTTCTCTCTGTTCGTTGTGAAGCCAAACGTGAAGATTCCCACCGAATTTGAGTATCGAAACGTTTTGGAGATTCTGCTGAAGCCACGTGACGTCATTATTGATGTACAAGAAGTTGAAAGAACGCTGACCGACGTGATGAGATTGCAGAAGCGGTTACAGGATGTACAGTACCGGACAAAAATATCTAGTTTTGGTTATTGGAGTATAACTTTTGAATGGAGGAGGTTATGTTTCTGAAAATTTGCATGAATCTGTCCCGTAATGTTTTTAAAAAGGTCCAAAAATGGATTTGGTCATTTTTGAAAACTGCAGATTTTTCAAAAAATTTCAGATGCCAAAATTTTCGACCCAAAACATTTTTTTTCTGATTTTTCAAGTGATTTTCGAATATTATTTTTTAAATGAAGTTTCAAAACTAAAAGTACCAGAAGGTTGTTGCCGGCTGTCGCCGTCAAAAACCTTCTGGGTGTGCTTGGGGACGCGCGAGTCCCCTGAATTAAAAAAAGTTTTACAGGAAAATTAGCAAACCACCAAAATTGAATTTATTAAATTCTAAATGTTATTTTGTTCCTATCTACCCATTTTTTTAAAAATTCATTGCATTAGAATTGTGTTACAAACCTATTCCATGCAGGAAAAAACAGTTGTTGGTAGTTGTTTCCTGAAATTTTCCCTAAAATTTTTTTCCAAAACCGTAGAAAAACAAAACGTAAACTGACGAAACTTTCTCTGTTTTGAATTCCCCAATTTAATGCTTTCCCTCGGTTTTCAGAAGAGTTTCTCCTAATATTATTCAATAGTCTAATTTTTTAAAATCCGTTTCGTTTCTCAATAGGCAGAGGAATTGCTCGTTCTACAAATTCCATTATGTTTTTTGAGTAGCTTTATCCTCTGTTTTTGATAAAAAATTTTATTCCGCATCAATTATTCAATACACCCATGTTATATGATAGAAAAGGATGGCTTTCATTTGAAAATTCAAGATTTCCATGTCTCCCAAAAAGTTGGAGCTCTGAAAGATAAGAAAAAAACACGAAATTCCTAACAAAAAACTATAAAGATAAGTAAGGTATTGATCCCCGGCCTACAAAACAAATCAAGAATCACAGCCAAAGCGCTTATCCACTCGACCACAGGCGCTCTTCAATCAATCGCCCTGGTGGAGTACATCCGGACGCGACTGGTAGACTTAAAAAAAAAAAGAAGAAGAAGATTGATACGCCACACATGTGAACTCGCGAGAAGTGGGAACCGAGTAAATTTTAAGTGCATACAGTATACTACCATTCAAACTTGTTCGATTCTAAAAAAAACTTCGGCCGCCTCATGCCCCTTGTGTTTCAAAATGCTTAGCCAAGTTTGGTGCAAATCGTTCCGCTAGAAGTAGGAGAAAAAGTTGGTGACATGAAATCTCACACACATACTGACAAACTTCAGTGCTTAATAATAGTAAAGATGATTTTAGTTGGCTATGGGTCGATCGGACAATTTTCAGCTGACTTACAGCACTTTGAGTATCAGGGTCCAAGTGGGTATTGTGTTTTCAATCGAGTTGCGACGTCAAGAGGTCAAACTCCGCCCACTTTTTTTCGGCTCTCGGACGTTTCGAAAGTGTGACGTTTCGAAAGTGCGATGTTTCGAAAGTTTTTCTGCATTTTTTCGTCGCGGCGCTTGATCAAAATCCTTCCATAAAAATCTTTGAAAAAACAGATTGTGTGCCAACGCCGTGACTCGAAAGGTCGCACTTTCGAAATGTCCGAGAGCCTTTTTTCACGCAAAAATTCAAAATGCACTAAAATGTAATGTTTGCGTGAAAAAAAGTGGGCGGAGTTTGACTTCTTGACGTCGCAACTCGATTGAAAACACAATAAGTCAACTATAATTTTTATTGAGGATCACCAAAACCAAAGAAAATTAAGGCAAATGAGATAAAATCTGTAAAAATCAAAGTTTGTTTGATTTTATTCGGTTTTGGTGATCCTCAATAAAAGTTATAGTTGACTTACCCATGTGGACCCTGATATTCAAAGTGCTGTAAGTCAGCTGAAAATTGTCCGACCAACCCATAGTATACTAAAATCGTGCTTTTAGTTTTGAAAGTTTATTTTAAAAACAAGCCTGCTGCGCAGTCCTGCGCGGCTGCTGACGCAGCCTATTGGCGTCTTCGTCGCCACATTCTATTTTTTTGCGTTCCACTCTTCCTCATTCATTTATACGCACTCTGTTTTTGGAACATTTCTGTCCTCTGTGGCTCAGTCGGTAGTGATCTTGAATACAAATCCTAATGTCACGGGTTCGTGTTTTGCCCACTGCATTTTCTTGCAAAAAGGCAGGTGCGGACGCGCACAGACATCCCGATCTGGGTTTTTATATACACAGGTAGTGCGCGTTCAGCTTATAATAGGTTGCGCGCAAGGCCTATTGAGTACACGCGAAGCGCAGCGAAGTTAGCCAATAAAAGGCCTATCGCGGCTCGACGCCTGTAATAGGCCTAGAATAAGCTTATCGCGGGGGATTTTCGCCTACAATTTGCTTATCGCAGTCGACAGAAAACCTATTGCGCGTTAATAATAGGCCCTTCGCGGCTATTTAATGCTTGGCTGTGGGCTTACAAAAGGCATGCCACAAAGATAATTAGTCTCAGCTGGGCTTGAATTTGAGCTATTCCACTCAAATAAATTTCAATGTGGGAAATTATCAGATTTATTGCAAATTTATATTTCAAAAATAAATAAAAAACTTTAACAAAAACAGCGACAGCAAAAACAGCAACTTTAACAAAAAAAGAAACATTGAAGATTTAACAAAAAAATTAAATAAATCACAGAAAATATGCCGGGTGAGCTTTCAGAACTTTTTAAAAATTGGCCAACGTTCAGTTCGTTTTTCTAATCGATTTTTTTTGCATATTCCTATCTTACTGGAAAACTTTATTAGTCTCAAAACTTCAAATAAAAGGCAAAAGCTAGAAATTCCTCACAAAGCTTGCGATTCAGGAAAAATTGCATTATAAATTCGTATAGTAATGGGCTCAAGTAGTAATAAAATTCTAAATTTTGTCGATGAAAAATTACTTGAAATTTGGACAAAAAGAAAGATACTAAGTTTTATTTTCGCGTCTCTATTGTCGACCCACCAAAATGGTCAAACGCGCTCCGCTGAACTCAACGCTATGCGATTTTCATTTTGGTTTCCATATTATTTGCTTTCACGCTGGATTTATACGTGAAATGAAATGATTTGGAAACCAAAATGATAATCGCATAGCGTCGAGTTCAGCGGGGCGCGTTTGACCATTTTAACGGGCCTGCAATAGAGCGATTGCAATTTTTCAAAATAAAAATACACGCTAGCCAATTTTTTGAAAATTCTAACAAGCATACCAAGCCAAAAAAGGCAATCTCGCCAAAAAAAATGCCGCAGTTTGTGCCGTCGTCGATATATCCTCCATTCCGCGCAATGTTCCAGCCGGTGTCCCGTTAGTCTGAAAATTTCTGTGCATAAATGAGAGTTTACGGAAAATATAGCAGGGGCCGTATTCATAAAGCCATCCGGAATTCCGCATGGCTTCATGAATACGGCCCAAAAAGAAACAACGGAAGAAGGCAAATTTTGAGTATATGCATAGCAAACCCGCGATCATATGGTTATTCAGCGAGAGGAAAATATAATTCACGACCCGAAAAGCGCCTATTTTTTTGCAAATCATAGTAAAGAAATCTTCGTCCAGAAACAGGCGCGAGGAGCGTTAAAAAATCAGTTCTTCAAGTTCCGTGGAAAAAAACGGAAATATTATTGTTTTAAAAAGTTGTCACTTCCAAAACCGCGTGAACTTTAAAATAAGGTCCTAAAATAAGGCGCCGCACAAACGAATTTTAACATTTTAAAATTTTCACGAACAAAAAGTGAAGAAAAATAAAAAAATTCGTGAAAATCGCGTGACGAGGCGGAGCTTAATTTTAAAGTTCACGCGGCTTCGGAGGTGACAACTTTTTTAAAACAATAATATTATGATGGATTCGTGGCGAATTGAAAAATTTTTCACGTTTTTATTCGAAAAAATGAAGAAATAACTGAAGAAATTAAGAGATTTTTCGTCTCCCAGTTTCACGTGAAATGTCACTCCGTCACGAATCCATTATAAACGGACGGGGCTAAAAAAGTGGAAGCAAGAAGGGAAGGAAAACTATTTTTGTGCAACACTAATGCGAAAACGCTTATTGTTTTTAATGGAGTCGCAACATTAAAAAAAAAAAGACAACTCGCTCAGGTTTTTCCCGCAAAAATTCAAAATGCGCTGAAATTTAAGATTTTCGTGAAAAAAGTGGATGGAGTTTCATTTTTTAACGATGCAACTCGATTGAAAACAAAATATTGTGCTTTCAATCTAGTTGCGACACCAAAACGTGAAGCTCTGTTCACTTTTTTCACGCGAACATTAAGTTAGTGCATCTTGAATTTTTGCGTGAAAAAAGGGCGAGGCTTCACGTTCTGATGTCGCAACTCTATTGATAACACAATAACTTATTATCAATTCAATATTCTTGCCGGCTACCACAAGAGTTCACGCGGAAAATCTAAAGCCACACCCCCTCAGTTTTTCTTTTAATTTTCAACTGAATGCAATGAAAAAAAGTTGAGTGAGTGTGGTGACACGTGGCGTTCTCATTTCTCAAAATAACTGTGGTGTTTGCAGAATTTTCACGTGAAATCCTATTGTAACCGGCAATAATATTGAATCGATAATAATTATTTAAAAAATAATTTGCAAAAAATAAAAAATAAAAAAAGAAAAACGTACTCAAAAAGCTATGAAAACTTGGAAAGAAAAACAATGAAATGATGACAAAAAATTTAGGCCGCCCAAAAAAAGCAGTGAAGCCGTAGAGCGCGTTTGCATCGCGGCGTCTTGTAATAGGCCTAGCGCGGTCGCCGCACACACCGCGTGCGCGATAAGTCTGTTGCAGGAGGGTAGCCGCTGCTACCCGCGATTGACTTATTTTAAGCCCAGAACAGGCCTATATTTGGCTTACGCCTATTATAAGTTGGACGCGCTTTACCTGTGTATAAGAAAGACAAGCCTGCTGCGCAGTCCTGCGCGGCTGCTGACGCAGCCTATTGGCGACTTCGTCGCCACATTCTATTTTTTTACGTTCCACTCTTCCTCATTCATTTATACGCACACTCTTTTGGGAATATTTCTGTCTTCTGTGGCTCAGTCGGTGGTGCGCTTGAATACAAATCCTAATGTCACGGGTTCGTGTTTTGTCCACTGCATTTTCTTGCAAAAAGGCAAGTGCGGACGCGCACAGACATCCCGATCTGGGTTTTTATATATAAGAAAGATAAGTTTTGAGTCTTGAAAAATCTGAAAAGAAAAATATTTTTAGGTCGAAAATTTTGGCATCTGAAATTATTTGAAAAATCTGCAGTTTTCAAAAATGACCAAATTAATTTTTTAAGTTTGTCAAAAACATTACGGGACAGATTCATGCAAATTTTCAGAACCACAACCCTCTCCATTCAAAAGTTATACTCCAAAAACCAAAATATCATATATTTTTGTCCGGTACTGTACGTAGATCAAACCAAACGCCTAATGCAACAAAATAAATAAATAAAAGTTTTACAGATTCCCTTTTCCACGGAGCACTCTGTAGTGGAGCTGTCAAAAATCCAAAAATCTCTGGATTTTATCGATTGGAAACTGTTGGTCGATTCATGGTACCCCAGCAATTCGAGCACTAACACTCTGGCCGACAAGATTTATGGATTCGATTCAAAGTATTATGAAACAGTGTCGACAGTAATCTCGGAGTATCCACACGAGACTCTTCTCAACCTGCTAATTCTTCACTTTTCGTATGAAATGTTGCGCACACAAATCTCGGCGGAACGTGAGCAGGCGTGTCTTCTTCAGGTGTGTAATAGACCTACTATCCTCAGTAAAACTGGGCGAGTGTTTCGGCATTTCCAACAGTTCGAATGGTTAGAAACATAAAACGAGGAATGATATGCTGCGAAGCAAGCGAATGACAGTTGCCCAGTGTTACCGAGTCACCATCGACTGCCTTCGCGATAGATCTACCACTAATTTAGGTGTCCTCGGTGGCACCCGGCCGCATTCTGATCCAGGGATCGGCGGAGGAGGAGGGATTGGAGAAACTGACTGGAATGTTGAAGACGGTGAAACAGCATCTGAGGACATCACTGGCTAATCTAAAGTGGATGGACCGCAGCGGAATGGACGAGGCGCAACGAAAGTTCAACCGCACCGAGTTTCGATTTGGATTCGATGGTGCGAACGAAATTGAAGAGGTGGGCGGGGTTTTTTCACGTTTAATTGAAACAATTTAGAGTTAAATTGTATGAATTGTATTGTATTGTATTGTATTGTATTTATTACGTTTCAAAAATAAACGTGAAGTATTATCGATTCAATATTCTTGCCGGTTACAATAGGATTTCACGTGAAAATTCTGCAAACACCACAGTTATTTTGAGAAATAAGAACGCCACGTGTCACCACACTCACTCAACTTTTTTTCATTGCATTCAGTTGATAATTAAAATAAAAACTGAGGGGGTGTGGCTTTAGATTTTCCGCGTGAACTCTTGTGGTAACCGGCAAGAAGATTGAATTTATAATAATAAGAAAGCACATAAAAATAAAAGTAATGATTAGAAATAAGGGTATATGGTTTAATCCTCGAAATATAAACACTCCGAATCTAATTAGAAATTTTTTCAATCCCTATTTGATTTTCGGGCTGTTAGAAATATTTGTTTCATCACAATTTATAATAAACATGTGGCATAACCTAATTAGATTCTAATTAAAAGTTTCTCTAATCCATTATTTCAATTATTGTGTTTTCAAACGAGTTGCACCATGAAATCGTCTGCGTCTCTGCAAATATCACTGTGTTTTCGTGGTCGCGAACAAATAAGTGGGCGAACGGAGTGAGTTTCGAGTTCTCATGTCGCAACTCGATTGAAAACACAATAGACTTAAAATGATCCTAATCAGTTTCTGACTTTTTCTAGTTAGAATCGGAGTGTCGTAATAGAAGTTTTCCATCAATCCTAGTTTGAGATCAAACTAGACTCAAAATTATCAAAACATGAATTAGACGCATGATTTAGCTCAATTTGATCAGCCTTTGTTTAGCTAAAATTCCCGCCAAACAGCAGCTACTTTTCGATGCTCCAACTCGTTTTACGATGGGGTACTCGAAAAATGTTTGAATCGATTGCTGAGGATCGAGAAACGGTTTTTTTGAACACTGAAGCGTTTTACCACGTGGAGAAGAATAGGATTAGTGAGTGCAACTTTTTGAAAACTACAACTTACACTATTCCCCTACTGCAGCGATATCGCGAGCCCTGCTCCATTATCCGTTCATATCCGCTCGACTTCCCGAATACATTAATTTTGCCACAATATCCGCTCGAATCGTGCCCCAATTGATTCACGTTTTTGACGAACGCGGTCGATTTTACGATTCGGAGGGTGTGTATCGCGATTGGTGGAGCCAAAAGACGAATGAGCACTTTCGAATGATTATTGCGTGTTTTGATAATTTTATGGTATGCATTTATTTTCGAAAAAAGCCCGAAAAATCAAGTGCCGTACTGGTTTTTTTTAGCAAGACGTTCTTGGTGTCGCCATATCTATTGGTCTCAACGCATACAACTCGACCGTCTCGCCCTACGAGGTGCTCCCCGGAAAGCAAAACTCTTCGGACATTGCCCTATTCTTTTACAGTCTGGTCAATGTAAGTCCACCTTGCCAGTTTTTGATTGTTAAACGCGAAAACTAGTGCGCAAAAATTTTTTGCCAGAGGGCGGACTCGAACCCGTGACCTTCAGATTGACAGACATTTTTGATCGCCACTAGGCCATGGTGCAAAATTTTTAAAAAGTTGAAATATGGGTATCATTCGACGCAGAATTTTACGGAGAGTGTGAAAATGTTATTGAAATGGGAGAATTTTCGATTTTAATAATTTTTTCACATTATTTGAGTTTAGACAATGTGCGAGTCTGATGGAACCCGAGTGAATGAAGCATTGGTCAATGTGCCACAATTTGACCAGGAATTTAAATGCAAGCGCAAAAGTTTGTCGACAAGTGTTGAGAACAAATTGGATATAAAGTGCAAATTGGCAGCATAAGATTTTTTTATTCTAAATGAATTTTTTTTGGGCTGAAATTTGATATTTTATTTGACAAAAGGAACAAACAGCAATACATAATGAAAAATAAAAAATAAACTTGGTAAATCTCAAATAGAGTAGCACCTTTTGAAACGGCGAAATATTTGATTTTTGGCTTGAAAAATATTTGAATTTTTGTAAAGTATATAACAAATGAGAAAAAAAAATGCAAATCGGAAGAAGTAGGTGAAGGGACGGAGCAAAAATAGAAGGACTCGTAAACGAACAAAACAAACATCTCAAAAAATCACCCCTGCTCAACTTGGCGGGTTAAAATTAATGTAACTCGCATCGTCGCACTCCATCTGATTCTGCTGCGCCGCCACGTAGCCCTGCGCCATTTCGTAGTTTTGCGCCATGTACTGTGGCGGTAAACTGTTAGTCTTGCACAACTGTTGCTGCTGCTGCTGCTGTTGACTGCCCATTTGACCGTTCTGATGTGACATTTGCGCGAAAGAGGCTGCCGATGCGGAGGTTTGATGAAAACCGCCATTGTTGGGCGCTTCGCCGTAGATTTGACCGTTGGAGTCGTTTTGTTGGAAGCTGAAAGCGAAAAATTGCGTGCAAAAAGGTTTTGTCAGAGGGCGGACTCGAACCCTTGACCTTTAGATTTCCAGACATTTTGGTTCGCCACTAGGCCACCAGGAAAAATTTTTGAAAAGCTGGAATATGGGTGTCATTCGACGCAGAATTTCACGGGGAGTGTGAAAAATTTGTCAGAACCAGATAATATTGAAAATTGTAGGAGAAACTTGAGAAAAACGAACAGCTCGGTAAAACTTTTTTTTTTTTTTTTAATCTGTGTTTCGGCCAATTAACTATTTGTTTTGCCAAACTTTGAAACAGAAATTTTTTTTCGCAGTTCACGGTGTCCAGGATTTGAAATGTGGGCGGAGCCTAATTTTCTGGCGCGCCAGCAAACTTGCATGGCGCACTTTGCGCATTTTTCGACTCTCGAATTTTTTTTTGATTTTATTATTTTTCTTTCAGTAAAACCTGTTTTTCTTTGTAAAATGTATGCACATATTGTATCTTTTAATGCCATAGAATTGCACAAACTTCGATTTTCGTAAAGATTTATCCTGTAAAACCCCAAAAAACTCAAAACGATTATTCCGAAATGGTGGCTGAACCAAATTCGACGTTCTTAGCCTTTAAAAATTTCTAAGTACCTCAGCTATAATTCCATTGGAGCACATTTGGGAAAAAATTAAGAATTTATGATTTTTTTCCCGAAAAACATAAAAAAATGCGTCAAAATTTGAATTTTGCGCGAAAAAATCCAGTGGGGCGCGTTTGCTCGGCCCCGCACACTTTTCAAATCCTGGACACCGTGCAGTTGGAACAAAATTTGAAAAAATAGTTTTTTTTTCCAAATATTGGTTGATTTGTTGTCGTGTAGCCTTCTTACAAGCAAAATACACTTTTACAAAATCGCAAAAAAAAAATTGCCAGAGGGCGGACTCGAACCCGTGACCTTCAGATTGTCAGACATTTTGGTTCGCCACTAGGCCACCAGGAAAAAATTTTAAAATGTTGAATATGGGTGTCATTCGACGCAGAATTTCAAAGGGAGTGTGAAAATCTTGTTAAAACAAAGAAAATTTGAAAATTGGAGGAGAACCCACCGATCATACGAAGTTGTGGTAACCGTAAACTTGTGTTTGGTGCTCTCCACAGTTGAAATATAGAACATTGGCTGCTGACCGGTTGGTGATTGGGGTATAGAGTCGCGACGCTCTAAATTTGGCGCCCCGTTCACCACGCAATCATCGATTTCCATTCCGCCGTGCATACCGTTCATCGCTTGGCGCATGTCTGAAATTTGACTTTTTTTTTTGTTGAAATATTGTTGTTTGCATGATATTCGTACCTCCATACATGTCCGGTGTTATTGTCACATTATAATCCGGATCGCACTCGGCCATCTCCAAATTTGGCATGGACGAAGCGGCGTTTAGCGAAACCCCAAAATCGTTAATCTGAGCAGGCAACGAATTGCAGGAGAGGCTGAAAATTGGGTTCAAAAAATTGAGAAAAAATGGTGTCCAACCCACTTGTACGGCAAATTACTGCCCATCTGATTTGGCGGATAGCCGGCGTCGCTCGACGCGTCTGTGAACGAGTTCATACTCTCGATGGAGCTTGTGCTCGACGAGTGCACCATTCTCGGCTCGCTGTGCCGTCGCCCGACACCATTGGTGCCGAGCTGCTCGTCCTGCGACGTGGACGCGTTCACCGTGTGTACCGGTGACGTGGCAGTTCCATTGGGGTGTGGTGGTGAGGTTGATGGTGGGTGCTGAAATAGACTGGTGTACTACACGTGGAAAATGACAATGTGCTTACCTCCACCTTTGGCGCCTCCACCAATAAATCGTGCACCAGACGGTCGTTCATTTGTCCGAAAGAGTCGACGAATGATAGATTTTCCATGACGAGACGGCCGAGCATCTGCAAAGAAAAGAAAGATGCTTGAGAAACTATATATTTTTTGACTTACCATAACGGAGGGCACAAAAAGAAGCAAATTGCCGAAGCGGCTCGACGCCACCTCTTTTGGATGCGTCTCCCGGACCACGTGATACAACGTCTCTTGGATTCGATCACGAAGGTCCATAATTGCTTCCGAACCGTCTTGGGTCACTGTTTTGAGGTCTGAAAAGAATGGTTGTTTTGCGATCGTAGCCTTCTAACGTTCAAAAAACTCAATTATCTAGTTTTCATGCACATTTTGAAACCCGCAAAAAAATTTGCCGTCGGGCGGAGTCGAACCCGTCACCTTCGGATTGTCAGGCATCTGGATTCGCCACTAGGCCATAGGACAAAAATTTGGAAAAGTGCGATTTTGGGTATCATTCGACGCAGAATTTCAAGGAGAGTGTGACCAATTTGTCAGAACTAGATAATATTCAAAACTGAAGGAGAAAATTGAGAAAAATGAACGATTCGATTAAAAAAATGTTTTTGAAATTTTTGAGTTTTGTTCAATTGATTATGTTTTTAGCCATTTTTAAAACGGCGACTCAGCAATTTTACTGGCGTTCAAAAAATTGCAAAAAAAAAGTTACTCTGTTGTCCCGGTTGTCCCGCGGTTTCAGTTTTTATGAATATTTTCACAAATATTGGTTTCTTGGCCTTCTAACGTTCAAAAAACTTGATTATCTAGTTTTTACGCACATTTTAAGAACCGCAAAAACAATTTGCCATCGGGCGGGCTCGAACCCGTGACCTTCAGATTGTCAGACATTTGGATTCGCCACTAGGCCATCGGACAAAAATGTGAAAAAGTGCGATTTTGGGTATCATTCGACGCAGAATTTCATGAAGAGTGTGAAAAACTTTTCAAAACTTGATAATCTTTAAAATTGAAGAAGAATCTTCAGAAAATTAAACAATTCGAAAAAAAAATATTTTTTAACTGCGTTGCGGCCGCGTAACGGTTTTTTCCCAAATGACTCACACGGCTGAAGCACAATTATTGCTTTCAAAAGTGTGATTTCCTCCTCTTTCAAATTCATTTTGCGCAGCGGATCAATCAGTTCATCGATGCATCGCTCGGCAAGCTGGTTGCCAAAGTGACTGAAAAAGTACATGTTTAATGTCTAATTTTGTACTTATTTATCTGTAAAGCCCAGTGAAAAAGTTTCAGCTCTTAACTCCTTCTAGAAACCGAGTTATGCAGCTTCAAAGTGGTGGCCTAGCAAGCGGCGCACTGAGAAAGCTAGGCCACCCCATTGAACCGTTATAACTCGCTTTCTAGAAGGAGTTGGGGGCTGAAATTTTCAGAGAGTGCTGGGGAGCATAAACGGAATATAATGTACTACTCACTATGGTTCTGTCCACGCGTTTGGCGCATATCTGGAAATGTAGCCAAAGGTGGACAAACAGACAATTTCAGCTTGCTTGTGACGTGCCGTGTTGGCGCAGAGGGAGAAAATCATTAGAGGTCCGTAGCTGGCTTTTACGATTGCTACCTGGAAATGTAGAGGGTGTGGTAAAAAGTTATTTTTGATCTAGTACATACCTTATCATCCATATTGCTAACATCCATCATGTCGAATAGGTGGTCCGCCCAATCAATCATGGCTATTAGCCGACGGTGAGCAATGCAGGGGAGTTCCTCGGGATTGATTTCGCGAAACGCTTCGTAGCGCATCTGAGAGTTTTTTTTTTGGTTTAGGGGATCACAAATTTTGTGTGGATTTACGGAGAAGTAAATCCAAGCGCATACCTCTGTCCGTTTCCCGTCCAACAACGTCGGATCTTCCAACAATTGCCGAATCGACTGTGCAAACGGTAAGGGATAAATTTTGCTCGGCTCGGTGTGTCCATCGCCACCGCCAACAATTAAATCAATGTTGAGCAACTGCATAAGTGTGGTGCGCATGTCCACAGGCAGTTTTCGCATCCATTCCGCGTCCACTTCGCCCTCGTCCTCTGCCGACAGTTTGGAGCGTCGTTGACGGCCCTGGTAGTGACGGCCAGTGGCGTCACGGTCTGGACGTACTGCTTTCGGGTCCATGCCTACTTCGATGCACTTTTTGAAGCGACAGTATCTGCAAAAAAAATTTGGACGAGTTTGGGGCGGTTTTATAGGCATTTTTTGTGTTTTCAATTGCATGATCAGTATTTTCGATTTTATGGCCTAACTTTTCACCTAGATGGTCTAGAATTTTCATGTGTCCAAAATTAAGGTTTCGAAAATCTATGCTACCGAAATTTAAGTCTAGTCTAACTTTTCACCTAGAATTCGCATGCACAGTTAAATCTAGGTGGCCTAGGATACTTATATGACCTAATTTTTCATCTACATGGCCTAGAACTAGAAATAATGTAGTTTGATGGCCTCTTATATCGATCAACCTTGTCAAAATCTCGTTTTTCTGGAGTCCTGGTCTAATTTTTCATGTAACTTCAAGCCATTTTTGTACTCTAGGCCATAAAAACACTTTTTCAAAACCACAAAAAAGAATTGCCGGTGGGCGGACTCGAACCCGTGACCTTCAGATTGTCAGACATCTGGATTCGCCACTAGGCCACAGCGAAAAAAATTTGAAAAGTGCGATTTTGGGTATCATTCGACGCAAAATTTCATGGAGAGGGTGAAAAACTTGTCAGAACCAGATAATTTTTAAAATTGTATTCTCAGTACGGAGCGCTGCAAACGCGCTCCCTTCGCACAGTGGTGGACGCGGCCACGTTGGCGACGAGAGAGTGCAGAAAATTGAGAGAGCCGTGGCCGATGTTTTGCTCTGATTTCTCTAAACCTCACTCCCAAAGGCATGCGAAATTCATTGTTCGATTGGAGCGAGTTATCAGCGTTTTATACCGAGTATAGGAGAAACTTGTGAATTTTCGGAGAATGAGATTCCCCGTAAATCCACACCAAATTGTTGGCATTAAACATTTTAAGAGAAAAATGAACAATTCGATTTTGAACAAGCTGAATTTTGGTTAGTTAATAATGTGTTTTGACAGTGTTTGAAACGTTTTTTTTTTTTGCAGTTCGATCTAATCGCGCGGTTCCAGTTTTGGTTAATATGTTCTCAAATATTTGTTGATTGGTGGTCGTGTAGCCTTTTAACGTTGAAAAAGCACGTTTGCAATACTGCAAAAAAATTTTGTCAGTGGGCGGATTCGAACCCGTGACCATCAGATTGTCAGGCATCTTGGTTCGCCACTAGGCCATAAGACACAATTTTTTTAACGTTGCATTTTGGGTATCATTTGACGCAGAATTTCATGAAGAGGGTGAAAAATTCGTCAGAACTAGATGATATTCAAAATTGAAGGAGAAAACTGAGAAAAATGAAAAATTCAATTGAATTTTTATTATTTAAACTTTGAGTTTTGTTCAATTAATTATGGGGTTATTCACGAAATGGCAAAAAATGGCAAAAATCGGCAAAAAACTACGCGAAAACTCGGAAAATGCTCTGATTTATCTGAAATTTCGGGAAATAAAGGAAAAAACTCTCCCGGACAATACCCCAAAATTTCAGATAAAAATATCGATTTTAGGCATTTTCATAAAAATAATCAATATTTCTTGAAAATCGATATTTTGGTCTGAAATTTTATTTGAATATCCGGGAGAGTTTTCTCCTTCATTTCCCAAAATTTCAGGACAATTGGAGCATTTTTCGAGTTTTCGCGCAGTTTTTTGCCGTTTTTTGCCATTTTTTGCCATTTCGTGAAAAAACCCCATTATGACTTTTGACAATTTTCAAAACAGCAACGCAGCAATTACTCTGGTTTCCAAAAAAATTGAAAAAAAAATGTCGCGCGGTTCCAGTTTTGGTGAATATTTTCTCAAATATTGCTTTCTTTGCGGTCGTGTTGCAGTCTAACGTTCAAAAAACAAATTTTCAAACCCGCAAAAAAATTTTGTCAGTGGGCGGACTCGAACCCGTGACCATCAGATTGTCAGACATCTTGGTTCACCACTAGGCCACAGCGAAAAAATTTAAAAACTCCGATTTTGGGTATCATTCGACGCAGAATTTCACGGAGAGGGTGAAAAATTAGTCAAAACGAGATAATTTTCAAAATAAAATTCGAAAAAAAGAAAAATCCACATCAAATTGTTAAAAAATTCCATTTTCAACGGTCCAGCTCAGAACTTCTCTAGTGTGCATTTACGGGGGATAGTATGACCGTTGGCATTAAATATTTTAAAACAGTCTAGTACTGTACTTTTCTAGTGTAGCTTTATGGAGGATAGAACTCCTCGTAAATCCACACCAAAATCAAACAGCTCACCTGCACGAATTCCGCTCGTGTCGATCGACAACACAGTTGCCGTTGTGTCTGCACGAATACTCGGACGGTCGTTTCAGTGTGCGCCGAAAGAATCCTTTACACCCGAAACACGTGACGACACCGTAATGAGTCTTCGCATTCCCGTCACCACACACTCGACAGGTGTCGTTGTTTCCTGGGAAATTAATGATTGTATTTTTGTTTTTTTTTTGGGGTGTCTAATTCTAGAAAATTTTGTGAAAAACAGGGTGTCCTGCTGGGAAAGTTGGCGGGAAAAAATGGGCATTTTGTTTTTGTTTTTCAATTTTTTGAAATTGAATAGAAAGGATTATTTAATTTAGAAAGTTTGTAAAAAACAGCCCGGAATAGCATTTCTCTAGTGTGGATTTACGGAGAATAGGATTGTCCGTAAAACCACACCAAAATTAGAAAATATCGTAAAAAATTTTTTTACTGTCGTAAATTTACAGTGTAGATTTACGGTGCAAAAAAATTCCTCCGTAAATCCACACTTGAATATCGAAAATTCGTGATTTTTGACACAGTTCCTCTGGTGTGAATTTACGGTAGAAAAAAAGGTACGTAAATCCACACATATTTTTTTTAATTTCGTAAGTTTACAATTTTCGTGTGGATTTACGGGGAACAGGGCGTGCCGTAAATCCACACCGAGATTTAGAAAAATTGCAAATTTAAAACTGTTTCTCCATCGTGGATTTACAAAGGATTGAACACCCTGTTAATCTACAATTAACTGTACAAAACGGTAAATTTACAGTGTGGATTTACGGTGGAAATAGTGCCCAGTAAATCCACACCTAAATTTATGAAAATTAAAATAATAAAAACTGTCTGTCCAATGGGGATTTACGGAGGATTGGACACCCTGTAAATCCACACATACGTCATCAAAATTCACTTTTTTATATTTACAGAACAGTAAATTTACAGTGTGGATTTACGGTGCAAAAAAAATTCCTCCGTAAATCATCTCGTGAATATCGAAAATTCTGGTGTGGATTTACGGTGGAAAAAGCTCTGTAAATCTACACAGAAAATTCAATTTTTTAAACTGTCGTAAATTTACAGTGTGGATTTACGGTGGATAAAAAAAAAGTTTTGTAAATTCACACTAAATGTCTGAAAATTTAATATTAAAAACTGTACAATTACAATGAATTAAAAACCTTTTTTTCCATAATTCAATAAAGATTAAAAAAAAAAAATTTTTTTTGAAAAAATTACAAAAAAAAATGTTTTCACTCAATTTGTAAAGTTAAACGCAGCGTACGCAGACACGGAATATGACGCGCAAAAACTTATTAATTCCGGGGAAAATGCAAAAAATAGCGATTTTTTCAATTTTTAATGTGATCCAATATTTGGAAATTAATTTTCAAAAAATGAAAAAAAAATTTTTTGCAGAAAATTGAAAAATAAAATTGAGCGGCCGAATTTTCAAGCACACATTTCTAGTCCATAATTCAACAAATTTAAATTTTTTTTTAAAGCCTAGAAAGCTAAACATACCAGAATGTGAGGCGATGTGACTCAACGATGATTTACGTGAAATTGAGGCGGCCATGTTCTCCAGACTGGACGTGTCCACTTTTCCCATTGTTTGCCGTGTATCCCTGAAAAAATCAATCAATAAATCGTTTAGCCTAATTTCGGATTAATAGAGGATTTTCCAGTTAAAGCAACACAGAAAAATAGAGTAAAACCGCACCGCCGATAATGATAGTCTTTATTTAATACATAATATGTACATACAGAGCGTACGAGAGAGTAAAGATAAAAGAGGGTGCAGAGAAGGCAGAAAAGAAGATAAGACAATTGATTAGTGAAGATGTCGGTCTGTCTGCAGAGAGATTTATGATACTAATCGTACTGTCAGAGGGTACAAAGTGTAGTGTGCGCATCGAACCGGCCCCCTCCCCCCTTTGAATTGTGTTCTTTGGTACAATAAGTCACAGCTAACATTTATAGGCCACGTGAGAGTTTTATGGAAACCATTACATAAAAATGGGAATCGAATTTTTTTTATTTTTCTAAAGTTTCTCCTACAATTTTGAAAATTATCTGGTTCTGACAAGTTTTTCACCCTCTCCATTAAATTCTGCGTCGAATGATACCCAAAATCGCACTTTTCAAATTTTTTCGCCGTGGCCTAGTGGCGAATCCAGATGTCTGACAATCTGAAGGTCACGGGTTCGAGCCCGCCCGATGGCAAAATGTTTTTGCGGATTTTAAAATGTGCGTAAAAACTAGATAATCAAGTTTTTTGAACGTTAGAAGGCTACACGACCGCCAAGAAACCAATATTTGAGAAAATATTCATAAAAACTGAAACCGCGGGACAACCGGGACAACAGAGTAACTTTTTTTTTATTTTAATTTTTTGAACGCCAGTAAAATTGCTGAGTCGCCATTTCAAAAATGGCTAAAAATATAATAAATTGAACAAAACTCAAAATTTTCAAAAACACTTTTTTCATCGAGTTTTTTATTTTTCTCAAGTTTCTCCTACAACTTTGAAAATTATCTGGTTCTGACAAGTTTTTCACCCTCTCCATGATATTTTGCGTCGAATGATACCCAAAATCGCACTTTTCAAATTTTTTCGCCGTGGCGTAGTGGCGAATCGAGATGTCTGACAATCTGAAGGTCACGGGTTCGAGTCCGCCCACCGGCAATTCTTTTTTGTGGTTTTGAAAAAGTGTTTTTTTAACGTTAGACTACAAAACGGCCGGCATATGGCTTAAAATTTCATCTAATTCTAGGCCATTTACATGAAAAATTAGACCAGAACTCCAGAAAAACGAGATTTTGGTAAGGTTGATCGAAATAAGAGTAAAAACTACAAATTCTAGGCCATCAAATTACATTATTTTTAGTTCTAGGCCATGTAGATGAAAAATTAGGCCATATAGGAATCCTAGGCCACCTAGATTTTACTATAGCGTGCATGCAAAAAAATTCTAGGTGAAAATTTAGACCCGCTAGACTTAAATTTCGGTAGCATATCAATTGCAGACTATCTAGACACAAGTTTAGATTTTTTTTTTCGAAACCTTAGTTTTGGACACATGAAAATTCTAGGCCATCTAGATGAAAAGTTAGGCCATAAAATCGAAAATACCGAGATTTTGACCATAAAGACAAAATTTAGGCCGGAAAATTATAATCCTAGACCAAAAAACTGAAAATATAGAGTAGTTAAAAATTCTAGGCCATCTAGATGAAAAGTTAGGCCATATGGAAAATCTAGGCCATCTAGGTGAAAAGTTAAAAGTTAGCCGACCAGAACAAAAATCGAAATTTATCAAAACACTTTGGATACAGCTATGAATTTCTAGGCCACCAATCATAAAAACTAGGCCACCACACAAAAAGTGCGAAAAAAAAGTGTAAAAACATACTTTTTTTGGAAAAAAATTGCAACAAAAAAAGGTTTATTGCGTTATCAGTGATCATTGATAACAGGGGACACAAAAGTCACAGAAAAGGGGAAAAAATTGCACAGTTTTTTTTTGACTGAAAATTATTTAAAAAAAAAATGAAAACTGGAATTTCAGCCAAAAAAAAAAAAAAAATTAAAAAGTCAATGTTTTGCGAATCGGAAATAATCCGATTAAAAATCCAGAGAACACGAGCAGCGAGGCGCCAAAATCGATAATTCTAATTGTTTTTTCTAGGCCATCTAGGTGAAAAGTTAGGCCATGAAGGTGGAAAGTTAGGCCAGGTAATTCTAGGCCATCTAGGTCATCCAGAGGAAAAGTTTTGGCTAGGTATTTCTAGGCCATCTAGGTGGAAAACTAGGCCACATAAAAGAAAAGTTAGGCCATGTACTTTTCGGCCATCTAGGAGGAAAGTAAGGTCAGATTATTCCAGGTAATCTAGGAGGAAATCTGGACCAGATAATTCTAGGTGGCCTAGGTGGAAATCTAGGCCACACAGATGAAAGTTAGGCCAGGTAGTTCTAGGCCATCTAGAGGGAAATTTAAGCGGTAAAAGTAAACATGTTAACCTCTATATTTTTACAAATCCACCAGGCCAGCTAGATGAAGGTGGTCCAGATTTTTCTAGGCCACCTAGGTGGAAAGTTCGGCCACCTTTTTCTAGGCCATCTGAAATAAATTCTAGGCCAGTCACTTTCTAGAGGTAATGTTAAGCCATGTATTCTAGGCGATTAAAACGTGGTCTAGAACAGATATTTCTAGGCCATTTTGGTAGAAAGTTAGGCCACCGAGATGGAAAGTTAGGCCAGATATTTCTAGGTCATATAAATGACAACTTAGGCCAGAAATTTATAGATATTTCTGGGCTCTCTAGGTGGAAATCGAAAACATATTTTTCTAGGTCATCTAGTCATAAAGTTAGGCCGGAGTACTCAAGGAATACTATGTTGAAAGTTAGGCCGTGAAAATGGAAAGTTAGGCCACATACTTCTAGGTCATTTAGGTGCGAATCTAGGTCAGATTTGTGGTCATCTTTCTAGATATTTCTAGGCCATCTAGGCAAAAGCTAGGCGAGTTTTTTAGGTCACCCAAGAGGAATTCTAGGCCAGGTATTTCTAGGCCATGTAAGTGCAAAGTTAGGCCAGAAGTTTCGAGATTTTTCTAGGTCATGTAGATGAAAAGTTAAGCCACCAAAGTGGATAGTTAGGCCACATATTTCTAGGCCATCTTGGTAGAAAGTTAGGTCAGATAATTCTAGGCCACCCAGGAGGATAGTCAGGTCAGATTTTTCTAGGTAATCTATTTTGAAAGTAAAGTTAAACAGGTGCAAGTCTAGGCCATCTAGCTGGAATTCTAGGCCAGATATTCATGCGCCATCCATGTCGAAAGTTAGGCCACATATTTCTAGGTTACCCAAAATGATAATTAGTTTATTTCTAGGCCATCTAGGCAAAAGTTAGGCCAGTTTATTGAGGTCATCTAAGAGGAATTCTAGGCCAGATATTTCTAGGCCATGTAGGTGAAAAGTTAAGCCACCAAAGTGAATAGTTAGGCCACATATTTATAGGCCATCTAGGTGCAAATCTAGGCCAGATTACTTTGGACCATCTAAGGGGATATATAAGCCGTAAAAGTGGAAAGTTAGGTCGGATATTTCTAGGCCATTTTGGATTTTTGGCAAACAATTTATTTGATCTTGATTTGGCGGGAATTTGAATTTTTAGAAAAAAAATATTTTTTTTTTGCGGAATTAGCAATTTTAAAAAACTTAAACTACAGTAAAAATGGCGGGAAAATTTAATTTTTTTAATTTTCAGCGGGAATTTTCAAATATTTGAATTTTTATAGTTTTGGCGGGAATTTTGTATTTTTTTTTCAAGTTTTCAGCGGAAAGTAAAAGTGGAAAGTTAGGTCGGATATTTCTAGGCCATTTAGGTTTTTTTCTAAGCCTGTTTAGGTGGGAAGTCAGGCCATCTAAATGGAAAATCAGGCCAGCTATTTCTAGGTCATCTATGTGAAATTTAAGGCCACCCGAGATGGAGAGTTAGGCCAGGCATTTCTAGGCCATCTAGGTGAAAAGTTAGGCCACATATTTCTAGGCCATCTGGTTGAAAATTTAGGTCATCTAAATGTAAAATTAAGCCAGTTAAGTCATCTAGTTCGAAAAACTGGAATTCTAGGCCACAAAAACAGTGCGGTTTCTAGGCTACTAAACGATGAGTGTGAGTAGGTGAGAATGACGTGATTGGAAACAAAATAATCTAGTGGATTAATGGGAAAAAGGGTCAGGGTGATAAATTTGATTTAAAATGAAAAAAAAATTTTTTTGAAAATTTTTTTTTAATTTTTGAAAAAAATTTTCTCTAATTTTTGTATTTCATAAAAAATGGACAAAACAAAAATTTCTTTTTCAAACTCAAACTTCCGCTCCAAAAAAAAAACAGAAAAAGAATTCGGCATAATAACCCGATTTATTTAAATGCGCAAAATCGCAACAGAAAAAAAAAAAAAAAAAACGTATCACCCACTTTTATCATCTTTTTTTTTTCCATTTCCCAGTCATACGACCCGTTTTTTTTTCTCTTTACACGTCTGACACACTCTCTCTCTCTCTCTCTCTCTCTGTTCTCTGTTTGACAAATGGAAAGAAATAAAAAGAAAAATGGGGAAATGAAGAAAAGGAAGAAGGACAAGGAGAAGAAGTGGGCAGGGTTCAAATTGTTGTCATTTCTTTTTTTCGCGCTATTTTTGATTAGAAAAACGTAAAAAAACACGTGGATTTCATGTGGAAAAGATAGGACAAATGGAACTGTTGAAAGCCCTGTTTGGTAGGTTCAGAAACTGATATTTTTGAATCTGAAAAATGGGATAAAAAATTGCACAGTCAGCGAGACAAGACAATTAAATTTTTTTGACGCTAAAAAAATAGATAAAAAATTAAAACAGAAAAAAATTAAAAAAAAAAATTTTTTTTTTGAAATTTTTCGAAGAAAAAATGTTGTTCAATTTTTTTTTCCTAATTTTTTCCCACATTTTTCTTTCATAAAAATGCCAGAAAACTGAACAAAAAAACACAAAAAAACCAAGCAAAATCAAACAAAAACCAAAAGATTAAAAAAATAAAATTAATTTTTTTTTTTTTTTGCAAAACTTTGTAATCTTCTAGTTTTTGGTTTTTGTTATTTTGATTTTAATGAAGTTTTAAGTGCATTTTTAGATTGTTTTTTGCAATTAAACACGACCAAAATTCATGGTTTTAAAGAAAAAAATTGCGAAAATTTCAAAAACTGAAAAACTTTTTTGGAAAATTTTCCAAAAAAAAGCAATTTTTTTTTGAAAATTATTCGATTTTTTTCCCATAAAAATCTTTAAAATTCTGAGAAAAATTAACAAAAAAAAAACTACAAAACAACCCAAAAAATACAAAATTTTTTTTTCAGTTTCAAAATTTGAAACAGTAAAAAAATTTTTTTTTTTTTTTTGAAAATTTTCAATTTTTTTTCATAAAAATTCTTAAAATTTCCAGGAAAAAATAATAAATAAAAACTACTAAAAGACTACAAACAACAACAAAACAACCCAAAAAACCAAAAAAAGAAACCCAAAAAATACCTAATTTTTTTCAGTTTCAAAACGTGAAACAGTAAAAAAATTTTTTTTTTTTTTTGGAAAATTTTCAATTTTTTTTCATAAAAATTCTTAAATTCTGACAAAAAAACCAACAAAGAACTACAAAAAGAACTACAAAAAACCCAAAAAAAGCGGAAAAAGATGAGAGTAAAAAGTGGGGAAAAGAAGAGAAAATGGGGCGGACGAGAGCTTAAACATGTGCTTCTTTTCTCTGTCACCTCTCACTTTGTCACACTCTCTCATTGCGTGCAAAATGCTTTCTGCATTTCTCTGCGTCTCTAGCTCTCTCACTCTCGTCGCAATTTTCATAAAAAAAAAGAAAAAGTGCTTCTCAATGAGGTTTTGCAGGACAGGACAGAGCAGAACAGAATAGAATAGAATATTAGAAAAATTGCAGAAATGTTTGCTTTTAATTGCAAAAAAAAATTTTCTTTGATCTAGATTTGGCGGGAAATTGAATTTCTTGTAAAAAAAATTTTTTTTTGCCGGAAATTGAAATTTTGAATTAAAAAAATGTTTTAACTGCAATTTAAATTTTAAAAAATTCAAAAAAAAAAACAGTAAAAATGGCGGGAAAAAAGGGGATTTTCAATTATTTGAATTTTATAGTTTTGGCGGGAATTTTGTATTTTTTTTTTCAAATTTTCGGCGGGAATTTTGAATTTTTTCAAGTTTTTGGCGGGATTTTGAAATTTTTTGCGGGAATTTAAATTAAAATTTGATTTTTTGGCGGGAATTTGATTTTCTTTGGTATTTTTGACGGGAATTTTGAATATTGTTTTAATTTTTAGCGGGAAATTTGAATTTTTTTCAAGTTTTTGGCGAGATTTTGAATTTTTCATATTTTTTGGCGGGAAATTTTAATTTTTTCAATTTTCGGCGGGGATTTTCAATTATTTGAATTTTTATAGTTTTGGCGGGAATTTTTTATTTTTTTTTCAAATTTTCGGCGGGAATTTTGAATTTTTTTTTAGTTTTTGGCGGGAATTTGAATAATTTTCAAGTTTTCGGCGGGAAATTCAAAGTTTTTTAAATTTTTGGCAGGAATTTTGATATTTTTGGCGTGAAATTTGAATTTTTTCCTAATTTTTGCCGGGAAATTTGAACTATTATGAATTTTCGGCGTGAATTTGAAATTTTGGAAAAATAATTTTTTTTTTCAGAAAAATATAATTATTTAGCTGGGATTAACAATTTTAGAAAACTTGAAGAACTGCAAAATAGGCAGAAAATTTGAATTTTTGGCGGGAATTTGAATTTTTTCAAGTTTTTGGCGGGACATTTAGGTTTTTTTTTACACAAAATTCTTATTTTAACAAAAAAAAAACGGAAAAATCTAACGGGAAAATGAAAATTTTTGTATTTTTTTGCTGAGCGAAAATATATTTTTTAATTTTTTTATAGAGCCGGTTGCAGGCGCAACAGTCTTGTGAAAAAAAAATATATAAATCATGGTTTTTTTGACAAATTTATTTGGTTTTTAGCGGGAAGTTTGAATTTTTGAAAAAAAAAATCAGAAAAAAAAATGTTTTTCACTAAAGTTCTTTTTTATTCAACAAAAAAATTCCCAAACAATGAAAAAACGGTGTAGACGGACACAGGCGGGCTGCCAGTTTGTGATAAACCTAGTAAACAAAAAACTTGTCTGCTCGTCTTGCACTCTCTCCTTTTCACACACACTCTCTCACACGTGCTTCACTGATCAGTCATATGGCTGATGGGGTAGTATTCTGATGCTGATGCCAGTTTTTGGCGAAATCTAATTGTAACTATTTCTGATCGTGATCAGTAAATAAAAAACATGGATGGTGGGAAAAAATAGAACAAAAAATTGGAAAAAAAATTTTTTTCGAATTTTTTTTCGCCGCTATAATTGCCTACTTCCTCGGGTAGTTTCCGGCGCCGAATTACATTTTTATCACCGGTTTTATCACTGATAACACGCATAAATAGGTTTTCTATTTCAGGAATTAAAAATTTGCGGGAACAAAAAAAACATAGTGCAAAGTTTGGTGAAACAGAAAATTTACAAAAAATAAGTTTTTTTTTTTTAATTTTTAATTTTTAGTTTTTGGGTTGAAACAACTGATTTGAAGCCTTGTTTTATTATTTTCATTAGCAAAAAAAAAATTAACATCAAAAATACCAAAAAAAAAAAGCAAAAAAATAAAATTGAAAAAACATTTTTTTTAATTTTTCAAAAAAAAAATAGTTTCCCCAAAATTTTCTTCAAAATTTAAAACAAAAGATTCTTGTCGAGTTTCTTCTCTTCTATTTGACCACAAAAAGCGGAAAACCCGCCGAAAAACGAGAGACACAGAGCGAAAATCGGTTTTGAAAACGGTACCATTTGCGCGACGAGAGAGTGTGTGGTAGGGAGAGGGGGCAGAGAAAAACGAACGAAAAAAGAACTGTTTGTTTTAAAAGGTTGAAAAAAGGGGAAAAAGATGAGCGCGGGAAGAAATTGGAAGCAATGAAAAAAAGAGGAAAATTTGAACAAGTGTCGTCAAATTTGGTGCCGGGTGTGCAAACACCGTGGAGTCAAAATATTGACAATATTAGTTATCGTAATCTATTTTAACACAAATTTACAGTTTTTAAACTCAAAAATCAAGTACAAAAACTAGGAATTTCGATACCACGGTGTTTGCACACTTCACACCACATTTTACGACATTTGCTTATTTTTAGAGTTATTTACCTCTCGACCACCGCAAAAAAAGCCTGAGAGACTTCAGAGAAAGAAAGAAATGTAGCTGTCAGCAAAATCCCCATCGGACAGTGCTCAGAGCTCTCGTCTCCGCCACCGAGAGAGTGTGGCGTGACGAGGAGACGCAGACGGCGAAATGGAGAAGAAAAGAAAAAAGAAAAAAGAGCCGGTGCGGTGCGCGAAACTGCCAACCAGTAGACATATACATTTACCGGCGCTTGTTTTTTTTTGGCTTGTTTCGGTTTAGTTTTTAGGGAAAAAAAAAATTTTTGTTGAAAATTTAGGATTTTCATCGAACTTTTGGATTTTTACCCTTTTTTCAATATTTCTTTGAAATTTCACTATTTTATTCAAAAAGTCTGAAAAACGCTCCAAAACTACCCAAAAATGACAAAATTTTCGAAAAATGTCGTAAAGTATGATGCCGCGGTGTGCAAACACTGTGACGGCAAAATGCAGACATCTCGCTAACTAAATTAATTTTTTCACTTTTTCACGTGTTTAGTGTCTAAAATTAGGTAATTTAGAGCAAATAACTCTAAAAATACCCAAAAAATTCAAAATGTTTGGAAAAATGTCGTAAAATATGATGCCGGATCTGCAAACACCGTGACGCCGAATCGCAGACTGATTAGGTTACGATAGTCATTTTTCGGGGGAATTTCGGATCCAAATTACCAAATTTAGTGAAAAAATTCTCAAAAAACCCAAAAAAATTTGAAAATTTGGGAAATTGTCGTAAAATGTGATGCCAGGTGTGCAAACACCGTTACGTCAAAATGAAGACTAATTGGAAAACTATATTTATTTTTGCATTTTTTGGGAATTTTTGAGTTCAAAATTAAGCAATTGCGAGCAAAGCATCACGAAATTAGCAACTTTTTGAATAAATGTCGTAAAATACGATGCCAAGTCCGCAAACACCGCGACTTCAAATTGCAGAATAATTAATGATCATTTTTTGAGATTTTTTGGATTGAAATTAGAATGTTTACGTCAAAAAGTTCTAAAAATGCCCAAAAATTAAAAATTTTCAAAAATGTCGTAAAATATGATGCCACGTCCGCAAACACCGTGATGGCTAAATGTGGAATCGCCAAACTACCATAATCAAGTTTTTTGCAGTTTTTGAGAATTTTCAAAACATTGAGAAAAATTTCAAAAACAGCCAAAAAATTTGAAAAATGCCGTAAAATTGTGTGCCAGGTCTGCAAACACTGTGACATCATAATTCAGGCTTTTCGAGCTAGCGTAATCAGTTTTTTTTTTTCAATTTTTGATGAAAGTTTAATTGAGAATGCGAAATTTTGAGAAAAATTCCAAAAATTTCAAAAAATGTCGTAAAATATGATGCCAGGTCTGCAAACACCGTGACGTCGATTTGCAGTCTAAAATAGGTACCGCACTTATTTTTTTTGTCATTGTTAGGTAGCTTCAACATAAAATTTAGAAAGAAACGCTCCAAAAATGCTCAAAAAATCCAAAATTTCAAAAAAATTTCGTGAAATATGATTTCAGGTCCGCAAACACCGTAGGCGCTGACTTTCGCATAATATGATAGCTTTCGAATTGATTTCAGAATAAAAACTAGAACTTTAGCCAAAAAACATGACAATTATCAAAAAAATTTAAAAACTTTGAAAAAATGTCGTAAAATATGATGCCAGGTCTGCAAACACCGTGACGCCAAATTGCAGACCCTGAATCGTTTTTTTGCGATTTTTTGGAACTTTTTGATCGTTTCAAACAAAAAATCAAACAAAAACAGTTCGTTTTCAAACATATTAAAATTTTAGAATTTTTTCGAAATTAAAAATTTAAATTCCAATTTTTCAGTGTTTGCAGACATTTGATCTACGACGTGGCAATGCACACCAATCGAAAAATTGCTGTAAAAGGGGAATATCGAGTGGACGATTTGTTTCGGTGGGGAACTTTTTTTTTGTTCAAAAATTTGAAAAAAAAATTTTTTTTTTTTTATTTTGAAAAAAAATTTTTTTTTTCAAGTTTTTTCAAATGTTACTGTGGTTTTTTTTTATGTTTTTATAGATGAAAAAGACTCTTTATTTCTAAAAAATATATATAATTTTTAGACAATTGAAAAAATTGAATTGAAAAACAAATTAAATTGCCCATAAACTGAGAATGGTGATTGGTTGCCATGACAATTTTGGTTAACTTTTGACGTTTAGCCTTCATGTTTCTTTTTTCTTATATTTTTTTTATTGAGAAAGCTCATAAAAGTGCTAAAAATTGTCTTAAAATAGCATATTTTAGATTTAAGTTTGAGCAAAAAATTGTGGAAATTTTTGAAAAAAAAAAAAAATTTTTTTGAAAAAATTTTCAAAAATTTTTTTTTCAATTTTCGCCCAAATTTTAAAGTTTGTGCGTTTTATGGTAAATTTTTTCAACCTAATAGATCTTTAAAAAACTATAAAACGAAATGAAAATCCCAAAAGTTTATTTTTTTTTGTTCAATCTTCTCATTGAACAGCCGCGACTTTTTCCCTGCGTCTCTTTGCTCGCCACACTCTTTCTTTTGAACAACAATTGTATTTTTCTCTGCTCTGGGCTGTTTTTGTGATTCCAGGAGCATTGTTTTCTTTAAATAAGTGTTGATTTTTTGAAAATAAATTTTAAAAAAAAATGTTTTTTTTTTTTAATTTTTTTTTTCAAAATTTTTAAAAATTTTTTAAAGTCATATTATTAGTGCTATTTCAAAGGCAATTTTTTTTTTTTTTTTAAATTAAATTGTTCTAATTATTAATAAGCATAATAACATAATAACAACCAAAAAATTGGAAAAAATTAAAAAATTTTTTGTGAAATTTTGGAAAAAAAATTTTTTTCAAAAATTTTTTCAATTTTTTCAAAAATTCAACAAAAAAACAAATTTCATAAAATTAAAGGCATTTTCAGATCCCATCCGAAATTCGCAGTTATCAATATGAATGGCAATGCAAATGCAATCAATTTGGCGAAAAATTTGGTATTTTTCATTTTTTTTTTTTTTAAATTTTTTTTTTAACTGCAGAAAAATAAAACAAACATTATTTTTTTTCTCAATTTACAGTATCGAGTTTTCAGCTACAAAACGGTTACAATGACGTTGGATTCTACGACGATTTGACACAACATCCCCACGTTCAAGAGATCATTTCGAAGAATTTGAATTTTCAGAAAAATTTGGAAAAAAATTCGAGCGGTCATGGTGTACAAATACAGGTATTATGGATTCGTGAATGGGCGATAAAACCGGGTGAATTGTGGGGCAAAAGATGGCTGGTCTCACCACAATTTTGACAGACTACGGTTAGCGCGAAAATATTTTTTTTTATTCTTTTTTTTAAATTAAAACTCATTTTCATAGTTTTTTTCTCAACAAAATGTGTTTTTGAAACGAAATTACCCATTCCAGGTTACACAAAAAATTTTAATAGTGAAAAAATGCTAGTCAAAAGGCAAAAAATCGCGTTTTTATTAAAAACAAAAGAAGAAAAAATATTTTTCGCGCTAACCGTAGTCGATCAAAATCGTGGCGAGACCAGCCAACTTTTGCCCCACAATTCACCGCGTTTTATCGCTCATTTACGAATCCATAATACGTTTGCTTTATATTATTTCAAAATTACTGCAAAAATTCAAAAATTATAATAAAAGTGTCTTAAAATTGAAAAAAAAAAAATTTTTTTTCAAAATTTTGAAATTTTTGAAATTTTTCCAAAAATTTTCCAATTTTTTTTATTTTTTTGTGATAAAAAATATCTTAATTTCAATGCGAAAACTCCCAAAAAACCGCAAAAAAAACATTACGAAGCGAATTTAGTCCGCATTTAGGCGTCACGGTGTTTGCACACCCGGCATCATATTTGACGACATATTTAAAAATGTTGCAATTTTTGAAAATTTTACTCAAAATTCGGCAAATTAATGTGAATTCCTTTTCAAAAAATGCAAGAAAAACCGATAAGGGTAGCCTGAATTCTCTGCATTTTGGGCTCACGGTGTTTGCACACCCGGCAACATATTTTACGACATTTTACGGAAAATTTCAAAAGTGTGGTATATTTTACAAAGTTTTTGTTTAAACTTTTTTGCTTCCAATTGAAAACCCCAAAAAAATGACAAAAAAGTAGGTTACGGTAACTCTACGGTGTTTGCAGACTTTGCATTATAACTGACGACATTTTTTTTCAAAATGGAAAATTATTATTCTAAAAGTCATAATTTCAATTCAAAAACTACAAAAAAAAACATCGCGGTAATCTATTTTGTCTGCATTTTGGCGTCACGGTGTTTGCGGACCTGACATCATATTTTACGACATTTTTCAAAAATTTTTGGAATTTTGGAATTTTTTCGAACTTTTTGATGTAAACATTCTAATTTCAATCCAAAAAATCCCAAAAAACATCACGGTAATCAATTTTGTTTGCATTTTAGCGTCACGGTGTTTGCGGACTTGGTATCATATTTTACGACATTTATTCGAAAAGTTGCTTAATTTTGAACTCAAAAATTCCCAAAAAATGCAAAAATAAATACAGTTTTCCAATTAGTCTGCATATCGGCGTCACGCTGTTTGCGGACCTGACATCATATTTTACGACATTTTTCAAAAATTTTTGGAATTTTGGGCATTTTTTGAAACTTTTTGATGTAAACATTTTAATTTCAATACAAAAAATTTCAAAAAATGATCATTAATTATTCTGCAATTTGAAGTCACGGTGTTTGCGGACTTGGCATCATATTTTACGACATTTTTGGAATTTTGGGCATTTTTGGAACTTTTCGATGTAAACATTCTGATTTCAATCTAAAAATTCCAAAAAAACATCACGGTAATCAATTTTGTCTGCATTTCGGCGTCACGGTGTTTGCGGACTTGGCCTCATATTTTACGACATTTATTCAAAAAGTTGCTAATTTCGTGATGCTTTGCTCGAAATTGCTTAATTTTGAACTCAAAAATTCCCAAAAAATGCAAAAAAAAACATCACGGTAATCAATTTTGTCTGCATTTGGGCTTCACGGTGTTTGCGGACCTGAAATCATATTTCACGAAATTTTTTGAAAATTTTGAATTTTTGAGTATTTTTGGAGCTTTTCGTTCTAAATTTTATGTTGAAGCTATCTAATAATGACGAAAAATAAGTGCGGTACCTATTTTGCAAATCGACGTCACGGTGTTTGCGGACCTGACATCATATTTTACGACATTTTTCAAAAATTTTTGGAATTTTGGGCATTTTTAGAACTTTTTGATGTAAACATTCTAATTTCAATCCAAAAAATCTTAAAAAATTATCATTAATTATTCTGCAATTTGAAGTCACGGTGTTTGCGGACTTGGCATCATATTTTACGACATTGGTTAAAATTTTGCCGGTTTTAAAAACATTTTTTTGTGGTAAAAAGTGTTTTTTTTGCAGATCACAAAAACCGTGCCAATCAATCCATTTTCCTTGTCATCCTCACCACCAACGAGCACCAGTTCCCTCCCTACGCCTTCTGACATTTCTCAATCTTCGCCTACTCCTGAAGCCACGTCATCGTCATTATCTAAACCACATTATCAAGATACTGTAGACTGTCAATTGTGCTCTTCAAGCATTCCAATCATCAGATATTCACACTTGGTCAGCCACGTGGCAAAACATTGCCCGTTGAAAAAATTCAATTGTACACAATGCACGTTTGCGAGCAATGGGAAAGTTAAGGTTTGTGTCGTTTACGGTAGCTCAAAAAGTCTGCATTTTGACTACATGGTGTTTGCAGACCTGGCACCATATTTTACGACATTTTTCAAAATTTTTGGAATTTTTCTCAAAATTTGCATTTTCAATTGAATTTTCATCAAAAATTGCCAAAAAAAATGATTACGGTAGCTCGAAGAGTCTGCATTATGACATCACTGTGTTTGCAGACCTGGCACCATATTTTACGACTTTTTTCAAAATTTTTGGGATTTTTCTCAAAATTTGCATTTTCAATTGAATTTTCATCAAAAGTTGCCAAAAAAAAAGTTACGGTAACTCGAAAAGCCTGCATCATGATGTCACGGTGTTTGCAGACCTGGCACTATATTTTACGGCTTTTCTCAAAATTTTGCATTTTCAATTGAATTTTCATCAAAAATTGCAAAAAAAAAAATGATTTCGGTAGCTCGAAAAGCCTGCATTATGATGTAACGGTGTTTGCAGGCCTGGCACCATATTTTACGACTTTTTTTCAAAATTTTGCGAATTCATTCGAATTTTTTCTTAGAAAATGCAATTTCTATTTAAGGTCCTGGCTCACATGAAACAGCAACACTTGCTGCTAAACACCGAACCAATCCAGAGGTCACACGAGGAAATACAGCCGGTTATAGACCGGCTAATGGACGAATGTTTTCCGGATTACAATCAGAAATTGGCCGTTATCAGAAAGTCTCATGTCAAGGATGATGGGAATGGTGTTGGGAAGGTAAGTTCATGCATTTTTTTCTTATTTTTCTTTTGAAAAATTCGAAAAAAGCACAAAAAATGAGTCAGAAAACGTTTTTGTCTGCATTTTGGGGGCCATATGGTGTTTGCACACTTTACACCATAGTTTACGACAATTTTTTAAATTTTCAAAAAAAATTGTGAAAATTTTTTTTTGAATTTTTTTGAATTTCGGTTAATAATCAATTAAAAAAAAATACATTAATTTAGTGACTCCGTAATTTGACGTCATGGTGTTTGCACATTTTACACCATATTTTACGACATGTAAGACAATTTTTAAAATTTTCAAAAAATTTGAGGTTTTTTTTTTTCAATTTCGGCTAAAAATCACTTTTAAACAAACTACGGTAATTTAGTAAGTCCGCAATGAGACGTCATGGTGTTTGCACACTTTACACCATATTTTACGACATTAACGGCAATTTTTGAATTTTTGAGAAATTTCCAACGTTTTTTTTTCAAATCTTTCAGTTTTGATAATGAAAAATCGTAAATAAAAAAAAATGACAGTAACCCTATAAGTCACAATTTTTTCCAGTCCCTCTCCTTTTCGATCTACCATTGCGCCGAGTGTCATTTGGCGGTCAAATGTGTGGATGGTCGTGAATTTTCACCGGACAGTGGTCTGATGACTCATTTGCAAGAGGTTCACACTCAAAACTGTATGCCATGGCGATGCGGCGAGTGTAATTGGCGGAGTGATGTGGAGGTGAGATTACGATATCTTGGGCGGGGTCTGCATAGTGTTTGCACAGTTCTGATTTGAATTTCAATTTTTTTCAGATGTTTTTTATTGATTTTTGCACAAATTAGTTGAAAAATTTTGAATTCCCGCCACTGTCGGTGTTTGCGGACTTTTGAAAGTACCATAACCCATTTTTTTTTGTAAAAATGTAAATTTTTAGGAAAATTGAAGGGCAATTAGCTAATTTAATCGATTTTGATAGTTTGAAATGCTTCCAGTGGAAAGTCCGTCGCCACATTTGCATTCGCCACACTGATCAAGCGAATACGGTAAAAGTGACCAAAGATCGTGTTCCTGACTGGAAAATGTTTATCGCGCGGCATTTTATTGATCTACCAGCTGGTTTGGGTGCGTTTTTGTTTTTTTTTTTGAAGGAGAAACAATTTGAAATTAAAAAAAAAAATTTTTTTAATTTTTCAGTGCCACCCAACGAAGACGAGGAGACTGACGAAAAACTGGACACTGCTCGTGTATTTTGGGATACTGTAGTGGAAAAAACGAGAAAGAGAAGGAGATTGAGACATTAAAGACGTTTGATGAACTTTTTTTTTCTTTTTTGAAATTTTGTGGTTTTTTTAATTTTTTGAAAAAAAAAATTCCAAAAAAAAAAATTTTTTTTTAAATGTATATTTTAACAGTTCATTTGATGTATTTTTTAACGCTGATTGTTTTTATCTCTTGCACTTTTTCACAAAAACTTTATTAAAAGGGTGAAAATGTCAAAAAACTGACAATCGGAAAATTTGACGCGTTGCGGTCGCGTTGCGTCGCGGTTCGCATTGCAGTGCAGTGCGGTTTGTTAGGCAAAAATTATTTAAAGGTTGGTCGATCCACTGACACGGTCATCTGAGAAGCGGAAAGGGAGACGGATTCTGGAAAAAAAATTTTTTTGAAGTTTTTTTTTGAAAAATCAAAACAAAAAATAAACCTGGCGTTCTTTCTTGTGAACTTGACAAAAATCCAGAATTGCGGTAGGCCAAAAGTCGACTTTTGTCCGATGTGCTCCGACGACGAATCAGGCAGCGTCGAATTACCGATCTGAGAGAAAAAAAATTAAAAATTCTTTTTTGTTTTTTTTTTGTCCTAAATTGTAATAAAAAATTCCATAATTTAATTTTCATTTTGTTTGACACTTTTTGTCAAAAAAAACGCAATTTCGAGCAAAAATTATTTTAAAAAACATCAATTAAATGTCGACAAATATGATGCCAGGTACGCAAACACCATGACGCATGGAAACAGATGCCGTCATATCTTTTGCACTTATTTTAGGCGTTTCTAGACAAAAAAGGATATTCGAAAAGTTTTTTTGAAATTTTTCAAAAATTGTTGTTAAATATGATACTTTATCCGCAAACACCATGATTATAACACAGTATTCGATTTTTGCCAAGATTTTGGAATTTCCAAGACAAAAAATATGAATTTCGATTAAGAAAATTTTTTAAATCCCAAAAATTTTAAATTTTTGGAAAATTGGCGTAAAATATGATGCCGGGTCTGCAAACATCTCTACGACTTCAAAATGCAGACGGGCTGGGTATTGTAGTCATATTGGCTATTCTTAGGCGAAAAAAAAACTTCAAAAAATTCACAAAAATTCAAATTTTAGAACAATTGTCGTCAAATATGATGTCAGGTCCGCAAACACGATGATAATATTACAGTATTTGATTTTTCCTCAGATTTTGCTAATTTCATGACAAAAATATGAATTTCGAGGAAAAAAAATTTAAAAATCCCAAAATTTTCGGAAATTGTCGTCAAATATGATGCCAGGTCCGCAATCACCACAGCAACTTTAAAATGCAGATGGGCTAGAATATTGCAGTTATAATGGCTATTCTTAAGCAAAAAAACGCAAAAAATTCAAATTTTTCGAAAATTGTCGTCAAATAAGATTTCAGGTCCGCAAACACTATGATAATACTACAGTATTTAATTTTTGCCTAGATTTTGCTATTTCCATGACAAAAAATGTGAATTTCGATGAAAAAAAATTGTAGAAGTCCCAAAATTTTCAAATGTTTCGAAAATTGTCGTAATATATGATGTCAGGACCGCAAACACCATGACGTACAAACGCAGACTTTTCTACCTACAATATTTGATTTGTGTCTAGATTTAGCTATTTCCATGACAAAAAATATGAATTTCGATGAAAAAAAAATTTCAAAATCCCAAAAATTTCAAAATTTTCGAAAATTGCCGTCAAATATGATGTCAGATCTGCAAACACACATGATAATACTGCAGTATTTGATCTTAGCCTAGATTTTGGTAATTCCATGACAAAAATATGAATTTCGATGAAAAAAAATTTTTAAAAATCCCAAAAATTTCAAATGTTTCCAAAATTGTCGTAAAGTATGATGCCAGGTCCGCAATCACCACAACAACTTAAAAATGCAAACCGGGCTAAAACACTGTAGTCATAATGGCTATTCTTAAGCAAAAAAAACCGCAAAAAAATTGACAAAATTCAAATTTTAGAACAATTGTCGTCAAATGTGATGTCAGATCCGCAAACACTATGTTTCGACTACAGTATTTGATTTTTGCCAGAATTTTGCTATTTCCAAGACAAAAAATATGAATTTCGATGAAAAAAAATTTAAAAATCCCAAAAATTTCAAATTTTTCGAAAATTGTCGTCAAATATGATGTCAGGTCCACAAACACGATGATAATATTACAGTATTCGAATTTTTCCTAGATTCTGCTAGTTCCATGACAACAAATATAAATTTCGATGAAAAAAATTTTAAAATCCCAACAATTTCAAATTTTTTCGAAAATTGTCGTCAAATATGATGCCAAGTCCGCAAATAGCATGGTAGCACTACATTATTTGATTTTTGCCTGGGATTTGCTATTTCCATGACAAAAATTTGAATTTCGATGAAAATAATTTTCAAAATCCAAAAAATTCGAATTTTAGAAAAACTGTCGTCAAATATAATGCCAGGTCCGCAAACACGATGGTCACACTACAGTGTTTGATTTTTGCATAGATTTTGCTATTTCCATGACAAAAAAATGTGAATTTCGATGAAAAAAAAAATTTTAAAATCCCAACAATTTCAAATTTTTCGAAAATTGTCGTCAAATATGATGCCAGGTCCGCAATCACCATGACGTCAAAATGCGGACTTTTTGAATTTTTTGAGAAAAAAAAATTTCCCACCTTCCTTTCGCCTTCTCCTCAATACCGCGATTGGTGTGATTATCAGTGATAACTTGTTTCTCGACACCAACTTTTCGATTCCACCACTCGCCGCCACCGGCCACGCCTTCGATGCTTTCGATGGCTCGTGTCGGGCTCCAATCGGTGCTCACTCGACGAACCGCCGAGCCACTGTTCCGACGCACCACTAGCACTTTTCCCGCTCCCTCCCCTATAAAAGTGGATTTACGGGAAATTATCTTTCTTAATGTCGGCCCTTTCATTTCACGTATAAATTCAACGTGAAATAAAATAATTTAGAAACGAAACTGAAATCCACGTTGCACTGAGTTCAGCGGAGCGCATTTGACCGACGTGGCGGGCCGATAATATAAAAACCCAGATCGGGATGTCTGTACGCGTCCGCACTTGCTTTTTGCAAGAAAATGCAGTGAACAAAACACGAACCCGCGACATTAGGATTTGTATTCAAGCGCACTACCGACTGAGCCACAGAGGACAGAAATATTCCCAAAACAGAGTGCGTATAAATGAATGAGGAAGAGTGGAACGTAAAAAAAATAGAATGTGGCGACAAAGTCGCCAATAGGCTGCGTCAGCTGCGCAGCAGGCTTGTCGTCTATATCGATTATCGGAGCGTCGTAGCTGAGCTTTTTCTCACCTAAAAAAGAGTTGGAAATCACATAAGTCGAGCTCTCAAAAGTGACTTTTTTGAGGCGTGGCTCACTGGAACGTGACGAGCTTATCGAGATGCCGGAGAGCTATAAAAAAGATTTACGTGTGTGCACGTGTAGATTTACGAGTAGACCCACCTTCATCGCCACGTCAAGTTGGCTGTTACAACTGACGATTTTCTGACAATTTTTGTTGTCAAAATTGTTATCAGGTGGTTTATCACCACTGCTAAGGTTTTTGTCAGTTTCCTCGTCGCCTGAAGACGTCGGAGTTTGACGGGCGGCTCGGCTTTCATTGCTCATTTGGCTGCTCGAACGGCCGCTTTCGTCGGTTGTCCAGTGGGGGTCTGTAGGGTATTTGGGTTAGTGTAGATTTACGGAGCTGACGCGGCAACTAATCACAATACTTTGGAACTGATACGCGACCGCAACGCGTCAAGTTTGCCTAATTTTAGTGTAGATTTACGAGGGCTGAAAAATCGTTTGAAAAATCCAGGTCTGCAAACACCGTGAAATCATAATGCAAGCTTTTCGAGCTACCAAAATCTTTTTTTTTTTGCAATTTTTGATTAAAATTCAATTGAAAATGCAAATTTTGAGGAAAATTATGAAAAAAGTCGTAAAATATGGTGCCAGGTCTGCAAACACCGTGACATCATAATGCAGACTTTTCGAGCTACCGAAATCTTTTATTTTTTGCAATTTTTGATATAAATTCAATTGAAAATGCGAAATTTTGAGAACAACCCCAAAAATTTTGAAAAAAGTCGTAAAATATGGTGCCAGGTCTGCAAACATCGTGATGCCATAATGCCATTCTCAATTGAATTTTCATCAAAAATTGCAAAAAAAAAAAGATTTCGGTAGCTCGAAAAGTCTGCATTATGGCATCACGGTGTTTGCAGACCTGGCACCATATTTTACGACTTTTTTCAAAATTTTTGGAATTTTTCTCAAAAATTGCAACAAAAAAAAAAAGGTTAGGCTCAGCTTTAAGAATCGCGACGCGACCGCTACGCATCTAATTTGTATTTTTTGTGTAGATTTACGAGAGTTTGGTAGGATCAGCTATAAGGACCGCGACGCGACCGCAACGCGTCCAGTTTGTCTATATTTGGTGTGGATTTACGAGGGTTAATATAGAAAAATTAGTGTAGAACCGCGACGCGACCGCTACGCATCAAATTTTTTATATTTTTGTGTAGATTTACGGGAGATTGGTAGGCTCAGCTTTAAGGACCGTGACGCGACCGCAACGCTTCAAGCTTTATGGGTGGATTTACGCGGGAACAAATCTTAGCTTTTTGATACCGTGACGCAACCGCAACGCCTTAAATTGTTGATCTTTTGGTGTGGATTTACGAGGGCTATCATTGAAAAATCGTTTTAAAACCGCGACGCGACCGCAACGCGTCAAGTTTATCTATTTTTGGTGTAGATTTACGAGGGCTGTCATTTAAAAATCGTTATAAAACCGCGACGCGACCGCTCCGCGTCAAGTTATTTTTTTTTTAATGTTGGGTGTCGATTTACAAGGGCTGTCATTGAAAAATCGTTGTAAAACCGCGACGCGACCGCAACGCGTCAAGTTTTTCTATTTTTGGTGTAGATTTACGAGGGCTGTCATTGAAAAATCGTTGTAAAACCGCGACGCGACCGCGACGCGACCGCAACGCGTCAAGTTTTTCTATTTTCGGTGTAGATTTACGAGGGCTGTCATTGAAAAATCGTTGTAAAACCGCGACGCGACCGCAACGCGTCAAGTTTTTCTATTTTTGGTGTAGATTTACGAGGGCTGTCATTGAAAAATCGTTGTAAAACCGCGACGCGACCGCTACGCATCACATTTTTTCTATTTTTGGTGTAGATTTACGATGGCTGTCATTGAAAAATCGTTGTCGAACCGCGACGCGACCGCTACGCATCACATTTTTTCTATTTTTGGTGTAGATTTACGAGGGCTGTCATTGAAAAATCGTTGTAAAACCGCGACGCGACCGCAACGCGTCAATTTTAACTATTTTAAGGGCAGATTTACGAGCCCTCTCTCCCTGAATATTTATTTAAACCGCGACGCGACCGCAACGCCTCCACTCTTTTTTTTTTCTTCTCTATTTCAGTGTAGATTTACGAACCTGCAAACATGCGTGCCCGGATAGCAGGATGTGGCAGTTGTGGTGGTGAGAAATGGCGGGAATTTGAATTACGAGCCATTTTCAGATTCAAATTCAGATTCAAGTTGTTGGAGCATTTTTTGGATTGACTCATATTTTGAACTGATTCCTTTTTTCTGAAAAAAAATAATAAATTATCATGAAAACCGCGCGGACGAAGGGGCGGGGTTTCAAATGTACACTAGTTTCATAATGAAAAGATGAGTCGTCTAAAACTATCCCTTTTTTGTCTGCGTCTCTTCAAATAGCACTGTGATTGTGTGAGCGCGCAAAAATAAGTGGGCGGGGTTTCGTGCGTTCGCATCAACATACTACTCACCCAACTTTGGTCCTTCCTCTTCCTTTCCCTTGCCCACTACTTTTGACGCCATCAGACGTCTCTGGCTCTTCTTCGGCTCGTTTTTTCTCGGATTTTCCATGTTTTTCTTTGGATTTTTCGTCGTTTTTCCCGCCAAATGCCATTCTTTTGCTCCGAGAAAGTGGCTGAATGGAGGTGTCCGGTGGGCGTGACGGTTGTGGCGGGTTTCGGGAGAATTCAGAGGTTTGCGGCTGTAAATAAAATCAGAAATTGAAAATTGTCGTCAAATATGGTGCCAAGTGTGCAAACACCGTGACGACCAAATGTAATGCAGAAAAAGGAAAACCGTAATTATTTTTGGCAAAAATATCCCGAAAATTGAAAAAAAAATAATCACGAAAATTCAAAAAAAAAAGTCTGCACTTTGGCGTCATGGTGTTTGCACATCTGACACCATATTTTACGACAATTTTTTAAAATTGCGATTTTTTAGATTTTTGGTATAAATTTGCCCATTTCTGCCATTAAAATACCAAAAATCATTTTTAAATTAACTACGGTACTCAAAATAGTTTTTGCACACCTGACACCATATTTGACGACAATTATTTAAAATTGCGATTTTTTAGATTTTTGGTATAAATTTGCCCATTTCTGCCATTAAAATATCAAAAATCAGTCAAAAATCATTGCGGAAGTTCAAAAAAATGTCTGAATTTTGGCGTCACGGTGTTTGCACACCCGGCACCATATTTTACGACAAATTTTCAAAAATTGCGTTTTTTTTTTTAATTTTTAGTATAAATTTATCATTTCTGCTATTAAAATATCAAAAATCAGTCAAAAATCATTACGGAAGTTCAAGAAAATGTCTACACTTTGGCGTCATGGTGTTTGCAGACCTGGCACCATATTTGACTACAATTTTTTCAAATTTTCCGATTTTTCCATTTTTTTTTTCAATTTTTGCCTTAAAATTCTAAAAATTGAACAAAAATAATCTCGGAAATTCAAAAAAAAATGTCTGCGTTTTGACGTTACGGTGTCTGCACACCCGGCACCATATTTTACGACAAATTTTCAAAAATTGCGTTTTTTTTTTTTAATTTTTAGTATAAATTTATCATTTCTGCTATTAAAATATCAAAAATCAGTCAAAAATCATTACGGAAGTTCAAGAAAATGTCTACACTTTGGCGTCATGGTGTTTGCAGACCTGGCACCATATTTGACTACAATTTTTTCAAATTTTCCGATTTTTCCATTTTTTTTTTCAATTTTTGCCTTAAAATTCTAAAAATTGAACAAAAATAATCTCGGAAATTCAAAAAAAAATGTCTGCGTTTTGACGTTACGGTGTCTGCACACCCGGCACCACATTTTACGACACATTTTCAAAAATTGCGTTTTTTAAAAAGATTTTTGGTATAAATTTGTTTATTTCTGCCATTAAAATATTAAAAATCAGTCAAAAATCATTACGGAAGTTCAAAAAAATGTCTACATTTTGGCGTCATGGTGTTTGCACACCTGACACCATATTTTACGACAAATTTTCAAAAATTGCGTTTTTTAAAAAGATTTTTGGTATAAATTTGTTTATTTCTGCCATTAAAATATCAAAAATCCCTTTTAAAATAACTACGGTACTCAAAACAGTTAGTTTTGGCACACCTCACACCATATTTGACGACAAAGTTTCAAAATTTTGGAATTTTTTTTTCTTCAAATTTCTTATTTTCCATCATGAAAACCTCAAAACTTGATCAAAAACATCTCCGGTAGCTAATAAAGTCTGTACTTTGGCGTCATGGTGTTTGCAGACCTGGAATCATATTTGACGACAAATTATAAAAATTTTGCCATTTTTTAAAATTTTTAGTATAAATTTATCTTTTTTTTCTTGAAAAATTCCAAAATCTAACATAAATAATTACGGAAATTCAAAATAATGTGTCTGCACTTTGGCGTCATGGTGTTTGCACACCTTGCACCATATTTTACGACATATTTTCAAAAATTGCGTTTTTTTTTTAGATTTTTGGTATAAATTTCCCATTTCTGCCATTAAAATACCAAAAATCAATTTTAAAATACCTTTGGTACTCAAAACAGTATTTTTTTTGCACACCTGACACCATATTTGACGACAATTTTTTCAAATTGCGATTTTTTAGATTTGTGGTGTAAATTTGCCCATTTCTGCCATTAAAAGATCAAAAATCCTTTTTAAAACAACTCCGATACTCGAAACAGTTGTTTTTTGCACACCTGACACCATATTTGACGACAATTTTTCAAAAATTTCGGAATTTCCCTGTTTTTTTTCATGCCGTTTTCTCAATTTCTGTCCTGTGAATTCCAGAAATTGTTCGAAAAAAATTTCGGTAGCTATTTAATACAGCCTGCACTTTGGCGTCATGGTGTTTGCACACCCGGAATCATATTTGACGACAATTTTTTCAAATTTTCCGATTTTTGAATTTTTTTTTGCAATTTTTTCTTTGAAACTTCTAAAAAATGTACAAAAATAATCACGGAAATTCAAAAAAATGTCTGCGTTCTGACGTTACGGTGTTTGCACACCTTGCACCACATTTTACGACATATTTTCAAAAATTGCGATTTTTTTAGATTTTTGGTATAAATTTGCCCATTTCTGCCATTAAAATATCAAAAATCACTTTTAAAATAACTACGGTACTCAAAACAGTTGTTTTTTTTTTGCACACCTGACACCATATTTGACGACAATTTTTTTAAATTGCGATTTTTTAGATTTGTGGTGTAAATTTGCCCATTTCTGCCATTAAAAGATCAAAAATCCTTTTTAAAACAACTCCGGTACTCGAAACAGTTGTTTTTTGCACACCTGACACCATATTTGACGACAATTTTTCAAAAATTTCGGAATTTCCCAGTTTTTTTTCATGCAGTTTTCTCAATTTCTGTCCTGCGAATTCCAGAAATTGTTCGAAAAAAATTTTGGTAGCTATTTAATACAGCCTGCACTTTGGCTTCATGGTGTTTGCACACCCGGCATCATATTTGACGACAATTTTCAAAAATTTGGTTTTTGGGTCATTTTTGAAGATTTTTTTTGCTTTTTAATCGTTTTAAAAGTTTTTCGATAAAAGTTTTAACAGAAAAACAATTACAGCAGCCAATATAAATAAGGATTAACCAACTTTTACCAAAATAAGCAACAAAAAAAATCGATTTTCTGTTTTTACCCACCTGTTGCCCCCTTGGAGCACACGAATGGTTATCTAGCACCCATTTGGAAGCTCTCGCGCTTCCACGACACCGTCTAGCAGTCTCGCCGCCGCGATGCGGATTGCGCTGAAAGTGGGCGGAGTCGAGAGCCAAGTCGTTGGCAATAACGACGTCGTTTGATAGGAGTTGGGGTCTGGGAGTTGGTGGGTAATAGGGCGGTTTATTATATGTAAACAATGGGAAATATTTATGTTCGTATCGATTTTTTTTTACTTTGAAAAAAAATTTTCAAAAAAAAAAATTTTTTTTTCAATTTTAGCATTGCTAATTATAAGAATTAATTAAACCCAGTATAGCCTGTCAAAAAATCCCCAAAACACACCCTAATTACTCAATTAACCAAAAAAAAATTGCCTTTTCTCACACCTGGGCAACAATCGATAATCCATCAACGGTGACTCCACCGACGCTATCGAGTGTCTTCGATGGTGTCGTCTCGCGCTTTTCTCCTTCTTTTCATCAGCTTTATCGTCTTTTTTTGACACGTTTAACAGTGCGAAATAGAACGCCATGGTGAACAGAAAAGTGGACAAGAATGGAATAAAATGAAAAAAGTTTTTGAAAGTTATGTGTTTGTAAAGTTATGAGGCGGGTGGAAAGTTGGCCTTCTCGATTGCTCCCAAGGGGCTCGGCGAGCCAGAGAAAGCAGATTCGGACAGATTTTGCTCTTTTATTTTTAAAGTTTTTTTTTTTGTGAAAATTTTTTAAATTTTCTTTTCTTTTTTTTTTTAAGCGGAGCCTAATTTTTTACCTTTTCTTTGGATTTTGCACTGAAAGCCAGGCAAAAACTTCCCAAAAAAACTAGAAAAATCGCTAAAATTACCAAGTTGTCGTCAAATATGGCGCCTGGTGTGCAAACACCATGGGGCCAAAATACAGACAATGTTGATTACCGAAGTGGTTTTTCTTTAAATTTTTTGGTATAATCGGAGAATCACCCCCTGCACATCGCACTTTAGCCCCCCTCGGATAAACTATGGAATAGCCCCCCGCTCCCTCTATAAAAAATAATAACTTTTTTCATACTTAATTTTACCGTGACATGCCCTTTTGACTAGGCACAGAATTTAATCTTCTTTTGTTTAACCATTTCTTGATTTCTTCGAGCGAGTGGATGTGGATGGAACATTTTTAGTGAGTTTCCGGGATATTCCTATAGTTCAGCGCTCTAGAAGCATCTGTATTGCCTATCAATTTTGCGCCGCCAGGCGCTGGGTGGAAGCCGTTTAGACCCTCTCTTTCAGTGATCGGCACAGGCACATTTTTAATCTCACGGGACGGAAGTAATTTTTCTCCACAAAACGGAAAAGTGGGGGGGTGATTTTGAGATTATACCGTGGGGGGTGATTGTAAGACCTGCAGGGGGGCGATTCTTGGAGATTACCTTAGAACTTACAATCGGCCCCCATTTCTACTAGTGGGGGGCCATAGTACGATGTTGACACTATAGAATCACCCCCTACTCACAATCACCCCCACCCATCTTCGGGATTCAAAATGTACCCAGTGGGGGGCGATTCCCTGGGTTGGGGGGCAATAGTGCTGTGGGGGGCGATTCTGCGAAATTACCAATTTTTTTTCGTTAAATGTCAGTTTTTGAAAATTTTTAACAGAATATTTAAATAGCAAAGAATTCGAAATTTTTGTTTTTTATTGTAAATTTTTGGAAAATTAAGAAAAATGGGAAAATTTCCGTATTTTCACTGTTTTTTTTTGAAACGAGCGAATTTAAATATTTTGAAACCTAAATTTTCCAATAATCACCAGTAAAAATTCGAAAAATTCCTCAAATAACCACTTTTTTTTATTGTGTTTTCAATCGACTTGCGACATGAGAACGGGAGACTCCGCCCACTTATTTGTGCGCTACCTGTCTGCGTCTCTTCAAATATCACTATGTTGGCGTGGTCGCGCACAAATAAGTGGGTGGAGTCTCGCGTTCTCATGTCGCAAGTCGATTGAAAACACAATAATTTAAAAAATTTTTCTCGTTGCGCGTCAAATCCACTGCTCATTCTGTAATTGCGCGTCACGGTGCATCAATGTCTGCAAACACTTCGTTGTGAAATTTGGCATTTTTTCGCCATTTTTCGCTCAATTTTTCTCGTTTTTTCGCATTTTCCCGTAATTTTTTTTCGTGAAATTATCGATTTTTCACCCATAAAAATTCCAGAATGGCGGATGCATCTGCCGGAGGCTTGTACCAATGCTTGACGGACATTTCGCGTGCCGACACGAGTGGGGACTATCAAAAAGCTCTGCAGGCCGCTAATAAGTGTGGGTTTTTTGGTTTAAAGTGAAAAGCGAAGGGGAATAGTTAAACCTATGTAAAAAAATATAGAAGAAAATGCGAAAAATTGAAAGAATTGCAAAAAATGAAATTTTAATAGGTTTTATATTGGAGAACGCTCAGATTGGCCTAAAATTACATGCCCAGTTAAAAAAAAAGGCATTTCAGTGATCCGCAAGTACCCCAAGGAAACCTTTGCCTTCAAATGCAAACTAGTCGCTCTAATCCAACTCTCCCAATGGGCGGAAGCTCTGGACCTCATCCGCAAGACACCTGCCCATCAAATGGGTCACGTCGGCTTTGAAAAAGCCTACATATACTATCGCCAATCCGACCTTGACTCGGCGATGAAAGAGCTCAACACGTGTGACAAAGACGACGTGAAAGCCATGGAGCTCAAAGCGCAAATCCACTACAAGCAGGAGCAATTCCAGCAGGCTTTCGATATCTACCTGTACCTGCTCAAGAACCACTCTGACGACTCGGATGAGCTGCGACGCGCCAATTTTTTGGCGGTTCAGGCTCGTCTAGAGGCTCAAGGAACCCGGCAACAGCTCGAGGACACCGAGGACTCGTACTCGCAGCTTTATAATCGCGCGTGCGTCGAGATTGAGGCGGAGAGGTTGCCACAGGCGCTAGCGAGCTTGGAGAAGGCTCTAGTGTCATGTCGCCAGACAATGGTGGATGAGGATCGTGAGGAGGATGAGATTGAGGAGGAACTGGATTCTATCAAGGTTCAGAAGGCGTACGTGTTGCAGAGAATGGGCAAGAAGGCGGAGGCGTTGGAGATTTATCAGAAGGTTCAGGCGGCTAAGTAAGTTGTTTTTTGTGATTTTTTATTTATCTGGAAAACGTGTTAAAAAGTTCCAGTCACTCTGACGAAAGTGTCAAGGCCACCATCACCAACAACATTCCATCCGCGTCTTCTGATTTCGCGTTGGCCGAATCTCGAAAGCGATTCAAAACTGCTCTTCAGGTATGAAAATTTTAGGGTCTCGCAGCGAAATATGCGCTAAAAGTGTTAATTTTCAAAATATAAAAAAAAAATTAAAGATTGAAACGAAAAAGTTTCCAGAATGCGAAATTTTGAGCCAAATTCGATGATTTTGACATTTTTCATCATATTTGGGTCTCGAAGCGAAGTAATGGACCTATTTTCAAAACCGGAAAAAAATTGCGGGAAAAATCGGAAAATGCTCCGATTGACCTGAAATTTTGGGAAATATTGGAAAAAATTATCTTGTACACGCTCAAAAAATTTTGGACCAAAATATCGATTTTTTCTGAAAATTTTTAAAATCGATATTTTGTTCCAAAATTTTTTAAGCGTGTACAGAAGAATTTTTTCCAATATTTCCCAAAATTTCCGGTCAATCGGAGCATTTTCCGGTTTTTCCCGCAATTTTTTTCCGGTTTTGCGAATCATTACCGCAAAACCGGGGGGTGGATAGCGCAGCCGGTAGTGGTGACCGCCGCCGTTCCAGAGGTCACAGGTTCGATTCCTGCCCTCAGCCCCCGGGTTCACCCAGCCTCAAATTGGGTAGTAGAGAAATCTACGAAGATTGCTCGGTCATTTCCCTAGCCATGAATTGACTTAAATAACGTCTGGCTCTGAACGGTACACCACCAGTCGTCCGCGTACGCAGAAAACCGTGATCCGCAGTACCTTCGGTACTTGAAGAACGGATCGACTTTGTAATCTTTGTAATTGCTGTTGTAAAATTTTTTTTCCGGTTTTGCGAATCATTAGGGTCTCGAAGCGAAATAATTGTCAAAATTGCGAACGTTTCGAGTTTTGATAATATCAGGGTCCCGTAGCGAAAGAATAGTCGAAAACGCGAAATTTTTAGCAAAATTTGATATTTTTTCATTACTAGGGTCTCGCAGCGAAATATGTGTCAAAAGTGTTAATTTTCAACATATTTGGGTCTCGAAAAGAAAGTTATAAAAAAAAAATTAAAGATTGAAACGAAAAAGTTTCCAAAATGAGAAATTTTGAGCAAAATTTGATGATTTTGGCACTATTAGGGTCTCGAAGCGAAAAATTGGGGTTCTTTTGGAATAGAAATTCCACAAAATTGAAATGTAACGTTTTGGAAATTGCGTGAAAATAGAAATCCACGAAATAGAAATGTAATAAATCAGAAACGTCACAAAATGAAAACGCGTGAAAACAGAAACGTAGCAGAGCAGAAATGTGTCGAATTGGAAGTAAAATGGCAATGGAGCGCGTTTGCGAGATTTATTTTTCAAAACGACTTTTTCGATATTTTTCACGTTTTTTTTTCGATTTCGATATTGTCGGACCGCCAAAATTGTCAAACGCGCTCCGCTGAACTCAACGAAATTATGAAATTTTCATTTTGGTCCCCGAATTATTTCATTTCACCTATAAATTCAACGTGAAATTAAATAATTTGGAGACCAAAATGAAAATTTCATAATTTCGTTGAGTTCAGCGGAGCGCGTTTGACAATTTTGGCGGGCCGGCAATATCGAAAACGAAAAAAATATCGAAAAAACGTGAAAAATATCGAAAAGTCGTTTTGAAAAATAAATCTCGCAAACGCGCTCCATTGCCATTTTACTTCCAATTCGACACATTTCTGCTCTGCTACGTTTCTGTTTACACGCATTTTCATTTTGCTACGTTTCTGATTTATTACATTTCTATTTCGTGGATTTCTATTTTCACGCAATTTCTAAAACGTTACATTTCAATTTTGTCGAGTTTCTATTCCGAAAGAGCCCCAATTTTTCGCTTCGAGACCCTAATAATGCCAAAATCATCGAATTTGGCTCAAAATTTCGCATTTTAGAAATTTTTTCGTTTCTATCTTTAATTTTTTTAATAACTTTCTTTTCGAGACCTAAATTTTTCAACATATTTGGGTCTCAAAACGAAATAATTGCTAAAAATTCTAAATCCACACAAAAGGGCTCGCAGACAAATCTCCCAAATTTCCAGGTAGACCAAAGCAAACTGACGCGCCGTCAACGTCGCACCCTGATGCTCAACAACGCGCTGGTCCTGCTCCTCTCAAATCAACGAGAGCCGTGCAAACGAGCTCTCGAAGAGCTCATCGCAAAGTTTGGCAGCTCCAAAGACGTTTCGCTCATCGAGGCAACTCTTCTCGTCAAGTTGGGTGACACGGAGCAAGCGCTGAAGGTCCTACAAGGCGACGACATCGAGCAGAGCATCGCACGACTTCACGTGCTCCTGAATGCGTCACGCCTTCCAGAAGCCATCTCCATCATCCGCTCACTTCCAATCGCTTCTAAACTCGGATCTTCTTCTCTTCTCACCTCTACGCTCATTGCCGCAGAATCGCAAGATGACGCTGTAAAGCAGCTCAACTCTGCTCTTTCCTCGAAATCTTTGTCTCTGGAATCGCAAAAATTGATTTTGGAGGCCCTGGTTGATGCGGAATTGGCGCGCGGAAACGAGGCGGAAGCCACCAAGAATTTGGAGGTGCTCGCCAAAAAGTTCCCGGAGGACTTGCAAATTCAGTGCCGACTGGTCGGTGCGTACTCCAAATCGGATCCGAAGAAGGCGGAGAGCTTGAGTGCTAAGGTAGAGTGAAAATTGCAAAAAACTTTGGGAAATAATGTCAAAAATGGCCCGTACAGGATCCGCGACATTTCGAAACCGAGACGTTTCAATACCTGAAATTTCGAAACCGCGACATGTCGAAACCACGACATTTCGAAACCGCGACATTTCGAAACCGCGACATCTCGAAACCGCGTCATTTCGAAACCGCGACGTTTCGAAACCGCGACATTTCGAAACTGTGACATTTCGAAACCGCGACATTTCGAAACCGCGACATTTCGAAACCGCGACATTTCGAAACCGCGACATCTCGAAACCAGACATTTCGAAACCGCAACATTTAGAAACCGCGACATTTAGAAACCGCGACATCTCGAAACCGCGACATCTCGAAACCGGGACATTTCGAAACCGGGACATTTCGAAACCAGGACATTTCGAAACCGCGTCATTTCGAAACCGCGACATTTCGAAACCGCGACATTCGAAACCGTGAAATTTCGAAACTGCAACATTTCGAAACCGCGACATTTCGGAACCGCGACATTTCGAAACCGCGACATCTCGAAACCGCGACATTCCGAAACGGCGACATTTCGAAACCGTGACATTTCGAAACCGCGACATTTCGAAACCGGAAATTTCGAAACCGCGACATTTCGAAACCGCGTCATTTCGAAACCGCGATATTTCGAAACCGCTACATTTAGAAACCGGGACATTTCGAAACCGCGACATTTCGAAACCGCGACATTTCGAAACCGCGACATTTCGAAACCGCGACATCTCGAAACCAGACATTTCGAAACCGCGTCATTTCGAAACCGCGACATTTCAAAACCGGGACATTTCGAAACCAGACATCTCGAAATCGCGACATTTCGAAACCGGGACATTTCAAAACCGGGAAATTTCGAAACCAGACATCTCGAAATCGCGACATTTCGAAACCGGGACATTTCGAAACCGCAACATTTCGAAACTGCGACATTTCGAAACTGCGACATTTCGAAACCGCAACATTTCGAAACCGCGATATTTCGAAACCGCGACATTTAGAAACCGCGACATCTCGAAACCGCGACATTTTGAAACCGCGACATTCGAAACCGGGACATTTCGAAACCGCGACATCTCGAAACCGCGTCATTTCGAAACCGCGTCATTTCGAAATCGCGTCATTTCGAAACCGCGACATTTCAAAACCGGGACATTTCGAAACCAGACATCTCGAAATCGCGACATCTCGAAACCGCGACATTTCGAAACCGCGACATCTCGAAACCGGGACATTTCGAAACCGGGACATTTCGAAACCGCGACATTTCGAAACCCCGATATTTCGAAACCGCAGCATTTCGAAACCGTGGCATCTCCGCATGATCTTGAAACTAGACGTCTTGAAACCGCGACATTTCGAAACCAGACATCTCGAAACCGCAACATTTCGAAGCCGCGACATTTCGAAACCGCGACATTTCGAAACCGCGACATTTAGAAACCGCGACATTTCGAAATTGCGATATTTCGAAACCGAGACATTTCGAAACCGCGTCATCTCGAAACCGCGACATCTCGAAACCGCGACATTTCGAACCGGCGACATCTCGAAACCAGACATTTCTGTTTCGAAATGTCCGGTTTCGAGAAGTCCGGTTTCGAAATTTCCAGTTTCGAAATGTCCGGTTTCGAAATGTACGGTTTCGAAATATCGCGGTTTCCAAATGTCCGGTTTCGAAATGTCTGGTTTCGAGATGTCAGGTTTCGAAATGTACGGTTTCCAGATGTCTGGTTTCGAAATGTCCGGTTTCGAGATGTCACGGTTTCGAGATTCTACGGTTTCCAGATGTCACGGTTTCGAAATGTCTGGTTTCGAAATGTCCGGTTTCGAGATGTCCCGGTTTCGAAATTTTCAGTTTCGAGATTTCGCGGTTTCGAAATGTCCGGTTTCGAGATTTCGCGGTTTCGAAATGTCCGGTTTCGAAATTTCGCGGTTTCGAAATGTCCGGTTTCGAGATGTCGCGGTTTCGAAATGTCCAGTTTCGAAATGTCCGGTTTCCAGATGTATGGTTTCGAAATGTCCGGTTTCGAGATGTCCCGGTTTCGAAATTTTCAGTTTCGAGATTTCGCGGTTTCGAAATGTCCGGTTTCCAGATGTCTGGTTTCGAAATGTTCGGTTTCGAAATTTCCGGCTTCGAGATGTCCATTTTCGAGATGTCGCAGTTTCGAAATGTCACGGTTTCGAAATTTTCATTTTTGACATTATTTCCCAATGTTTCAAGCAGTTTGCTATAAAAATTTAATTAAAAAGGCTCAAAATTTCAGCTCTTCCCCGAATCGATGGACGTTGATGTGAACGTTGACGAGCTCGAAGACTCTGACTGGATCCTGTACGGCGAAAAGTACCGCCAAAAGAAGGAGGCGAAATCGCCGGCCGCCGGTGACGAGGAAATCATCACGCGGAAGCTGAAAAACGCGAAACGCAAGCGCAAGATCCGCCTGCCGAAAAACTACAATCCGGCAGTGGCTCCGGATCCGGAACGTTGGCTTCCACGGCAAGAACGTTCGACGTACAAACGCAAGCGGAAGAATCGCGAGCGCGAGATTGGACGCGGAACTCAAGGATCGTCGTCGGCGAATCCGAATGTGGAATATGTGGCGGCGTCGCCGAATTCGCCACGCCCACTTCCGGGACCGGTGGCCGAAGGACCGCGTCAGCAGCGTCCAAACTTCCAGAAACAGAAGAAGAAGAAGCAGGGAGGCAGCAAGTTTTAGACTGGGAATTATTATTTAATTATCGAATTATCTTTTTTAATTGCATCCTGCTCCTGTTTTTTTAAAGCTAAATTATGTAAAACCAAGAAAATTTTATATATTTTTAAAAACTTTTTTTCAAACGAAATATGTAGGAAAGAACGTTGAGATATGGTTGGGGAGAAAATCACAATTTTAGCGGGTTAGGATGGGCAAAAATAAGAATAATAACCATATAGTACAGAAATGAAATTTAAAAAAAAAACAAAGAAATGCAAGGAATTTTTGATTGACACGAAGAAAAAGTATAATAGTTTGGGAGGGAAGTGGGGACGGGTAACCCGTTTCGGCAAGAATGGGAAAAAAAAACTAAAATTCTAGATAAAAGAGGAGAAATCATTATTTTTGCGCAGTTTCTTCGTCGGACGAGCGTGACGAGGTGGACGGCGAGTCGCGCGGTGACATTTCCACCTGAAATTTTGGATTTTGTATTGTTTTTTAATCGTTTTTACGTGTTTTTGTTGTTAACTGACTTTCTAGGCCTTTAGAAGAGCACCTCTAATAGAGGGACAGCTCTGATAAAGGTATAAAGCACCTTGAATAGAGAAGAGCCCTGGAAAATTTCGAGAAGGCGAACTCTAATAAAGGAGCACCAATTTTCGGGTTTCTTGAAATTCTAGCCCACTTCTAATAGAGGATCGGCTCTAATAAAGGTCTCCGCGAGATAAGGAGCATCTGTAATAGAGAAGAGCCCTGGAAAATTTCCAGAAGGCGAACTCTAATAGAGCGGAAGCTTTAATAAAGGTCTCTAGAAGTTATAGAGCACCTCGAATAGAGCAGAGCCCTGGAAACCCTACAGAAGGCGAATTCTAATAGAGGAACACCCTAGAAATTCTCCAACAGAGAATCTCTTGTATAGGAGCACCTTTTTTGTGTTTCTTGCAGTTCTAGGGCATCTGGAATAAAGGCGCACACTGGGCAACCTCCAGAAGGTCCCAAGAAGAGCAAAATGAAGGTTCACTTATATTTTGAAGGTATTAAGCACTTGAAGTACAACTCAAGCTTAAAATTCCACCTAAAGAGCACCTCCACGAGAGAAGTACCTCTATTTCAGGCCCCTATGCGATATAGAGCACTTGAAATAGAGGAGCAGCTTTAATTATGGTCTCTAGACGGTATAGAGCACTTTCAGTACAGCTGAAGCTTAAATTTTCACCCAAAGAGCACTTCGGATAGAGCATAACCTCTATTTCAGGTCCCTAGACGATATAGAACACTTGCAGTATCTCAGAAATAGCCCCCTGCAATAGAGGAACAGCTCTATTTCAGGTCCTAGACAATATAGAGCACTTGCAGAGTAACCTCTGTAATAGAGGAGCGTATCTAATTCTGCGTTAAAAGTGATAAAGATGAAGAAAAATCAGTGTCCAAAGTAAAAAGGAAATTCATTCCTTTTTTCACGTAAAAAGATTGTATATTCAGCGAATACATCATCAACCTCGCTCTACGGCAAAATTCCCGTAAAACAGTGTTGCACTTGCAAGATTAACTCGAATTCTAGTTTTTATACTTCTTTTTAACGGAAAATGACGTATCCACGACGAATTGCAGGTAAAATTTGATTTTTCGCTTCAAAACAGGCGCACTACACTGTTGAAAATTGAAAAGTTCCGTAGAGCGAGGCTGATGATGCATTCGCCGACTATAACCGTACCCAAATCGTGGCGTGACCTCATTTTTTGTCAATTTACAAAACTTTTCGACGAAATTGGGAGTTCTCGCCATGATTTGGGTACGGTTACTTTATTTTTATGCGTCAAAAGTACACATTTTTCTCTTCACTTTGAACGCGGCATAATAATGGTCTCTTGAAGATTTAGGGCGCCTGCAATAGAGGAGCCCTTCTAATAAAAGTCTCTAGGCGATATAGAGAATCTAGAATGAAGGAGCACTCTGAAAAACCTTCAGAAAAGCATTTTCAACAGAGCAGCACCTCTAATAAAGAACTCTAGACGATATAGAACACTTCATGTACAGAAAAAGTAGAGGAACACCTCTAATTATGGTCTCTTAAAGATCTAGAACACCTTCAATAGAGGAGTCCTTCTAATAAAGGTCTCGGGACAATATAGAACACTTTCAGTACATCAGAAGCTTTAAATCCGTCAAAAATAGTCCCCTGCAATAGAGGAGCACAACAACAAACAAATATTACAAAGTCGATCAGTTCTTCAAGTACCGAAGGTACTGCGGATCACGGTTTTCTGCGTACGCGGACGACTGGTGGTGTACCGTTCAGAGCCAGACGTTGTTTAAGTCAATTCCTGGCTGGGGAAATGACCGAGCAATTTTCGTAGATTTCTCGGCAAATAATTTTGCACTACCATTTTTTGCACTACCCGTGTTGCAGCACTACCTAATTTTGCACTGCCGTTTTTTGCCATCTGATTTTGCACTACCCAAAAGTGGTTTTGCACTAGTTGCCGAGCGCAATTCACCCACCAACCCCTTCTTCAAAGGCCCGCGCGTCTCAACGCAACGACACTCCGTTGTTCCGGTCGTGCTCGGTGTTTAGCGCCACGGGCGGATTGATTCTGTTTTAGAGCGGTCTAGGTTTTTTTGTTTTGTTTTTGTTCTGATTTTGTCTTTCTTTCATTGTTCTCTTTTGTTGATCTCTTTAATTTTTATCATAAATTCGCTTTTTATTCCCCGCCTTCGTCTATTTTTACTCGGAACCCGGCCGTTTTGGATAAAACGGGCCAACTTGGGGGCCGAATCGTCGTTTTTTTGTTTTTCCCTTCTTTGTCAAGTTTTTGTGGGTAAATCCACGAATACTACCGGTTGTTTGGATAAACGCCCGTAGTGTGGAGGAATCTATAGAAACTGGACACACTTTGATTGGATAATCATTGTGAAACGCTGATCAGATTATTTGAATAAATAATTTGCAGTGGTCGTGGAAAATCAACAGTCGAAGATGGAGGATTGCGGCGAAAGTGTGTTGAAGACGAACGAGATGGCGGCATTGGATCCGATGGACGGAAGTGGCACGAGCTCGACGAAGATTTCGGAGCGGACCAGCGATGAGCTGCTGGTGAGTGTTAAACAAAGACGAAAACTTTTCAAAAACTTTGCGCGGTTCGTGGATGCGGCCGACGAAGTAGAGAAAAAAGTGATGGAAAAATTGTTGTCGGTGCAAATGTGTACCGAAAGACAACGAGATATGATCGTCGGACCGATAGAAAAATTCCGAAAAGAATTGTGCGAACGGTTTGAAGAACTTGGTCGTGATAAGTGGCCGCGCACAGTGCTCAGGCTGATGAGAGAGCAGAATGTGGAGACAGTGGAAGAAATAAGAGAGTTATGTGAGCGAGGACGCCGTGAAGGAAAAAGCTCTACGAGCGAAAAATTAAAAAATTATCAGAATAACATGACGGTTTTGCAGACGGAGAACAAGCGACTCCAGGAGCAAATTCGCAAGTGCGAATCGGAGAAGCTCGCCGCCGAAAAACGACTGCGAAAAGCGCAACGTGCGTTTGAGGCAGAGAAGCGGACCGCTGAGGGACTCAAAGCAAACCTGCAGCATGCAGCTGGTGAGTTCGAAATTTGCCGTGTACAAGACGAAAAGCATCAAATAATTCAGAAGCGCTCGCGGAGAGCCAGCGGATCGCCGACCGACTCGAGAAGATCATCGCTACGATCACGGACACGGGAGCAAAGTCAAGGTACGTTAGCGGAAGAAGAGAGCGGGGATGACTGGCGCAGAAAAGTGAACGGATGGGACATCCAGCGAGAGAAGGCGGTGCACAGCGAGAAAACTGAAAATAGGCGGATAAAAAACGCGGGCAGTTTGAGTGGTTCGGAGAGGAGTGAGATGAAGGGAATGGTCGAGTGCATGAGTCGAATGATGAAATCATCGGCTCTGCCCGAGCCAAGATGTTTTGACGGTTCCGGAGATTTTGGAGAGTTAAAAAGAACGTTTGTTCCCAACAGGAATCAAAGAGCAATTGGGAGTAGGAGAACGGAAGGAAGCACTTTACCGATTCTCACAAGTCTGCACGGACCACGCCGAGCTGGTGATGTCGGGCGGAAAAATGGACGAAGAATGGAAGCAAGCGGCAGAAGAGCTGAAACGCGAGGTGATGGAAAGGAACAAGCCGAAGAAAGCGAAGATTGCCGAGAAGAATATCGTCGTGGGGCCAAGGCAAGGATGGAGGTCCCGGAGCTACTATGAGTTTCGAAACGGCGCTACGGAGGCGTGGGCGGAGCGTTTCGACTGGAGCGAGGTTCAAAGCGTCATTTTCCTAACGTCACTGACGAAAGATTCGTCGGAGAACGAGAAGACGCTGGCGCTTGTGGAGAAAATAGCAAAGGACGTCACAATAATGACCATACTGCCGGTGCAATTCGAGGGGAACTTTCTGGAGTTAGCAGCCATAGCGGATTATTGGTCAGGAGCTCTCAAAACTACTATCAATGCGCGCGTTGTCGATCCGGTGAAACCGGTCGGGAGTCGACAGACACCGCTGATTTTGTCGGCGCCGGAGATATTCGAGTCGCGGGACCGTTTGATCGAATACATGGAACTCGCCGTGCCGGACCACGAAGCTCTTGTGAGACTGAGGACGGAGTCGGTGGCGGAACCGCACATGAAGAGAAAACGGGTCGAGGGACGCGGACACGCCGCAGCGAGCACGTGCACTGCCAACACCTCTACACCATTTCATCGTTGACTGCAAGTTTTTAATTTCTTTCATCGTTGACTGCAAGTTTTTTTTAAATTTTTCTTATTTATTCAGTAGTTAAACTATATGTTGGGCCATTGTGCCATCAATGAGTGTAATTTTTAAAGAATAGTAAGAAAGTTTGAGCACATAGGCTCTATTAGGTTTAAGAATTTGTTTGTTTTGATTTTATCTAGCTTTTATTGTTATATTAAGGTGGCTAGAATAAGTTAGAAGAGCAATAAGATTGGTTCGGTAAGGAGAAGAATGTAAGTCGTTTGAGCGCGTGTTGTGCCAGCACCGGCCAGGGGTCCGGCTCTTCAGACGGGGGGGAAGTTGCCGAGCGCAATTCACCCACCAACCCCTTCTTCAAAGGCCCGCGCGTCTCAACGCAACGACACTCCGTTGTTCCGGTCGTGCTCGGTGTTTAGCGCCACGGGCGGATTGATTCTGTTTTAGAGCGGTCTAGGTTTTTTTGTTTTGTTTTTGTTCTGATTTTGTCTTTCTTTCATTGTTCTCTTTTGTTGATCTCTTTAATTTTTATCATAAATTCGCTTTTTATTCCCCGCCTTCGTCTATTTTTACTCGGAACCCGGCCGTTTTGGATAAAACGGGCCAACTCACTACCTATTTTTTGGTTCTGCACTACCTATTTTTTGGTTCTGCACTACCTATTTTTTTCGTGGAGCATATCTTTCTTATATAGAAATTTTTAGATTAGTCTGTGTGTTTGTTTGTGTGTCTCACACACGAGTTTGCAGTCGACAAAACTCGATCCAACGACCTATAGACCGATGTTCAAACGTGCTAACCACTAAACCACAAGGGTCACGAGAACTTGAAAGAAATAGGGAAAACAAATGACTGCCATTTCTTAATGGACCTATTCACAAAACCGGAAAAAAAGGAAGAAAACGGAAAACAATTGCGTGAAAAATCGGAGAATGCTCCGATTGACCTGAAATTTTGGGAAATATTGGAAAAAAATTCTCCTGTACACGCTCAAAAAATTTTGGACCAAAATATCGATTTTAAAAATTTTCAGAAAAAGAAACCGATAATTTTTAAAATCGATATTTTGGTCCAAAATTTTTTGAGCGTGTACAGCAGAATTTTTTCCAATATTTCCTGAAATTTCAGGTCAATCGGAGCATTCTCCGATTTTTCCCGCAATTGTTTTCCGTTTTCTTCCTTTTTTTCCGGTTTTGTGAATAGGTCCATAAAAAAAAAAACAAAAATCAGTAAAACGAAATATTTGACGAAGGCGACTTAGTCGCCACAAGCTGCAGGCTTGTACTTTCAGAATAGGTTTTAATTTGTTTTGTTGCTTTTTTTTCTCATTGTTGTGTAGTCTACGCTAGTGATATGCGTTTTCAATAACTAATAAGGCTGGTGAAGCCCAGCGACAACGCACGGGAGGCATGTGTGAAACCTCAAACAAGGGCGACCGTAGGGAGCTGGGTAGAAGCCTGCTTTGCGGTTTGGTGGCTGCTGATTTTTTTAAATTAAAAATCTATGGTTGAACCCAAATAGATAGGTATTTATTGCCAGAATTAGGTTATTAACAAACAGAAGGATCAAGACATGCTTCCGCCCAGCTCCCTCCGGTCGCATATTTGAAATGTTTCACACATGCTCCCGGCGCGTTGTCGCTGAAATTTCCGAATAACACCTATACGGATCTGGTTGGCTCCGAAGAATGCGTTTTGATTGGTTTTATTGAAAAAAAAAAACCGATATCAAAAAAATGCCCTGCAAAAATTAATTGGTAGTGCAAAACCAAAAAATAGGTAGTGCAAAACCACTTTTGGGTAGTGCAAAATCAGATGGCAAAAAACGGCAGTGCAAAATTAGGTAGTGCTGCAACACGGGTAGTGCAAAATTATTGGTAGTGCAAAAAACGGTAGTGCAAAATTATTTGCCGATTTCTCTACTACCCAATTTAGAGGCTTGGTGAACCCGGGGGGTGAGGGCGGGCTCGAAACCGTGGCCTCTGGAACGGCGGCGGTCACCATTACCGGCTGCGCTATCCACCCCCATCTGATAATGGCCCCTAGATGATACAGAGCATCTGGAATGAAGGACCTCTCTGGAAAACCACCCCCAACAACACAAAACAACAATTCTTACCTCCTGCTTCTTATCCTTCCGCTTCCTCGTCCCACTCTCCCCGCCATACGCCTCCTTCTCATTCTGCTGTTGGCTCAGCGGCGGTGGCGCCGGCAGCACACAATCGCCATTCGTCGGCGTCAACTCTGGCTCCGGTCCGACCAACGTCAAAATGACGGGCAACACGCACAACCCGTTAAACACACCCAACGCCACCAACACTGTCATCGTGTAGAAAAAGTACTTGACGACAAAGTCAAACTCGGAGAACACGAGCATCACCACACCGAGGAACGTGGAGATGGCGCCGTGATACACTGGCACAAACATGTGCTGAAGACACGATTCGAGGCGTTGATCAATGGTGCCCAGAGCGGTCAGGAAGGCGAGCTCAACGTGAGCGGTGAACTCGACTCCGATACCGACGGCGCAGATGAGTGTGACCGCCGAGATTGGGTTCATCTTGATGCCCATCAGGCCCATGAATCCGCCGAGCTCGATGGTGGTGATGATGACGATGCACATGATGAGTGTGGCGGCCCATGGGTTGAACATGAGGATTGAGATGACGGTGAAGACGGCGGCGGCGATGATGACGATGGCCATAAAGAGGTTGAATCTGAAAGGAGAGGAAATGTGGGAGGTGCTTCGTGTTTTGGGGAATGTCGGTGTTACCTCAACGACAAATACTGTTCCCAGAAAGTGAAGGCGATTCCGGATGGATAGTTTGGAAGACCTCGTTCCGTATATTCTTCGCACGTGGAACGGATTTCCTGGAATGTTATCATTGGATCTTAGAAAACAAACCACTTTAAAAAGGCAGACAGACATATATGCAAGGACAGAAATACAGGAATACTTTTCAAAATCATCGATAAGAAAAAAAAAACAAGCGGATACATGTCCATACGGGGGTGCTGCGGTATAGAACTTGCACGGAATAGAACCGGCTGAAATGAAACTGTACTAAAAAAGCAACTGCACGAAATAGAATTCAGGGCCTCACAATGTACAACGAAATAATTCTTCGAGTTGTTCGAGCGGTTCTGTGTCAGTACAGCTCAATTTCAGGCGGTTCTATTCCGTAGCACCCCCGTCTGTACATCCAGTGGACATATGCAAGAAACTGGATAGCGACAGGAAAAATGTTTTCCGGAAAACAAAATTTGAAAAACGCTGATTTTTGAATTATTGGGAGTGAGAGATGCAGAGTAGCATGTTTTGAAAAACGATTTTTGTGTTGTTTTCAAAAAAAAACGCTGCTTTTTACATGATGAGTGTAAGAGACGCAGAGAAAAATGTTTTGGAAACGACAGGAAACCTGCTTTCCGGAAAAAACAGTCAGTATCATGGGGTGAGAGACGCAGAGGAGCATGTTTCGGAAAACGATTTTCCAGTTTCTTGCATATGGCCTCAGAGACAGACTAATGGACCTATTAAAAGTACTGTAGATAAAACTCGGAAAATGCTCCGATTGGTCTGAAATTTTGGGAGAATCTGTCAAAAATGCTTCCGGACATGACATGCGCAGAAAATTTTGGATCGAAATATCGATTTTAAAAAAATATTGTTTTTTTTTCTGAAAATTTTCTAAAATCGATATTTCGGTCCAAAATTTTCTGAGCAAGCCCGGAAGCATTTTTGACAGTTCATCCCAAAATTTCAGACCAATCGGAGCATTTTCCGAGTTTTCTTCAAGTTTTTTGTCATTTTTTCCGTTTTTCTACAGTACTTTGAATAGGTCCATAACAAAAAAACAAACAAACAAACCTCAATCATTTTCACAATGGCCGGAGTGTCAACCAAATCATTCTGATAAAACGGAATCTGCGAGTACAACAGCGGCTCGGAAGCTGGCACCACCTTCGCCATTTTCTCATTATACTCCCAGCCTGGCGGCGCCGGATAGAAAGAAGCCTGCGACACGTAGTACATCATATTATCCACATTGAACCACCCGGTCAGATAGTTGTAGAAGCCGTCTGGACGAATGACGTCATTTTCATCCACCATTCTGATTTTTCCCAATCGCCCGTCACAGTTGTACGTGGTGCCAAACGAGCAGACGAGTCGCGCGGCGATCATCGACTCTGGTGTCGGCTTCTCGCCGTTCACTTTAATCGGATTTCCATTCGTCAAATCAAACTTGCCGGCCGCCAAATCCTTGGCCAACGCCTTGTCCAGGGATTTGAGCCAGATTCGGAGCATGGACATCCAGTACGGTTGCAGCTTGCCTTCCGCTTTGATCATAAACTTTGACGAGCCCAACTGTTCGCGATATTCTTCGATGAGCTGTTGCTGATTAGGAATATCGATATGGTTGCCGCGCAGCACGGCGAACATTGGGTAGAACGAAAAGTACTTTTCACGAGCGCGCAGGAAAGCGGCTGGAGGTGTGTGCTCTGGGAGCACATCGGCCAACTCCAGTCCGAGGGTCGAGGTGTACATTCCATAGAGACCAAAGCACACAGCGGTGGCGGTTCCCAAGAGGATGACTGCCTGAAAATAAACAAAATGATAACCTCATGGATTGACAGTATTTTGCTCACCTTTGCGACACTATTCTTGAGCGTTGGAATGTAGATGTTGTTGAGGAATCCACCGACAGTATACCAGGGCTCGTGGCGTTTGTACTCGGCGGTTTGCTTGTCGTAGCCGGCCAATTCGGCGCGCGAGGACACCTGTGTCTTCTAGGTTATTTTTGTTAATTAGTAAGGGATTCAATCGAACTAATTTTTATTTTAGTGTGGATTTACTAGCAAGATATCTCGCTCACACCACGTCATCGAAGAACGGATCGACTAAGGAGCTAATGGGGTTATTCATTTCATGCATTTTGCATTTTTTGTCAAATTTTCCTTATTCAATTCATGCAGAAAACGACATTTTCTGGAGCAGAAAACTGTATTTCTTCGAACTGCAAATTGCAGAAAACTGCATTTCGTCAAACTGCAAAATGAACTTTTTGTCATTTTCTGCTTGAAATGAATAACACCGCCATTTTTCTTGCATTTTCGCGTCTTTTTCGTGACAAAAAGTGCATTTTACAGTTCGACGAAATTCAGTTTTCTGCCGCAGAAAATGTCGTTTTCTGCATGAAATGAATAAAGAAAATTGGACAAAAAAAATGCAAAATGCATGAAATGAATAACCCCATAAGTAAAGAAGTAATTAAGTTACTAGCACACACTACTTTGTAAATCCACACAATCAACTACAGTGTACATAACTCACATTGGAAACATTGCTTGGCACACTATGACTTGTTGGAATCTGCGGAGAACCTCTACTACAGTACGCCAAATCTCTCTTTCCCTTCCTTTGTCTTCTCAAATCAATACCAATCATTGCCGGGAAGATGAACATCAAGAAGATCAGATTGAAAAGGAGCAGAATAGCAGTCTGTGAGCAGAACGATCGCAACGCCGGAATTGGCAGCACGTATCCAGAGATGAACGCCAAAATGTTGTTGATAGAAGTGACCATGACAGACATTCCAGTTTCTTTGAGCAAAATACCAATCTCGTTGCGGTCGCAGATATTGATAATTTCGTCATAATTGTGGAGCAACAGGAACATGTCGTCGATTCCGAGTCCGAGGGACAGGAATGGCACCACCTGGGTGGTAGCTGCATTGAAGTTGATACCCAAATGAGTGGCGAATCCGAGACCGCAAATCGACGAGAAGGTTACCAGAATTACACCGGAAATGGCGAGCGCCACATTGGATTGAACGGCAAACCACCAGCCCTGTAATTAATTTTGGATAATTACCGTAAAAACTAATGCAACGGCATTTCCTTCTATTTTCATTTAATCACAACTGCCGGGTATTTAGGGGCCAAACAGGCATGATACGACCGAAGTCTGGTGTGCAAACCTCTAAATACCCGGCCGGCAGTTGTGATCAAATGAAATAATAGAAAACGGAAAAAATGACAAAAAATGGGAGAAAACTCGGAAAATGCTCCGATTGGTTTGAAATTTTGGGAGAAACTGTCAAAAATACTTTAGGACTTTCTCAGAAAATTTTGGACTGAAATATCGATTTTAAAAACTTTAAAAAAAATCGAAAATTTTTTTAATCGATATTTCGGTCCAAAATTTTCTGAGAAAGTCCGAAAGTATTTTTAACAGTTTCTCCCAAAATTTCAGACCAATCGGAGCATTCTCCGATTTTTCCCGCAATTTTTTTCCTTTTTCTTCCTTTTTTCCCGGTTTTGTGAATAGGTCCATAATAACAATCAACAATTAGTCATACCTGGAATCGTCCTTGAGTGAAAGCCGCATAAATAACCATCAACACGTAACCAATCACGATGATAATGTAATTAAACTGCGAGAATTCCTCGAGCATATCAGCGATAGACGTGGAAGCCAATGGATGGAAGACTCGCTTCTCCTTATTCTGCTCATGGCCGTACAATTTACGCGTGAAGTTTCTCTGCCATGCGGTGATGATCTCATTTGCCATCCACGGTTGGAAGGAGCGACGATCGAGACCTGGGTGGCTGTCGGTTTTGTCGTTCTGGAAAGAAAGAGGATTGGAATTGAGAATTTCGGCGAGAGAGTGAGAGAGAGAGAGAATTACCATTCTACCGGACTTACCGCAATTCTCACAAACACATCGTATGGGCTGGACACGAGGAACACAGATTGAAGCGCTTCTGCTGACACCAACTTTCCATTGTCGCGCTCAATGCCACCAATGATCAAATCCTCGGGCCACTCCATAATCTTCTTTCCGAATCCTTTACAACCACCACTCATCACATCTCCATAATTCGGATACTTTGGCATCTCCTCTTTTGTCAAAAACTCGCCGAGTCGGTTCGGGTTCTTTTGCATCCAAGCGAGCAAAGAGCTACCGTACTCGAGACACGTCGTGTCCTTTGGCTCTTTCTTGGTGGCAGTCGAGTTGGAAATGCCGTCCAAATAGTCGGCATCGTCTTCATACGCGTAATAGTCTTCGTCTTTTTTCGAGCCATTTGATGGAGCTCTTGGCTTTTTGGTTGTCGGGGTGGTGGTGGTGGTGGTGGTAACTTCTTCTTTTTCTTGATTATCTTCTTCCTCTCCAGAATTCGACGGAGCTTGACGCTTTCTTCGTTTCTTACCAAAAATGTCGTTGAGAATGGTTTCCGCAATGTCCGACTTGCCGTCTTCTTTCGGGAGTGCCTTACGCTCGAGGGTTATCTAAATTTGGATATATGGGATATTTCAAAATAAATAAAATTCGAATTTCAATGTCACCTGCTCGCTCATGGACTTTGCCAAATTCCACGCATTGAATTTGGTGAGCGCGGCGCATCGGTCAAAGTGATTGGGCGCAGATGCGGGACACTCCTCCTCTAGTGGATCGATGCACGGACGGTCCAGATAGGCGCCGTCGATACCGGCACGCTCGAAAAAGTTGCCGATTGGTCCGAGGTCGAACAGTGTGCCGACCTCTTTGATCACCGACGTTGGATTCAGATTTTTCCACGTCACATTGCCAGGTGGAAGGGAGGAGATGAAGCTGGCCACTTCGGGACTGAAGAATTGCGAAAATTATGGATATTGGAAGCTATATGGCTATTAGCCGTTGAAAAATAGTTTTTTGGATTTTTGACCGGAATCTTCTGCCTGTATGCCGACCTACACCTACTTATGGATATTGGCAGCTGTTACCCAACAAATATGGCTAATAGCCATCACTCACTGATGCACAGCTCACGACTAATCGACGATCAGCGACAATCAACGCAATTTTGGCGGCTATCGGCACGCAAGCGGAAGAGAGCTATCGAAAACGATTAAAATCCGCCGAATTTGACGCTTTTACCTGCACGGCTAATAGCCAGAAATTCTTGTGCAAGTTTTATAATTAGACGCAGACATAACGAGAAGACACTGCGTTCAGTGTACGCAGACATGGAAACCGTCTTATACATAGGCAAGAGGTCAGGCTATAGGATGCGTTTTTCAGGCTCCGCGACGTTTTAAAAGCAGTCATTTCAAAACCGCGATGTTTTCATGACTCGATTGGAAAAATTGTTTTTGATAATTATTGGTAAACAAAGTCGGCACAGTAAGATGGCCCGCCCCTTTTCTGCAAAGCATAGAAAACGTCGGAACCCGTGAGTTGTCGGCTATAGAAAGTATGTATAGCCGCCAGACATAACACGCACTTCAAGAATTGGCAGCTGCCTGGCTGCTATTTGGCGGCTATTTAGATGCTGTTTGGCTGCTGTTTGGCTGCTGTTTGAGTGTCATTTGGCCGCTATTTCAAGTATCTGAAAATTGGCGAGCCGGAATAGAACTGCCCGAAAATTATAGAGGAATTTTTTGAAAAATACATTCGGTTTTCAAATGACTGGTTTTGAAACGTCGCGGAGCCGTTTTTCAAGGTGAAATGAAAGCGGAATTAAACACAAGATATCAGGAAACTGGAAGATCTGTATTCCGGAGAGACGCAGAGTAACAGACAAGCCCATTTTCCGGTTTCATGGATCCAGGACAATATACTAGACACCGCGATACTATTTTCCACTATTCTATGGTCTTACCCCAAATTCAACGGTGGGTTTGGACCCAACGCCTTTGCACCATCCCAATAACAATCCACAGGCGTGATCCAAATGCACGGAATAATCTTGTCCAACAGTTTTGACATAATTCCGGCGAGCGGACCGCTGTTGAATGACGGACCGGGCGGTTTGAAGCAAATGTCCGACAGGGTCCAGGTTCTGCGTAAATGAAGTGAACGGTTTCATGATCTGGGAGGGAACTTACTCATTAAACATTTTAATCTCGTACGCCGAAATCTCCTCCATCAGTTTGGTGTGACGTTGCAGGGCCTCTTTGGTGAGCACATTCTCGCCGTCGAACGAGGGCGTTTGAATGACAACCTGAGAAATAAAGTTGTATATTATATATGCGCAAAAGGAGAAGACACCCACCTGAAACCCTCCGCCCAGACCGTTTTCCTTTGGCAATTCGGGTCCTCGTCTCACTTCTGCTTTCACGGGAGCTGGAGCTGGAGCGTCTCTTTTGTGCCGATGTTGACTGTGCTCTCTTTCGTGTTTCACCATTCCGAGGTAGCCCATCTCTTCGTTGAGACGGCCGCCTTCGGACACCCAGAGTTTCACCAAGTCTGTCTCGATGACAACGTGCTGAAGACCGCCCAGGCAGAGGCAGTAGAGGATCATACTGTAATGGGTGGATATTGATATTGGATTGGTAAAAGATCTATGGCGCCCCTTACCTGATAATTATGGTCGACCACGCGAATCTCTGCACAAAGCATCCGATTCTGTAGAGCCACAATTGGAAGAAGGCTCTCGCGTAAAGAGCTATCCGATTTCCTTGGGCTTTGCCCCGATTAATCTGCTGCAGAGACATATCGGCATCGCACCATGTTGGCGCGTGCGAGAATTTCTTCTTCCACGCGTCCGAAAAGTCGTCCGAATCAAAGTTTCCGATCAGCCGGCTTTCGACGAACTGAAATGAAATAGAAGTGAACATGTTATTCTCAGTACGGAGCGCTGCAAACGCGCTCCCTTTGCACAGTGGAAGACGCGGCCACGTTGGCGACGAAAGAGTGCAGAAAACAGAGAAACCGTGGCCGATGTTTTGCTCTGATTTCTCTAAACCTCACTCCAAATGCATGTGAAGTTTTTTTGTTCGTTTGGAGCGAGTTTTCAGCGTTTTATACCGAGTATATTTCAGGTCTCCAAGATCGACAAAATCCCAAAAAAAAAACTCACTCGTCTAAAAGCACCGGTGGCCGCGCCAGGCGGTCTTTCTGGATGCACCTTCATGCGTGTTTGGATTCCTTCTCTTCTTTTATTATTTTTCTCTGCGTCTCCTCTAGAACTGAACTTTTTTTCGGTTTTTCAAGATTTTAGAAGAAAGTAACTGCAAAAATGAGAACAATTAATAATTGAAAAGAGAAAGTGGGCGGAGCTAGACGTTGAAACGAATTTGTACAAATTTGAGATAAAAATCTCGAAAAAATCAAGTTTTTGAGGGAGATTGACTGCAAAAAATGTCTGAAAATCGAGAAAATTTTGATGAGATGATGAACAAGACAAATTAGAGGTCAAATGGTGGGAAATGGCTGAGATTTTCGAGGCAGATAGATGGAGCTGGTTTTTTATGACAAAGTTAGGATGCTATTGCGGAATAGAACCGACAGACAAACTGACAACATCTGATAATCAAAACATTGGAAGTTTGGAAAATAGTCAGACAGACAAACCGAAAAACTTGAAAACGAAAAATGGAAAGTTCTGATGGTCGGAAAATACGAAAATTGATGATTTTGGAATTTGTCAAATAGAACAGCTAATTGGCAAACATACGTATGGACAGACAGACAGACAGACAGAAAGACAAATTAGCATATAGACAAACATACAGACAAACAGACAGACAAACAGACAGCCTGACAAAGAGCCTGCGAAATAAAGAAGCTAGAATTTGGATAATTCAAAAATTTGCGAAATTTGGAAAATTGATAATAATCAACATTTCGAAAAGTGGGTATGAAAAACGGATAAATCGACAGACAGGCTGACAGACAAAAAATAGAAAAAGTGAAAGGAAATGAGACCAACAAACAGACAGACAAATGGTCTGCAAAATTAAGAAGCTAGAAATTGGAAAATTGGTGATTTTCAAATTTTCGAAAATGCTTAAACTGTTGATACACGGATAAAAAGATAGACACACAGGCATGCAGACAAACAGACAGACAAACAGGGGCCGTATGCATGAACCTCGTTTGCCGGGCAAAGGGGTTTGTCGATCTTTGTCTGTTTGCCAGTATTTTGCAAACGTTTAGTTTCAAAACCCGAAAATCAGGAAAAACACAATCAGGTCCCAATTTTAAAGCTCGACGACTTACTGACAGATCTCTATGAGCCACTGACAAGGTTGACAAACCATTTCGCCCGGGCTTCAGATAAACCGACAAACAGACAGACAGAAAACTCGGAACAAAAAAAAACTATATTACGCTAATAGCGCGCTGCCAATTCCAATTCAAATGGCACGCTAATCTTACGCTAATTAGAGCGCTTAATTATGTGTTTCCAAGTGAAACTCAATTACGACGCTCCAGGCCCTCGAATTGCTGCAAGACCTAACTTGCGGAACATCGGAGCGTTGTAACTTAACACATAATTAACCGCGTCTCTATTTTTGCCTATACGTAGGTTCTATTATCAATCTCTGAAAGTTCCACCGGGGACCTTTCGGATCCTAGGCCATACCGCACAAGGCAGGCCAACGGCGAGGTACGAATTGTCCACGTGGGAACTTGAGAGACGCGAGACATAGATGGATATTACGCTAATTAGAGCTCAAGCAGAGAGAAAAACGAGAGAAAATCAATTTACGAGAATTAGAGAAAGTAAAAAACCAAAAAAAAACCCACGCCATAGAAACTATACGGGATAAATAAGTGTATATGTATGCGGAAATGAAAATCCCCTAGTCGCCATCATCATCATCATCATTATACAGTTCTCCTCGGACACGGCGAAATAGTGTGCGAGAATGAGAGAACGCAGAGAAAAAGGGTTTTTGGACGACGATGGCTAGCTAGTTGGAGTTGGCAACCGGATTTCGAAAGGATAGGGTGCGAGGTGGAACAAAAATGAAACATTTCTGATAAAACAGCCTTTCTGGACAATTCTAGAGGTCAAAATCGTCGAAAAAAAAAACAAGTACACATTTGCTATTTGTAGGCTACAAACTAGTACAAAAATCAAAAAATTTCGAGAAAAACATTGAAAGAAGAGTATGTACATAGAAGAAGACAGGACCCGAACAGAATCAGGTTATCATCGAAAAAGACCAAGATACGGTGCGGATAAGGTGCGGATATACTGGCCAGGGTGGGGGACAAAGAAGCCCCGCCGCAGCAGCAGAACCGGTCAGAAGAAGAAGAAGAAACAGACGAGAACTTTTTGCTTTGTTTGTATCATCGGATACGCTGATAAGCTATCAAGAATACCGACGGCGACGAGAGAGAGAGAGGGAGTATTTTTGAACCTAGGGGCAAAGTTTTAGTGATTGCGTACTTGGCAAAGTACAGTAACATTAAAATAATGTTTTTATTTATTTAGAGTTCAATAATAGGGAGAAAGATGTGCTAAAATGATTAAAAACACTTGAAACACGATAAAAAAAGCAATATTTGGTGTTTGCGGACTTTTGAAAGTACAGTAATCCTTGAAATTCAAATTTTCGATTTTTTTTCTGGATTTTATTGGAAAATTTATGAAAAACCACGTTTTAGTTTGCAAAAAATTTTGATTTTGCGCAATTATATGTAAAAAAAAATAGAAAATTTGGTGTTTGCGGACCTTTGAAAGTACAGTAATCCTTGAAATTCAAATTTTCGATTTTTTTTCTGGATTTTATTGGAAAATTTATGAAAAACCAGTTCTTTTTTTGTAGAAAAACTTTGAATTTTGCGCCATTTTAGGTGAAAAATGTTTAATATGGTGTTTGCGGACTTTTGAAAGTACAGTAACCTTGAAAATATGAATTTTAGATTTTTTCTGGATTTTATTGAAATTTTATGAAAAACCACGTTTTAGTTTGCAAAAAATTTTGATTTTGTACAATTGTATGTAAAAAAAAATGTAAAGTTTGGTGTTTGCGGACTTTTGAAAGTACAGTAATCCTTGAAATTCAAATTTTCGATTTTTTCTTGAATTTAATTGAAATTGTATGAAAAACCACGTTGCAAAAAAAAAATTGATTTTTTTTTTCGTTCTATGTCAAAAATGGAAATTTAGGTGTTTGCGGACTTTTGAAAGTACAGTAGTCCTTCAAACTTGAATTTTATTATTTTTTCTTGGTTTCAATTGATATTTTATGATAATCCACGTTTTTTTTTCGCAAAAAAATGAATTTCGCGCCGTCCTCAGTTAGAAATTCTAAGGATGGTGTTTGCGGACTTTTGAAAGTATAGTAACCTTGGAAAATTGAAATTTCGGTTTTTTTGTTAAAAAATCAATTGAATATTTATAAAACGACCACTTTTTGTGCAGAAAAACTGTTGAATTTAGCATCGTTTTGTGCTAAAAAGTTAAGTTTGGCGATTGCAGACTTTTGAAAGTACAGTAACCTTGGAAAATTGAAAATTTTGATTTTTCTGGATTTTATTGGAAAATGTATGAAAAACCAGTTTTTTTTTGTAGAAGAACTTTCAAATTTCACGCCGTTTTTTGTTTAAAATGTTAAGAATGGTGATTGCAGACTTTTGAAAGTACAGTAACCCTTGAAATTTGATTTTTCGATTTTTTGGTTTTTTCAAACAATTAGAACTATTAATACGGTAAAAAATGCTTTGAAAATTGTTTTAACAGCCACAAAAATTGAATTACATGCTAAAAATGTGAAACTTGGTGTTTGCAGACTTTTGAAAGTACAGTAATCCTCAAAAATTCAAAACATCCTATTTTTCTTTCAAAAATGCTCACAATCCAGATTAGAAAATTGAAAAGAAATATTTACGATGTTTGGAAACGGTACATATTAAAAATTGATGATTACTTAGTGTTTGCGGACTTGTGAATGTACAGTAATCTTTAAAAATTCAAAACATCCTATTTTTCTTTCAAAAATGCTCAAAAATCATAATAGAAAGTTGAAAAATATTATTTAAAATGTTTGAAAACTGAAAATATCAAAAATGGCAAATATTTAGTGTTTGCGTACTTTTGAAAGTACAGTAATCTTCAAAAATTCAAAACATCCTATTTTTCTTTCAAAAATGCTCAAAAATCATAATAGAAAGTTGAAAAATATTATTTAAAATGTTTGAAAACTGAAAATATCAAAAATGGCAAGTATTTAGTGTTTGCGTACTTTTGAAAGTACAGTAATCTTCAAAAATTCAAAACATCCTATTTTTCTTTCAAAAATGCTCAAAATCCGTATTAAAAACTTTGAAAATGTTCGATAAAATCTTTGGAAAAGAGAACTTTCAAAATTGGAAAAATGTTCGGTGTTTGCGGACTTTTGAAAGTACAGTATTCCTCGAAAATTCATAATTGTTCATTTTCTTTTTAAAAATGTTTAAAATCCACATTAGAAACTTAAAAAAATAATCGATACATTATTTGGAAAAGGAAAACTACAAAATTTGACAATTTTTCGGTGTTTGCGGACTTTTGAAAGTTCAGTAATCCTGAAAAATTCATAATTGTTCATTTTCCTTTTAAAAATGGAAAAATACATCTTAGAAACTTAAAAAATACTCGATAAAATCTTTGGAAAAAGATAACTTTAAAAATTAAAAATTGTTCGGTGTTTGCGGACTTTTAAGAGTACAGTACTCCTAGACAGCTATTTTTACCAATTGCACGAAATTTGAAAACAAAAAAACCTTGGAATTCTTCTCTTCCTTTCTCTTATCTCATTTCATTTCCATCCAATCTTCAAAGTTTTCTTTATTTTTTCCATCCGTCAAGGTTTTTATGCAGTCCTTCCTCCCTTTCTTTACTATCCTCTAGCCTACATAAATAAATTGGAGGATGGCGGTTTCCGCTGGCTTCTAACCGCTTTCGTGTCGAGACCCGTTCCATGTAGAGATCACTTGGAACCAGGAGCGAGAAAAATAAAAGTCATTAAAGGCGCATAGAGGTGAGAAATACAGGTATTTTGACAGTGAATCGAAAATCGAGATGTCACAGACACTTGTCAAGTGTACATATGTACAAACACATGGAGGCTACAAGTGGAGTGGCCGGGGGGATGACGTGGCTATTGAATTCGTCGAAATTATTTTTTTTGTGTTGCAACTTTTTACGGTTTTCGGGTTTAATTTTCGTTATTTTTGACATTTTTTGGGCATTTCAAAAAGTTTTGGCATTCTGGGGGCATTCTTGAGGCATTCTAAAGTTAGCTGGCATTTCTAAGACATTATTGGAGCATTTTGAAGTTTTCTAGCATTTCTGAGGTAGTTCTGAAGTATCTAAATGGGTACTGGAATTTGTGAGGCATTTCGAGACTATCTAGCACGCCTCCCCCATCGTCCAATGCGCCATCAAGTTCGTCACTCGAAAATTTACTTTTTTGAGAAATTCGAATCAACATCTGATAATTCAGGATGACACCATCATTTTAATCCAAAAACGAGGCCATTTTGTCAGAAAATGACCGAGCCTTAGCGTTTTGAAAATGCGCCAGGTAGAAAAAATTTTGGAAAAAGGCTGGGGTGCCGTGTCTAGCATTTTCGAGGCATAATTTAAACATTGGGAATATTTTTTAGCATTTATGAGCATTTCCATATATTTTTTTGGCTTTTCCGAGGTATTATTCGAGCATTTCAAAGTTTCCTGGCTTTTCTGAGGCATTTAGAAATACTGTGACAATTTTTTGGCATTTCAAAGTATTTTGGCATTGCTGGTCTTAAGGCATAGTTTTACGGTTGCTGGTATCTTTTGACACCTTCTAACCGTTTATGAAGCTCTCGGTCATTTTTGTTCCTTTAAACATTTTTTGACATCTTTGACAACTTGAATAGACATTTCTAGCATTTTAAAAATATTCTAGAAGCATTTAGTAACATTTTTAGAGCATTTTAAAGTTCTCTGACATTTTTGGAGCATAATTAGAGAATCTTAAGACTTTTTAAACGTTTTGAAACACTTCTGAGGCACTTTAAAGTATTTTGGCATTGCTGGTGCATTACTGGAGCATTTTGAAATTTTATAGCATTTTCGCAGCATTGTCAGAGCATTCCAAACATTTTCGCATTTTTAAGACATAAATCCGGCATTTTGAAGGTTCATGACTTTTCGGGGGCATTATTTTAGTATTTGGAACATTTTATGCCTATTTGAGGCATTGTTGGAGCATTTTAAAGTTTCCTGGCATTTCTGAGGCATTTTGAAATACTTTGACGACTTTGTGGCTTTTGTATGGCAGTATTGAAGCATGGCAACAATTTTTGACAATTCTGGGACATTTTTGGAAACTGTAGATTTGAAAATCATTATTGGAGCATTTAACTATTTTATGACTCACTAATGAAACATTTTTTAAATATTTCTAGCATTTGAAAGTTTTTTTTTGGCATTTTTGAGGCTTTCTGAGGCTTTTGAAGTTTTCTGGCAGTATTGAGTCATTATTGAAACATTTTTAAATTTCCTGGCAATTCTGAGGCACTTAAAAGTATTTTGGCATTGCTGGCTTTTCGAGAGCATTATTGAAGCATCATTGAAACATTTAATCATTCTTGAGAAATTATCAGAGCATTTACCGTAAAACCTGTAATAGAGGCGCATGCGCATCTATTTTCAACCCTCTCTTTTTGGTGCGCTACATTTTCGAGATATAAGTGGATCATTTTAATGCTTTCTAGCATTTCTGTGGAATTTTTTAAGAGTTTCAAAGTTTTCTCATATTTCTTGAGAAATTTGGAAAAAAAATGGCATTTTTAAGACATAAATCCAGAATTTTGAAGATTCCTGGCTTTTCTGAGGAATTTTTGAGCATTTTCAAAAGTTTTGGCATTTTTAAGACAAAAATCTTCCATTTTGAAGGTTTCCGGCTATTAAGGAACATTTTTGAAGAAATTTGAAGTTTTTTCGAATTTTTTAAGCATTCAAGATTTTTTGACATTTTTACGACAATATTAGAGTGATTCAAAGATTTCTAGCATTTTGAAGCCGTTTTGAAACATTCTATCATTTCTGAGGCATTATTAAAGATTTAAAAAAATTTCTGACATTTGTGACGCATTATTGGAGCGCACGGTGTCCAGGATTTGAAATGTGGGCGGAGCTGAGCAAACGCGCCCCGCTGGATTTTTTCGCGCGAAATTCAAATTTTGAGGCATTTTTTATGTTTTTCGGGAAAAAAGCATAAATTCTTAATTTTTTTTCCCACATGTGCTCCAACGGAATTATAGCTGAGGTCTGTAGAACTGTCTTAAGCCTAAGAACGTGGAATTTGGTTCAGCCACCATTTCGGAATAATCGTTTTGAGTTTTTTGGTGTTTTTGCAGGATAAATCTTTACGAAAATCGAAGTTTGGGCAATTATATGGTATTAAAAGATAAAATACATACATTTTACAAAGAAAAACAGGTTTTACTGAAAGAAAAACAATAAAATCAATAAAATAAAATGCGAGAGTCGAAAAATGCGCAAGCACCGAAAGTGCGCCATGGAAGTTTGCTGACACGCCAACAGATTAGGCTCCGCCCACATTTCAAGTCCTGGACACCGTGGAGCGTTTAAAATTTTTATAGCATTAGGGCACCGCATTTTTAGGCCACCCTTGAAACATTTACACTTATTTTATAGTTTTTGCGGTTTTAAAGCATTTCCACCCTAATATCAAAGTACAAAAAATGCAAAAATCTAAAAAAAAAATCAAATTTTGATTTAAAGAAAAAAAATCATTTAAAGAAATCATTACAAGTAACTTTAGAAACATAAAAAAATTCTAAAAAACAAGTTCATTTATCAACCTGTATCAGACAGAACCTGCCCGGTTAAATAGTACTTTTAATTTTATGTAAGTACAGTAAATAAATTGAAAACAAAAAAATTTAATTGGAGACATCATTTTAAAAAGTGCAAAACAAAAATAGTTTGAAAAAATGGTAAATGTCTCAGAAATGTCAGAATCTTTGCAAAATGCTCCAAAAAGTTTAAATAATACCTTAATAGTGCTAAAATGTGAAAAAAAAGAATATTGAAATGTCAAAGCGTTTAAAAATTCCTCAGAAACTCAAGAAAATTTTTAAATCCTCTGAAGTGATCTCAGAAATGTCAAAAGGTTTGATAGTGCCTCTGAAATATCAGAAATTTATAAAATGCTTCAATAATGACTCAAAAATTCTAGAAAATGTTCAAAATGCCCCAGCAATGCTAAAATACTTTTAAGTGCCTCACAACAGAAATGCCAGGAAATTATAAAAAACTTTAAAAATGACTCAAAACCGCCAGAAAACTTCAAAATGATCCAATAAAGCCTCAGAAATGCCAAAAAAAAACTTTCAAATGCTAGAAATATTTAAAAAATGTTTCATTATTGCATTATAAAATAGTTAAATACTCCAATAATGATTTTCAAATCGACAATTTAAAACAATTTCCAGAATTGTCAAAAATTGTTGCCATGCTTCAATACTGCCTTATAAAAGCCACAAAATCGTCAAAGTCTTTCAAAATGCCTCAGAAATGCCAGGAAACTTTAAAATGCTCCAATAATGCCTCAAAAATGGCAGAAAATGTTCCAAATACTAAAATAATGCCCCCGAAAAGCCAGGAAACTTCAAAATGGCGGATTTATGCCTAAAAAAATCCAAAAATGTTTGGAATGCTCTGACAATGCTGCGAAAATGCTAGAAAATTTCAAAATGCTCCAGTAATGCACCAGCAATGCCAAAATACTTTGAATTGTCTCAGAAGTGTTTCAAATCTCTAATTATGCTCCTAAAATGTCAGTAAACTTTAAAATGCTCTAAAAATGCTTCAAAAATGCCAAAATGCTTTTAAAATGCTAGAAATGCTCTCAAAAAATGTTCAAGGGAGTTAAAAAATGTCAAAAAGGAACAAAAAGGACCAAGAACTTCATGAAGCGCCACCAAGTTCGTCGGATAATGAAATTATTTTTTCACCCGAAAAAAATTTTTTTTTTGAGAAATTTGAATCAACATCTGATTACTCAGGATGACACCACCAAGGCTTTTTCGTCAGAAAATGACCGAGCCTTAGGGTTTTAAAAATGCGCCAGGTAGAAACAATTTTGAAAGAAGGCTGGGGTGCAGTCTCTAGCATTTTCGAGGCATAATTGAAACATTTGGAATATTTTCTAGCATTTAGGAGTCATTCCTAAGGCATTTTGGAGTTTGCTGGCATTTTTAAGACATTATTGAAGCGGTTTAAAATTTTCTAGCATTTTCGAGGCATAATTAAGGCATTTTGAAAAGTATTGGCCTTTTTGGGGTATTTCTGAGGCATTTAGAAATTTTTTTGGCAATTTTGAGGCATTTTGAGACTATCTAGCACGTTTCCCCCGTCGTCCAATGCGCCACCAAGTTCGTTCGATAATGAAATTATTTTTTCACCCGAAAAAAAATTTTTTTTTTTGAGAAATTCGAATCAACATCTGATTACTCAGGATGACACCATCATTTTAATCCAAAAGTGAAGCTTTTTCGTCAGAAAATGACAGAGCCTTAGGGTTTTAAAAATGCGCCAGGTATAAACAATTTTGGAAGAAGGCTGGGGTGCCGTCAATGGTGCCAAAAAGGGCAGAAAAGCACCAGAGAGTTTAAATCGAACTAGAACTTTCTAAAAAGTGTCAAAATTCTATTTAAGGGTGGCAGAAACCAGTAAAAAAAAGGTAGCAAAGTGAACGCAGAGGTGAGTACAAAGTCTAAAATGCGTTTCGTTTCGTTTCGCCTGTATACGAGTGGGAATTGGCGCAAACTAAACCAATTTGCCTCCCCTTACCAACACACATTTGTATCTTCCTGCCCCCTTCTTTGGCCGTGTTTTACAGTATTCGTGCCCCTGTTTTGCCCCCCTCTGATTACATGTTGACAGAAAACTGAAAAGTGAGATGAGATGAGGATGCTAAGCAGGAGGGGGCAATCAGCGAACAACGAGTTTCGCAAAGTTACACTCTTTTTTTTATTCCAAATTATGCATTATTACTGTCATGTACATATAATAGTGACGAATCTGGATTTAGGCAGGTATATCGCTATTAGCCATCGAAAATGGTGAATAGCCATTTTTAGATATCCTTTAATCGAGTCGAGACGGCTAATAGCCAAAAAAATTGGGTAAAATTTCTTTATTTGAAAAATTTTGAAACTTTTTTTTTTTTTTTTGAAAATTTTGAAAATTTAAAAAAATTTTATTTTTTCTTTTCAATTTTTTGGCATTTTTTGGGAACTTTTCGGAGGTTTCAGACAGTTTATAGGCATTTCTAGAGAATGATTTTAAAATTACAGGTTTTTTTTTAATATAAAACTTTTTGAAAATTATCCAAAATTGAAAAAAAAAATTTTTTTTTCCAAATTTTTCAAAATTTTACAAAATGTTCAAAAATTCAATTTGTATGGATTTTTAAAATTTTGATAACGACAATTTTAAAATAACAAGCCTGCTGCGCAACCCTAACAATTGTAAGCGCCGAAATGATTTGAATTTTTTTTGTTTGAAAAATTGGAAAATTGTTTGGAATTTTTGGGAATTTTGTTTCAAATTCTGTGTTTTTAAAATAATTTTTCTACATTTTTGGGAAAAACTATATCGTTTGCCAAGCCTGCTGCGCAGTGCCGCGCGCCAAAATGATTTCAATGTTTTTTTTTAATATCTAAATTTTTTGAAATTTTTTAAATCAAATTCTGCGGTTTTGTAATAAATTTTCTACATTTTCATGGAAAACTCTAATTTTACAAGCCTGCTGCGCAACCCGCCGTGTTTTTTTCTTATAGATAACAACTATTACCTTATCATCATCAATCTTTGCATCTTGGCACAAAAATATTTTTAAAAAATGCAAAAAAAAAAGAAGCTGAAGAGAGTGGGATTCGAACCCACGCCCCCGAAGGGACTGGTGCCTTAAACCAGCGCCTTGGACCGCTCGGCCATCTCTCCGCGGCAAGCAGGCAATGTTAGTGGAGTTCATAAGTACGTGAAAGGGATAGTGCGAAGGAAAACTTCAAAAAATATTGTAAAAAATGAAAATAAATTTTTTTCATCATTCAAAAAAAGTTTTTTTTTTTCAAATCAAACACCACGATGATATATAGTAATCACGAGACTGATATCACGTCATTTTGGTGCTACCTCGGAATAGAACTGACGCGTAATAGAACAGTAGCGAAATTGAACTCGCTTTGGAATAGAACTGTAGTGAAATTGAACTGTAGCGAAATAAAACTGTTCGGGATAAAACTGATCGGAATAAAACTGTTTTGGAATAAAACTGTTCGGAATAAAACTGTAGCGTTTTGGAACTAAATTAGCAATGGAGCGCGATTGCATTGCTTGCTCATTCAAAAATTGGAATTTCTCATGCGCGTGCTTTTTTCAACAGTTTTATATTTGAGCTATTTATCAAAAATTGTTTGTTTTGTTGTTTTTTTGAATAAACTTTTATCATTTTTTGGTCGGCCCGCCTTGACGGCCAAGCAATGCAATCGCGCTCCATTGCTAATTTAGTTCCAAAACGCTACAGTTTTATTCCGTACAGTTTTATTCCAAAACAGTTTTATTTTACTACAGTTCTTTACCGAACAGTTCTATTCCGAACGGTTCTATTGCGAATCAAGTTTTATATCGCTGCAGTTCTATTACACTTCAGTTCTATTCCGAGGTAGCACCGTCATTTTCAATCTCCCCTATCGAAAATCGCAAATTTCCTGACAAAAACAACTACACCCACCCCACAGCGCGCGATCGGTCACACTGTAGTGGTTGGTTTCAGATGCCAGTTGGGGAGAATTTCAGTCAAATATGGAAATGTAGACGAAAAAAACAAAAACAATGGTGAAATATATGCAAAAAGTTCAAAAATAGCCCATAAAGTACTCAAATTTCCATTCGACAGTTTGTTGATCGCGCTATTTTCTCCATATTTTGCCGGAAATTCGTGGCTCACTAGAAACTACAAAGAATTGGTGAAAATATTGTGTTTTCAAATGACAGCGCCACCTTAAATGGCTCGTCTAGTGGAGCGCGCCTGCACACCCCTCCTCGATGAAAGCAAGCTTCCTCCCAGCTCCCTCCGGTCGCCCAATTTTAAGGTATCACACATGCTTCCGGCGTTTTGCCGCTGAAATTTCCAAGTATAAAAATATCAAAAACATTTAAATTGGTGACAAAAAAAAATCAAAAATTGACATTTTTCATTTTTCATTGCACCAAAAAAGTGTTTCAGATGAATTTATTTTCCCAGCACCTTTCTAATGTTATTCGTAACCAAATTCCATAAACTTTAGTCCTTTTTGTGCAAAAAAAAAGAAAACAAAAATAAAAACCATCAAAAGGAATCGAACCCGTGACCACAAGACCACTGGCCACATCTGCACACCACTCGACCACAACTGCTCACCCTCACAATCCTACGAAGGGCGCTTATATAAGAGGTGCGCGACGCGAGCTGCTATGCAAACGCGCTCCACTAGATGAGCCATTTAAGGTGTCGATTTCCGGCGCAGTAAAAATTGGTGAAAATATTGTACTTTCAAACGAGTTGCAGCATGAAAAATGAGCCTGCTACTATCTACCCCTTTTTTGTCTGGTCGCAAACAAATAAGTGGGCGGGGTTTCGCGTTTCGTTCTCATGTCGCAACTCGATTGAAAACACAATATTAGGATTGTCGAGGGATCAACTTGGAGGTGAGTCGACGATTCCCCACAACTCCCAGGTCCAAGAGAGAAACGAACGCAACAAGGCGAAGGATAAGCGGTGTTAAGAACAAAGGGAACGATTTATTAACAAAATTATAAAGAATTCAAACGAGTGAGCGAGAAAGGGAAAAATCAACAAAATTACCAAGAGTAACTCGCTAAATCATGGCTTTAACACACGTTTCACTTTGGGCACTCTGCGCGCGGGCACACACGCACGCTACCATAAGCGCGGGTACACACGCAACGACGCGAGCATTGCGCGGTAATTCAAATGTTGTTTTTGACAAAGGTGAGCAGATTTCACTGTGAAGAAGAGTTTTGAACGAAGAGGCGTGGCTGAGAGAAGAAATTGTGCTCAAAAACTACCAAAAAGCACCGAAAACACCAAAAAAAAACAGTAAGAAAAGCGGTCACACTACACTACGCACACTTGTAGTCAGATCAGTTACAGTTAGAGATAATTGGGAGAAGAGGGTTTAAAGACATAAGACACTGAGAGGACAGGGGCACGTTCTTCGTCGTTGTGTGACGAAAAAGGGGTGAAATCAAAGTCAGTGGGGGATCGGGAGGGGATGGGGGGAGGAGGTCATCACCCCCCACTACCTTTTCGGACAAATCGAGAGGCGAGAGAGTTTGCAAATGGCGAAGAGTGTGCGAGAGAAATGAGGGGAACCGGAAAAATAGAGGACAGGTCATCAGAAGACGTCGGTCTGACGGGACGGATGGGGGATGGGAGACGGGAGAAACGAAACGAAAACAACAAAACCGATCGAATTGGAAAAGAAGAAGAATTGAAGCAAGTTATGTATGTATGTGGCGGCGCCAACACCGCGCCGCCATCACATAGAAATTGCAGAACGGAAGAAAGAAAGAAAGAAAGATAGAAAGAAAGTGGGCGGGGCTAATAGCGATAAATTAGTTGTTTGCCCTTTTTTCTGAATTTTCTGTTTTCCAAGCTAGGGGGAACCGCAAAAATTCAAAAAATTAAAAATAACAAAACTTTGAATAATGGTGACTCCGTGTACTACACGAGGACAAGCTTAACTTGCAAAAAATGGAAATTTTGAAATTTTTTGGATTTTTTTGTTAATTTTTGAAATGCGTGTACTACACGTGGACAAAACCGACTGAAAAAAATTAAAAATTGGGAAAAATTGAAATTTTAAGGATTTTTTTTTTGAAATTTTTGAATTAGCGCCTCTCCGTGTACTACACGTGGACAATCGTTTTTTTTCAATTGAAAATGTTTTTTTATTAAAAAAAATTTTCCTCATGTAGTTGACGGAACAGCAAAAACTAAAATTTGGGCGTTTTGGAAAAAAAAAATTGTTTTGATTAAAACATTTTTTTTTTTCGGATTTTTAATTTTTTTGAAAGTTTTTATCTTTTGTTTTATTTGTTTTACTGCATTAATTAATAGAAATACAATATTTTGAGTATTTTAATTTCCTAATTTCATTTTTAATAATTGTTTTTCCAAAAAAAAAATTCTCAAAACTCATGAAACAGCAAAAATTGAAAAAAAAAATTTTTTTTTGAATTTTTCGCGATTTTTGTGAACTTTACTGATTTTTTGTGAATTTTGCTGATTTTTTAAAATATTAAGTTGACTTAACATTCTGGTCAGACCTCTTGAAACAGTAAAAATTTGAACTTTAAAAAAAAAAAAAATGGTGTTCAAGTTCTCATTTTTCAGAACTTTGCTTGCTCAAATATTTGTAAAAGGTATGGAAGGAAAATATTTGAATATTCACTTATTTTTATTGTACCAGTAGCTTGTCAAACGTAAATCAAACAAGTCAAAAGCTGAGAAAATCACTACAAAGATTGTCCACGTGGAGTACACAGAGTCGCTGGATTTCAAAAATTCAAAAACTCAAAATTCAAAAAATCAAGATTGTCCACGTGGAGTACACGGTGACGCGATGGACCTACTATGCACCTGTGTGTGAGAAATGTAGAAAAGCAATAAGCCGTCTACCATACAAACACATACACAATTGCAAATCAAATCCGCGCCAAATGACCGTCATCCAAACGCCAACAGGCAACAAAAAAAAACCAGAGTGATTTCCATCGGAATAGTGTGTGGAAGACGAAGCACCACACGTCATTTCGACGCGCGCGAGAGGAACTGGTCTACGCCGCGCCGCCACGGCGTCGACGTCGAAGCCGAGAAGAAGCTTCATCATTATCCCAACCCTAACACCTCCTTCTTGTTCATTCTTTCTTTCTTTTAGTGAATGGAATGGAAAGCGTTGGAACTTTCTTCCTAATTACGCCACTCGAGACGTGTGAGTGGGTGGGTGCAAAAAGAAAGCTGAAGAGAGTGGGATTCGAACCCACGCCCCCGAAGGGACTGGTGCCTTAAACCAGCGCCTTAGACCGCTCGGCCATCTCTCCGCGGCTGGCAAGCGGGGCTAGAGGCAATTAAGAGCGTGGGAAAAATAAGTGCGGCAGGGAAGCGGGTAGAGATGAAAAATTTGTGTGCATTAGGAAAGAGTATTTGGAAAAATTAGAAATTCTTATCAATTTCTGGGTTTTTCTTGGATGGAAAGGTTAGAAATGACTCGATTTTTATAAGGGCTTTGAAACTTTAAGAAACACAACAGAAAAACCATTCTAATTAATTTTTTTAAAAAAAAAAAAACAAAAATTAATTCATTATTAAACGTGAACTTTGCCTCGTTTTTTTAATATAAAATTAAAAAATGAAAAAAGTGATAATTTATAACAAAAAATTACAGAAACAAATAGTTAAAAAAATCCAAGTAACAAAAAACCAAGAAAAGCAAAAAAAAAAAAGAAAGCTGAAGAGAGTGGGATTCGAACCCACGCCCCCGAAGGGACTGGTGCCTTAAACCAGCGCCTTGGACCGCTCGGCCATCTCTCCGCGGCAAACGGCCTATAGTAATGGCATAGATAAGAGCGCGCTCTATTCCCCAGCTCAAAAAAAATTAACTTGGAAGGAGATAGAAGGATTTTTAGTGATCTTTTTTTTTATTCTGAAAAAAAAACCTTGTAATCCCCAATAAAACAGCTTAAAATTTAAAATCTCTGAAAAAAAAACCTCAAAAATTCAATTTAAAATCAAAAATATCGAAAAATAGAGATCCTGACTGTAGAAAACGTATTTTGTTAAAAAGTTTCGATTTATTGATTTTCTAGCAAAGTAGCTTGGAAAATACATACACCACAATAGATCATACCACTCTGGTAGGTCAAAAAAGGGTAGATCAAACACCTTCTAAAAATAGACAAAAATGGAAATTTTATGTTTTTTTTGTTCATCCCTCAATTTGTTTCGGATTAAGGTTTAATTGCAGAATCCGAGTGCGCGCACGCGCACGCGCAAAAAAAACTTGTCTTGGAACGGGTTTTCACGTGATCACTCCGAAAACTTGTGGATTTTGATTCATTGACGTGGAAATTCGGGAAAAATTGTGAAAATTATATGTTTTTGTGACTTTTTATTGATATTTTTGCATATATTATCACTTTTTAAGCAAAATTTCCATTAATTTTCAGTTAATTCCAGCCATTTTCTAATTTTTACCGTTCGCGGACTAGTTTTCCGGTCCTCCAAACCTCGTCCCTACGCAAGCGCGCTCCATCGTACTTTTGATTTTTCTTCGATATTTCGCACTTTTTTCGCTCATTTTTCATTGATTCTTCTATATTTTTCCTGCGTTTTTATTACTAAAATTTTCACAAAAAATTCCAGAAAATGACATCAACAAGCAGCGAGCGCGTCGTCGTAAAAGAGCTCTCCAGCAGCCTGCTCGACATGAAGGTATGCATCAAAATTATCGAAAAATGCATTTTTAACCATTTTTTGTTTACTTTTTACAGTTCATGCTCAGTCGAAAGAAGAAAATCGAGGCGAAAAAGGCAAAGAGCCGCGACGCGCAACTGGAGGAGAAAATTCGCGAGAGCGAGGCGTCGAGCTCATCGATCGCCGTGACGGCGGAGGCCAAATTGGAGTATTGCAATGATTATTCAAAGCTGGAGAATTTGCTGTTTGGCAGGATGTCGTTTAACGGGTTTAATAAGGATGTTGAGGTAAAATTATTGTGTTTTTAATTTTTAAAAAATGTTTTTTAAACCAGCTTCTTATGGAATACTACGAAAAACTTCGTAACGGAGAGCTCACCGACGACGAGGACGAAGGAATGGATGTGAACGATCAGGAGATGGCACAAACGTGGGTTCTAATATATTTTTGAATGGCTGAAAAGATACATAGATCTGAAATTTTTTTTTTAGAATGGGCGGTGGAAAGCTGGCGGCGTTGTCGAAAAAGGCTCAAACAAAGCGGGAAAGGGCGCAGGTTTATAATTTTTTTAATGTTTGAAATGGAAAAATCTCAAACAAAAAATCAAGAAAAAATCATTTTAAAAATAAAAAAAACATTTTTTTTTAATTTTTGAAAAATCCCAAAAAACGTATTAAAACCTTTCCAGCAACAAGAGCAAAATCAAGAATCATCTGGCGGCCGCCGATTCAATTTCAAAGACATTCGAAAACGATACAGCGAGCAGAATGGCGAAGGTGAGGAGCCGGAGAGGAAGTTCATGCGGCCAAATGATGATTAAGTTTTTTATTTTACCGCTCAAAGCTTCCAAATGCTTGAAAAATGTCACATTTTCATTGTTACTGTTATGTTTTTATTTTTCTTCACAAAAAACTAATTGTTGTTGCTTTTTTGAAATTTCTATAATAAATGTGTTTTACAGGAGAATTTTGAACGTTTTTGTTGGAAAAAATAGAAAAAATCGCGAAAAAATAGTTTAAAAAATAGTTTCGGCTAATTTTCAGCTTTGAAAATTGAAAATACGAAAAAACAAAAAATCGATTGCCCCGAACCAGGATCGAACTGGTGACCTTTAGATCTTCAGTCTAACGCTCTCCCAACTGAGCTATCGAGGCAGACATTTCTTCTCTTCTCAATGGCGTTGATAAACTCGCGCTGGCCTGGCCATTTCGATTTTCCGCTTTCCGTTTTTGGCGTTCTAGAAGGTTCCGCCTTCCACTTTCCGTCTTCCGCGTTCTGTTTTTCGCGCTAAAACGTCTGGAATTTATGTTTTTTCGGTGATTTTTTCGTTAATATGTATATACATTGATACATTTATAATACATGTACAAGCTTACAATGAGATAGAAAAATTCAAAATCTAGAAAAAAATCTTTTTTTTTTAATAATTAATTTTTTTTTTTCAATGCAAAAAAAAAATATACATTATTTTCCAAATCGATACCTACACTCGTCGGATCCGCACAAGCATGGAAATTTCTGGAATTAACACAATTTTCATTTTTTTTTCTCCAAAATTTCAAATTTCGCACCTTATTCTCCCACCACGATTCCCCGTAATCAATCGTCAGCTCTTCGCCACATTTGATCAGTTTATCAGTGAAAAAGCACATGTGCACCAATTGGCTCTCCTCCGAGTCCCAACTCACGTTGGCTACCTGAAAAAAAAGTATGGTGTCGATTTACGAGGGCATTAAAATCCATTTTTACCTTTACATTCGGCGAGCAGCTGTGATTGATGAATCGTGTGTAGTTTCCCGAGTATTTCGCGTCTATTGTGAACGTTTCTGAGCCCTAGAATCACAAGACATTCAAAAACATCGCGTCGCATGCGCCTACCACTCGGGTCTCGAACAGAAAAGTCGAATCGTGTCGTTCGGAAGCTTGCGTGTCGTCCAGTAGCTCTCCGGTGTACTCGCCGATGAAGGTGCCGGCTGGGATGTCGGCGCACGGCCGAACACCCCATCCACACCAGGGGTCTCGTGCGAAAATCTGGAAATGTTGGGTCTTGCCACGAAAATTCGGGGTTTTCACGTAAATCTACTGTGTGGATTTACGACGGGGCTTACTTCGTAAATCTCCACAAGAAGATAATGTGGAGTCATAGTTACTTAAATGGAGACTGGCGTAAATCTAGAGTGTGGATTTACGGCGGGCTTTGTTTGCCTCGTCAATATACACAAGAAGGTACTGTGGTCGCAGTTTCATGAAGGAGGGCTTTTTGGAGGTTTCTCTTGTAAATCAACACAAGTAATAATTATGAGCGCAGTTTCGTGGAGATTGGCGTAAATCTACAGTGTAGATTTACGGAGATTAGGCTTGTTAATGAACACAAGAAGGTGCTGTGGTCGCAGTTCTATAAAGATGAGCTTTTTCGATTTTTTTCTCGTAAATATGCACAAGCAAGAACTATGAGCGCAGTTTCGTTGTGATTGGCGTAAATCTACATTGTGGATTTACGGAGAGTAGCCTCGTAAATTTAAACAAGAAGGTGATGTGGTCGCAGTTTCATGAAGGAGGGATTTTTCGAGAATTCTCTCGTAAATCTACACAAGCAAGTACTGTTAGTGCAGTTCCATGGAGACTGGCGTAAATCTACATTGTGGATTTACGTAGAGTAGCCTCGTAAATTTACCCAAGAAGGTGTTGTGGTCGCAGTGTCATGAAGGAGGCATTTTTCGAGAATTCTCTCGTAAATCTACACAGGCAAGAACTATGAGCGCAGTTTCGTGGAGATTGGCGTAAATCTACATTTGGGATTTACGGAGATTAGCCTCGTGAATGTACACAAGAAGGTGCTGTAGTCGCAGTTTCATGAAGGAGGGATTTTTCGAGAATTCTCCCGTAAATCTACACAAGAAAGTACTGTGAGCGCAGTTTAATGTTGATTGGCGTAAATCTACACTGTGGATTTACGAAGAGTAGCCACGTAAATTGTTCACAAGAAAGTGGTATGATCGCAGTGTCATGAAGAAGGCATTTTTCGAGAATTCTCTCGTAAATCTACATAAGCAAGAACTATGAGCGCAGTTTCGTGGTGATTGGCGTAAATCTACAGTGTGGATTTACGAAGAGTAGCCTCGTAAATTTACACAAGAATGTGCTATGGTCGCAGTGTCATGAAGGAGGGCTTTTTGGAGGTTTATCGTGTAAATCTACACAAGAAATTACTTCGGGCGCAGTTTAATGGTGATTGGCGTAAATCTACAGTGTGGATTTACGGAGATTAGGCTCGTGAATGTACACAAGAAGGTGCTATGGTCGCAGTGTCATGAAGGAGGGCTTTTTGGAGGTTTCTCTTGTAAATCTACACAAGAAAGTACTTCGGGCGCAGTTTCATGGAGATTGGCGTAAATCTACACTGTGGATTTACGACGGGGCTTACTTCGTAAATCTCTACAAGAAGATACTATGGTTGCAGTTTCATGGAGCATCGCGTAACCTGTACCGAAATTATGGCCCAGTATAGATTCACGGAGATTTTGCACCGTCATGAACGCTGTTTCCTGGTGCCTGCCGTAAATCTACACTGTGGATTTACGCCAGTTATTCTTTGTAAATCCCCGCTCCATCACCACCTACAAGGTAGTTTTATGGACACTGTCGTAAATCTACACTGTAGATTTACGCCAACTTGTTCCCGTAAATCTACACTGTAGATTTACGTCAGTTTGTGCCCGCAAATCCACACTCATCCACCGTACCTCAACCGGGTGAAATGCGCCCTTCTGAGCAACCCGGTTTCCGCACCAAAGCGAGCATTCGCAGAGCTCGTTGCACTCGCGCACACTGTCAAACATCAAGCGGTCCATATCGTTGACGGTGAAACTGGAATAGTTGTACACCCCGGAGCAGCACTCGCAGTTTTCTCCGCATTGACCGGAACAGGTGCAGATCTGAAAGTATTTTTGGAAAATTTTGAAAATTTGAAAAAAAAAAAACGTTTTTTTTTTTCAAAAAACTCACAAAAGTGGGCGTGGCTTTGCGCTTTCGGCGGTTTAAAATTCTCGCCGAATCAATAATTCGGGCGGTGTATTTAAAGTTTTCAAAAAATCCAATATCGAGACGAAAACGTGGATTTGAAATGACGGACACCGCAAAACGCTCGGCGCCTTGGGAAATGTCTCTGAAGGTGAAAATATTGAAAATTAGGAAGAATATTGGTTTTTTGATTGATAACTTACTCAAAAAATACAGTAGGCTGATAGGCGGGTGTGTACCAATTTTTTCCTAGAATGGGCTAAAAAAATGAAAATTTTGGAAAAAAATTTAAAAAAAAATTAGAAAAAAAAAAAAATTTTTTTAATTTTTTGAGTTTGTTATGTTTTTAAATCAAAATTCGTAAAATTTACAGGTAAGAAGAGCTTTAAAAACTACAAAAAACGCTTGAAAAAAATTAGAAAAACTTTTTTTTTTGTCAGAAAAATTACCATTTCTCTCGCAAGTTGGCAGTGGGAGAATCTGGAAAATTCAATTTTTTTCCCTTGTTGTTTTCAATGAAATTTCACGAAAAAAAAAAAAGAAAAAGTGAGAATCGAATTGGTAATTTGATTTTGTTGGCGGTGGGAACGAGGGGAAAAAAATTTTCAAAAAAAAAAAAAAAAATTTTTTTCAAAAAAATTTTTTTTTAAAAACAAAGTTTATAATGATTTTTAGGTAATTTTAGGGAAAAAAAAGAGGTTACAGTCGGATTAAGTGCTAGAAAAAATGATAAAATTGGAATTCCAGAACATTAAAAAAAAATGCCCTAAAAAGTGCAGGAAATTGGAGAAAAACTTGTTTTTTCTCTTGTATTTGGGCTCAATGAGCCGGAAATGGGTGAAATGAGTAAGAAAACCGAGTGTTTTTGGGTCAAAAAGTCTAGAAGTGAGTTTGGAGAAGTTTGGAAGGGAAAACTTTTTTTTTTTTAGAAAATTTGGGAAAATTTCTAGTGAAATTGGGATTAAAAACTGTCAAAAACAGAGCCTTATTAAAGACAAAAATTAGAAAAAAGAAACCTGATAAAAATGAATGAAAAAATGTTAAAAAAAAATTTTTTTCAAGAAACTTTGAAAAAAATTAAAAATTTTTTTTTCCATTTTTTCCATTAATGAACATGGTTAAACTAGTTTTTAACATAAGAAAAACATTTGAAAAAGCGGTTTTTAATAGTGAAAAATGATGAGAGTCATAGAAAATTCTAAAAAAAAATTTAAAGTGAAAAAAAAAAAATTTTTTTTTATGAAAAACATTTGTTTTTCAAATTTTAAATTTTCTCAAAAACACTTCAAAAACCCTCCAAAACCCTACTATTCCAAGCACCTCTCTCCTCTGAAAATCAAAAAAGAACCACCAAAACAAAAAAGTATAGTTGGACCAGGAGGTATGAATGAATGAATGAAAACGGAAGAAAAAAAAGAACAAATTTTTGTTTACTCTCATTTTTTTCTATTTTTAAAAAGAAAGAAAAAAGGAGAAAGCAATATGTATGTATGTATGAATGAAAAAACTAATAGAAAATGTGAAAAAAAAATTTTTGAAAAAAAAAAAAAATTTTTTTTCAAAAAAAAATTTGTTTCTAATTTTCTGATAAAGTACAAATCGCTAATTGACAGCATTTGCATTTGCAACAAGTGCTGTTCTAAACTTACAAAACAAAAAAAAAGAAGCAACAAATCAACAAATAAACAAAAAAAAGTCAAAATCTGTGGTGGTCCTACACTACAAAAAAGCTAGAAAGAAGAGGAAGCGCAGATTGCTCTCCCGCCTTTTCCCTCAATTTTCGGAGCACACACACACACACACACACACAATCCATTCAAATTGCTCTTGAAAAGAAAAAAGTCTTTTATTCATGAATATTATGTCCTTTACGTCCATTTCCCCTTTTTTTTGCTTCCTTTTTGTTCTGAGATTTTTTTTTCATTTATAGTTCAAGATTTTGAAAGGGTGTGGAGCTTTGGGTTCTTCTTATTTTAAATATCTTTGTAAGTTTTAAAAAAGTTTTAAAAAATGTGATAAAATTTTTTTTTTTTCGAAAAACTTTAAAACTTTGAAAAAAAAAAAAAAAACCTTTTTTTTTAGAAAATGTGGTCTCTCGACTTTTCCAGATATTTTAAAAGCTTTTTTGTTAATTCTAATTTTGAATTATCTCATTTTGAATTGATTTTTTCCAAAATATTAAAAAAAAAATTTTTTTTTTTTTGAAATTTTTAAAAAATTTTCAAAAATTTTTAAAAAATTTTCTAGAATTTTCAGACATTTTTTGTTTTTTTAGAGTGTTTTACATTAATTTGCCAAATTTTGAAAGCTATTTTAACCGTTTTCACAATTTTTTGACCTTTTTTTGTAAATTTTTTTCTAAAAAATTTCCAAATTTTTATTAAATAATTTTTTTTTTGGACTTTTTCAAAACTTTTTTGGATTTTAAAACCGTTTTTAACTGTATTATTAACAAGTCCTAAACACTTTTGCCAAATATAAACAAAAAAAACAGAAAATATTTGATTTTTTTGAAATTTTTTTTTCAAAAATTTCAAAATTTTAAATTTTTTAAAACAATTTTTCAACACTTTCTAGTTTTAAACACTTTTAGATTGTTTTTGTGGTTGTTTGAATTTTCCACGCGAATTTTCTAGCATTTTTAGCAATTTATAGCGATTTTTTGAAAAAAAAAATGTTCCAAAAAAAGTTGTCAAATAATTTCTTTTTCAAGATCCTAAATAATTTCCCTTGGTTTTCTAGAATTTTTATTTAATTATTTTTACGTTTCTAGTAATTTTCAAGCATTTTTAAACTTCAAAATTCAATGAACGTTTCTGAAAATTAAAGAAAAATTTCAAAAAAAAATTTTATTTGAAAAAAATTTATTTTTTTACCTCCAGAATATTTTTTTCATATTTTTGGAAAATTAACTGTTTTTCCTATTATGTTTTCAATCGATTTGCATCATGAAAAATGAGCCTGCTATCCCTTTTTTGTCTGCGTCTCTTCAAATAGCACTGTGTTTGCGTGGTCGTGGTCGTGGTCGCGCACAAAGAAGTGGGCGGAGTTTCACTTTCTCGTTTCGCAACTCGATTGAAAACACAATAACAAGGATCAACTTTTTTAAACAAACAAACAAACAAAAAAAATGAGAAAAGTTTCAAAAAAAAAAAAAATTTTTTTCGAAAATCAGAAATTAAAAAAAAAATTTTTTTTCTAAAATCAGGTTTTCTTTTTAATTGAAAACAAACTTTTTTCTTAGCAAAAACGTTGAAAAAATTGAAAAAAAGAAAAAGAAAACAAAAAATGCAAAGTCATGACTGAAAAATAATGGTTTATTTAGTCTCTTTTGCCAAAACAGCGAAAAAAAATTTTTCTTTTCAAGAATTTCTAAGTACTATAGTCTATACGAAATTAGAAAAGAAAAACAAATGTTTTCCTAAGTCAGGGAAACGAAATTTGATACATTAGATGTCTTGACATCTATCCATGTATGAGAGTGTACTTGACACGAAAATTGACTGAAAAGTGCATGAAATTTGAGAAAAAGGTAGTTTTTTTGTTTTGTTTTAGTGTGTTTATGAAACTGAAATTGGCTGAAAATTAGAATGTGACAAAAAATAGAAAAAAAAATTTAAATAAATTTTTATTTTTTGGAAAAAAAATTTAAGAAAATTTTTATTTTTTGAAAAAAAATTTCCAGAAATTTCAAAACAAGAAAATCCTTTTTTGAGCCTAAAATAGACTGCTTTTTACGAGAACTGAAAATGACAGGTTTCCCATGTCATGGAGGAAGAAATTGGTTTTTAAGGGCCATTTCGAAAAAAAAAATTTTTTGGAAAAAAAAATTTAAAGAGGAATGAAATTTTTTTTCTAAAAATTTCTAAAAAATTGATTAAAATTGCTAAAAATAAATATTTTTTCGCAAAAAAAAGTGAAAAAAAAACCAATAAAATCTTTCAAAAAATCCTAGAAAAATCAGGAAAAAAAATTTTTTAACAAAAAAAAAGTTTTTTTTTTGAAAATGTGAAAATTTAAAAAAATTTTCCAGAAAAACATGAAATAAAACATTCTTAATTTATGGGATTATTGGGAACATTATTTGATATTTTTTGAAAAGTAAAAACGGAAATAAAATAGAAAATTAGGGGAAAAGTAAAAAATTTCAAAAAAAAAAACCTTTTGAAAAAAAAAAAAATTTTTTTCTGAAATTTTTCCTAAAAATACGATAAATCTAAACGCATTTTTAGGACTTTGCAGCTGTTATACACTCACTAAAACAGTTCATAATGAATCAATAATCCCTCAAAAACCTTAAAAAAAATTTATTTTTTGCATCAAAGAAAAAAAAAATTCTAGAAAAATGAGAAAACAAACATTCAAGTCTTTATTACTCATCATTTTTCTCATTTTTCTCATTTCTCTCATCTCTCAAAAATAAACATTTCCAAAAACAGAGAAATCCAAAATAAGCCCCCTTCTCCTTATGTGCTCTTGAGAAAAAAAAATTCATTTTTTAATATTTTTTTTTCGAAAAAAAAAGTGTTTATTTTTATCAATTTTTCAGCCAAAAACAACATCATTTATTGCACGTGTATATACAGCAAATAAAACCTCACAAAATCGCAAAAAAAAAATTGAAAAAAAATTTTTTTTTTTCAAAATTTTAAAATTTTCATTTTCAAGAACTGCTCCTGATAACATGAGAGCTGGACGATTGACCAATAGTTTGGGACTTTTGAATAAGCTGTACATCGAGAATAACTCGCTGAGCAGCCAGCTTGGCCTGATAGTGGATTAGACGGCCTTTCCCACCCGATACGATTATGCTGAAATATTTTTTAATTTTTTAAAATTTTCATTGAAAAGAGCAAACTCACTGGCCATCTGCATACGTACACACTTGAAGATTGTCTGCTTCAAGAGGCACTTCTTCGTTCCATAGCGGTTTTAGGACTGAATAAAACAAAGTTTTAAAAACTAGAAAATTGAAAAAAAAAAATTTTTTTTTCGTGTTTCAAAATTTTGAAAAAAAATTTTTTTTCAGTTCTATTGTTCGGCTAAACCCACCACTTTCCCCATCCTCTTCAATCCTCCACAACCGAATGTGCCGGTCCGCTGACACGGACGCCAACAATTTTCGAGACAAGTCCAAATGCACCACCGCCAATGACGTCACATTGGCCTCATGGCCACGGATCTCGCGCACGTTTCGTGTGTTTCGCAGGTCGTACGACTGGAAAATGAGGAATTGTTTTGTTTAATAGGGGAAAATTTGCTTGTTATTAATATAAAATAGTAAAAAAAAAATAATTTTTTGACCAAAAAAAATTTTTTTTCAAAATTTTCCAAAAAATTTTATTTATTTTGAGGAACTTTCAGGTATTTTCCCTTTTATTTTTTATATTCTTCAAAGCTATTGTGTTTTTAATCGACATGCGACATGAGAACCCAAGTCTGCATTCACCGTTCTGTCTGAAAAAAAATGAAAAAAAAAATGTTCCAAAAAAAAGTTGTCAAATAATTTCTTTTTCAAGATCTTAAATAATTTCCCTTGGGTTTCTAGAACATTCTGTTATCATTTGGTTCTTTTTCTAAAAAACTGTACGTTTCTTCATTTAGAATTTCCATGAATTTCTCGAAAAAATTCGAAAAAAAGTTCTTAAAAAATTTTTTTTCTTTTTTTTTTTTCTAATTTGAATTTTTTTTATTTTCTTTGCCTCCGGAAATGTTTGGTTGGTATTTTAAGAACACGAACTATTTTTCCTATTATGTTTTCAATCGATTTGCATCATGAAAAATGAGCCTGCTATCCCTTTTTTGTCTGCGTCTCTTCAAATATCACTGTGTACTCGTGGTCGCGCACAAATAAGTGGGCGGAGTTTCGCGTTTTCAAGTAGATTGAAAACACAATGTTCCTACCATTTAAAACCCACTAAACCCCCACCCCTACCGTAATCTCACACCCATCATTATTAAACCCATTGGAGCACGAAAAAAGGCGATCGTCTCCGCTGAACTCGCAGTACATTTGAATGTGTCGTTTTCGTGGGAATTCTACGGCGATTTCCATGTTTCGTGGGTCCCAGAGTCTGGAAAAAAGAGGAAAAACTTTAATTTGAAGAAAATAAAAAATAAATTTTTAAAATGTCATACCTGACACTTTTATCTTCAGAGGTCTGTGCGACGAGTCGGGTGTTGTAATTGTAGGTCAAATGAGTGACCAAATTGCGGTTTATCGTGCTTGTTAACACTGTTTTCGCCGTTTCAATGTCCCATAATTTGACAGAGCAGTCTCGGGAGCCTGACATGAATTGTTGCTCTGAAAAAATCGTGAATGAAGATCGCGGCAATATAAGCGCCATGAATGCGCGTCTCTTCAATTTTTAATGCGGAAAAAGGAACGCGGAAGGCGGAAAACGGATGGCGAAAACGGAAAAAGGAAGGCGGAACCTTCTAGAACGCCAAAACCGGAAAGCGGAAAACCGAAATAACGAGGCCAGCGCGGGCTTATCATTACCATCAAAGAGCGGTGACTCGTCGGCCTCGATAGCTCAGTTGGGAGAGCGTTAGACTGAAGATCTAAAGGTCACCAGTTCGATCCTGGTTCGGGGCAATTTCTTTTTTTTTTTTTACATATTATTTGCACCACCCACCACTAATATTCACAACTCCGGTAACTCCAAACTTGTGCCCTTCAAACGTGGCAATCGGCTCGTTCGAATACTCTGGTTGAAACATGAAATAACTCAAATTGCCGTCCCTTCCCGCCGCAATCAACGAATGTTTCGCCACATAATTCCGATAGCAAATCTTGTTGATCTCCGATCGATTCTGCCACATATTGTACACCTCGCCATTGTCACTGTTGGTGAGCACCGCCCGTCGATCTTTCCCGCCAGACAACACCATTCCGGCTCGAATCACGACCATCGAGTTGATGGTGTCCGAGTGAGCGGCTGGGGTTTCCAGCGGTTTGTGGAGTCGGCCGTTTGAGCGGGAGTTGCGCATTCTGGAAGAAATGTTGGGTTTGGGCTTTTGTCTATGATTCCATTGCGCATGATCTCAGCTAAAAAATATTTTTTATCTCGCTTCTATTTTCCATCGTCAAAAAAAAAACAAGAAACCTCGCCCACTTTTTGGCCACGCCATCAGTGCATAATTTTCCGACCTTTTTGAAAGATTTTTGCCACAAAAATAATCAATTTTTTCTCAAACATTTAAAAACGGTCGTAAAGTATGGTGCACAGTCTGCAAACACCATGACGCACAATCGCGGACTTTATAAGCTTACTGTAGCTCCTTTATTCATTTTTTTTATAAAAAAAGAATCTTTCCAACAGTTTGGAGCTGCTATGCAAAAAAAAATTGTTTTTTTTTTCAAAAATTTAAAAATTGTCGTCAGGTATGGTGCACAGTCTGCAAACATCATGACGCACAATTGCGGACTTTGATTGCACTCATACTGTATCGTGTTTTATTTGTTTAAAAAATTGGACGAAAAGATTTTTTTCAAAAAAAAAAATGTAAAGTGTCGTAAACTATGGTACACAGTCTGCAAACACCATGACGCACAATCGCGGACTTTATAAGCTTACTGTACATTGGCAAGTTTTCGACATTTTGAAGCTGCTTTGCAAAAAAAAAATTTCCAAAAGTTTAAAATTTTTCGTCAGATATGATGCATTGTCTGCAAACACCATAACGCACAATTGCGGGTTTCAAAAACATTACTGTACCGTTATTTGTTTTTTTTAATTAAAAAAAAAAGCATTTTTCTGACATTTTGTAGTTTTTTTTTGCAAAAAAAAATCACTTTTTTTTCAAAATTTTAAAAAGTGTCGTCAGATGTGATGCATATTCTGCAATCACCATGGCAAACAATTGCGGACTTTAATTGCACTCATACAGTATCGAGTTTTATTTGTTTAAAAAATGGAACGAAAAAAAAAAGTAAAGTCTCGTAAAGTATGGTGCACTGTCTGCAAACACCATAACGCTCAATTGCGGGCTTTAAAAACTTACTGTACCGTTATTCATATTTTTATTTAAAAAAAAAAGAATTTTTCTGACATTTTGTAGTTTTTTTATTGAAAAAAAAATCACTTTTTTTTTCAAAATTTTAAAAACTGTCGTCAGATATGATGCATAGTCTGCAAACACCTTGACGCACAATTGCCGGCTTTAAAAACTACTGTACCGTTTTTCATATTTTTATTTAAAAAAAGGAATTTTTCCGACATTTTGTAGTTTTTTTTTGAAAAAAATAGCAAATTTTTACCAAAAATTTAAACTTTGTCGTCAGATATGATGCATTGTCTGCAAACACCATAACGCACAACTGCGGGCTTTATAAACTTTACTGTTTCGTAATTTGTTTTTCAAAGAACAAATTCGTAAATTTGCGACATTTTGGAGTCTTTTTGAAAAAAATTGCAATTTTTTTTACAAAAATTCAAAAACTGTCGTGAAGTATGGTGCATAGTTTGGAAACATGAAACTCCGCCCACTTTTTGTGGGTGGCTACGCAATCACGGTGCAAATTTTTCCAAAATTTTGGAACTATTTTCCAAATTTTAAAAATAATGCCGTAAAATACGATGCATTGTCTGCAAACACCATGACGCACAATCGCGGTCTCGGATCACATATTTCATCATGGTTTTTTTTTAATTGGAAACTAAGTTAGTAAGTAAGTAAAGTAAATAATTACCCAACAATTCAAAGTATTTTTGAAAAAGAAATATTTTGAGAAAATTTAAAAAAATTAAAAAAATTTTTTTTTCCAAAATTTTAAAAACGGTCGTAAAATATGACACGTAGTCTGCAAACACCATGACGTACAATTGCAAACTTTTCCAACAAGCCCTAGCCCCAAAACCTATTTATTTGTTTATTCCAACCATTTTCTTCGATTCGCCTTTATTAAAAGGTCATTTTCGTCTCCTTCTTTAACACTCTCCTCATCTCCCGTACTCTTTCCATTTTCTCGTTCAAATGGTGTCCGTTTCGATGCAAAAAGCGGCGAAAAAAAGCGAAAGAGTGTGAAAAATAAGGAGAGTGGTAGAGAAAAAAGGAGGGAAATGAAATGGGTGGGGTGTGAGAAGGGTGGCACCCGTTCCGTTCACTTTTTTGTTGACCGTGAAACTGTTAGACACTGTGCAGTACTTTGCTGCTTTTATAAAAAGTCACGTTGTTAAAAAAAAAACTCAAATTAAACAAAAAAAATTTTTTTTTGCAGTTTCAAAATTTTTGTTATTCAAAAAAATAATTTTTGTTTCTTTTTTTGCATTCCACATTTTTTCCACACTTTATTACTGTACTTCTTCTTCCTTTTTATTTTTTTATTTTGTTTTTCAAAGTCTTTTCCAAGCTTGACTACGCCAACTCACTTATCAGCCACAAACTCATTTGGATCCAGCGTGCTAATCGGTGTGTACGGTCCGCCAAGCTTGTGATGAACATAGTGGACGAATTTTCCGAATTTATCCATTATTTGGGATAAAAAAATATAATATAAACATTGAAAAAAAGAAAAAAAAATCGAAAATTTTTTTTGCAAAAATTTCAAAAAAAAAATTTTTTTTTCAGAAATTTTTTTTCAACATTTTTTTGATTAAGAATTAAAAATACGCAAAAAAGAGCAATTATTGTGTTTTCAATCGAGTTGCAGCATGAACACACAAAACCAAACTCCGCCCATTTATCTGTTCACGACCACGTGCTGTTTGAAGAAACGCAGACAAAAAAGGGATATCAGAATCATTTTTCATGGTGCAACTCTTTTGAAAACATAATATCCAGATAAAAAACCTAACAATTTTAAGAAAAAGTGTTTAGACTAGAGAAAAAAAAAATAAAAATATGTATATGAAAAAAACAAATTTTGAAAAAAAAAAATAATTTTTCAAAAATTTTAGAATTTTTTTTTCTATTTTTTTTACAATTTGGTTCTAAAACAGGTTCAAAAATTCAATAAGTTTTGGTTATTTTTGTTCAAAATGCCCGAAAAACAGCAAAAAAAAATGTAGAAAAATCAATAAAAAAAATAAAAATAAAATTTTTTTTTTCAAAATTTCAGAAAAACTTTTTTTTCTCATTTTTTACCATTTGATTCTAAAACAAGTTTAAAATAAATACCGTAAATACTGTATTATAAGCCCATGGGCTTCTATTTTTCAACCCTCTTTTTTATCCACAACAAAAAAAACTTCAAAAAACCAACAACAATTTTCATAATATCAAATTCTGATTGCGAGTCAGAAGTTCTAATTCAAGAGCACTAACAACATAAAATAGATGTTTGTAACTTTAAAAATAATAATTTTCGTAATCCAATGGTGTCTCGCTTTATCTGCTTTTATTTTACGACAAAATTTTCCAAATTCGGAAATCATTCAAGACGATTTCTGAAAAAAAACTCAACGCTTTTCTCGATGTTAAGTACCAAAACTAAACCAAAAATTGCAGCATTGTTTTATTTTCGCCATCTTCATTATAATTTTTGATATTATTACTGGTTTTAGTATTGTCGGCCCGCCAAAATGGTCAAACGCGCTCCGCTGAACTCAACGCTATGCAATTTTCATTTTGGTTTCCAAATTATTTCATTTCACGTTGAATTTACCGTAAAACCTGTAATTGAAGTACACCTGTATTAGAAGTACACCTCTAATAGAAGTACACCCCCAAGAGGCATTTGAAAAATAGAAGTACACCCTCTAATAGAGGTACATCATCGGGTGAATTATTTTGAAAAAATTTTTATTCGATTTTTTAAGCGTTTTTTTCCGTTTTTCATTGGTTGAAAGACATTTTGAATTGAAAATCAATTGAATGTCCGCGACACTAGTGTCCAAACACGCTCATGGAGAAATACACTTGCAACATTTTAATTGACGAGCGCATATTTCAAAGTTTCGAGACCCTGACAAAACAGGGCAACAGCCCCCTCAGCGCAATGGAAATGGCGTCTCCCATCGGATGGTCCAAGACTTTCTGCGGGTGGTCTATCGACCAAAATATCGTTTTAGAGTAGTTGACAGAAGATTATTAAGCTTATCTCAACAGTTATACACGGCGAATGCATCATCAGCCTCGCTCTACGGGATTTTTTGATTTTCAACAGTGTGGTGCGCCTTTTTTGAAGCGAAAAATCAAATTTTAACTGCAATTCGTCGTGGATACGTCTTTTTTTGTTGAAAAAACGATACAACTAAAATTCGAGCTAATCTTGCAAGTGCGTCACGGTTTTACAGGAATTTTGCAGTAGAGCGAGGTTGATGATGTATTCGCCGAGAGTAGAAACTGTTCAAAAAAAAGACAGAATTGGGAAATTTTGAAAACTGACCGAGTTGGGATTTTGAGCACCACCTCGCGTGAAGATGGTCTATGGTAAAAATGTCGTTAGCTGAGGGGGGTGACAGGGGAAAAAATTACCAAAACCGGAAAAAATTTGCATGCGGCACAGTTTTTCTAGAACTGTACAACCCTTTCAGTACAAAACTCGTGCCGCACGTTTGCAATGGGTGGGGCTTCTTCCTCGATTTTGGAAATGTTTTTTCCCCCAGTTTTGCCTGCGTCTCGAATCCTCTTTCTTTTTTTTTCTCCTGAAAGGCCCTTGAAAAATAGAAGTACACCCTCTAATTGAAGTACACCTGTATTAGAAGTACACCTATTAAGGGGGTTTGAAAAATAGAAGTACATGTACTTCAATTACAGGTTTTACGGTATACGTGAAATTAAATAATTTTGAGACCAAAATGAAAATTGCATAGCGTTTAATTCAACAGATGCATAGCGTTGAGTTCAACGCGTTTGACTATTTTGGCGGTCTGACAATAGTCAATTTTATTTACTGAACTGAAAAAATTTATTGTGTTTTCAATCGACTTGCGACATGAGAACGCGAGACTCCGCCCACTTATTTGTGCGCGACCTGTCTGCGTCTCTTCAAATATCACTGTGTTCGCGTGGTCGCGCACAAAAAAGTGGGCGGAGTCCCGCGTTCTCATGTCGCAAGTCGATTGAAAACACAATAACATTCGCGTGAAAAAGTGAGCGGGATTTTTTGTTTTGATTATGCAACTCGACTGAAAACACAATATGGAATCAGTTTAAAAAATAAATTTCACGCCCAGCACTGGTGGCGTTTGATGACCGCTTCCATTAACAGAAATGTTTAAAAACGGGTGAAAGTAATGCAAAATTGAGCACATCGCGATGAAACGCGCACAATTCAAGCCAATAATCAATGGGTCCCAGACTCTTTGGGCACGATTGATTTTCGACCAAACTTGCTTACGGTACCGAATTTGTGTATGGCCTCTTTGGGTACGATTGCTCTTTAGTTACGGCAACTTTTTTGTATGAAATTTGCAAATTTGGTACCCAAAGAGCAGCCGTAACTATAAAGAAAACGTACCAAAAGAGCGAGGAAACCAAAGGTCCGGGACCCATTGAGTGTTGGCTACAATTGCAAGATGGGCTTTTATTAAAGGTTGGGCTTCTATTACAGGGTGGGCTTCTATTTTTCAAAGGGGTCACAAGGGTGGGCTTATATTACAGGTGGGCTTCTAATACAGGTGGGCTTATATTACAGTATTTACGGTAGTTTCTGGTTGTTTTTGTTTGAAATTTCTAAAAACAGTGAAAAAATGTAGAAAAATCAATAAAAAATTAAAAAATAAAAATTTTTTTCCAAAATTTCAGAAATTTTTTTTTCCATTTTTTTATCATTTGATTCTGAAACAGCTTAAAAAAAACAATAATTTCTGGTTTATTTTTAGTCAAAATTCCTAAAAACAGTGAAAAAATGTAGAAAAATTAATAAAAAAAAATTAAAAACAATTTTTTACGCTGACGTATATCGACAGCACTAATTGTAAGCGAGAGGTGAGTAAGTGCGCTCCATTGAATGGCGCGAATTTGAAATCTTCCACTGTCGTGCACCGTTATTTTTCTTTCTGCGCATCGATTTCTTCCTTGTCTCCCCGGAATTATTACTTTTTTTTGTAAAAATAATTTTTTTGTCATAAACGCTTTGAATATGAGTTTCTAAGCATGTATCGATGCACGGAAAATTCAGCGTCAACGCACCGGAAGCATGTGTGACACTTTTCAATTTGGCGATCGGAGGGAGCTGGGTGGAAGCATGCTTTGCCAGGCGATTTTTTGTGATTAAAAACCTAAAAAGATAAGAAACGGTTACCGGGAGCCGAGTGAACACTCAATAGGATCAAAGCAAGCTTCCGCCCAGCTCCCTCCGGTCGCATATTTGAAAATTATCACACAAGCTTCCGCTGAACTTTCCGGACGAAAATAAATTCTGAATGAGATAAATATATCAAACAAATCAAAACCGATACAAAATCGCAATAAAAACGAAACAAAAATGTTTTTGAGTGGCCCCCCAACTCCATCTGCCCCAAATTAAAATTGTTCAGTTAATTTTTGAACGGAAGTGGTGAAAACGGTGACGGGATAGGAGAAAATCAATGCGCAGAGATAAAAATAACGGTGCACGACTGTGGGAGATTTCAAATTCGCGCCATTCAATGGAGCGCATTTACTCACCTCTCGCTTAGTGCTGTCGATATACGTCAGCGTCAATTTTTTTTTCAAAAATTTCAGAAAAACTTTTTTTTCTCATTTTTCACCATTTGATTCTAAAACAGGTTCAAAATTCAATAACTTGTGGTAATTTTTGTTCGAAATGCCCGAAAACAGCCAAAAAATGTAGAAAAATCAATAAAAAATTGAAAAAAAAAACTTTTTTTTTTTCAAAACTTCAGAAAATTTTTTTTCTATTTTTTTTTACAATTTGGTTCTAAAACAAGTGTAAAATAAATAGTTTCAGGTTGTTTTCGTTTAAAATTCCTAAAAACAGTGAAAAAATGTAGAAAAATCAATAAAAAAATAATTTTTCAAAATTTTTTTTTCAAAAATTTTAGAAATTTTTTTTTCTATTTTTTTACAATTTGGTTCTAAAACAAGTGTAAAATAAATAGTTTCAGGTTGTTTTCGTTTAAAATTCCTGAAAAAATGTAGAAAAATCAGTGAAAAAATGTAGAAAAATCAATAAAAAAAAATAATTTTTCAAAAAAATTTTTTTTTCAAAAAATTTGGAAATTTTCAGAAAAAAAAATTTTTTTTTCTTTGTTTTACCCAATTTTTTTCAATTTTTTAAAAAAATCTTAAACTGAAAACATAAAAGTATTTGAAATAAACAGGCACATCTCGAAAAAAAAATTGGAGAAAAACAAACAAAATCTCAAAATGTAAATAATCCCCAAACCGGAGCAAAAAAAAAACCGGAAACCTACAAAAACTCGGTTTTTTTTCTGAGCTTGCTCATTGTTGCCGTGGCAACTTCTCCTTCAGCTTGCGAGAGAAGTGAGACGCAGAGAACGAGGCAGAAAATTAGCGGAGAGACGCAGTGGTGCCATTGAGCTTTTCAGGAGTTTTTATTCTTTTTTTGTCTCCTTCATTTCAATTTTTCTGCTTCTCTAATTTTCTAATTCTCTGAATCTCTTATTCTGTTGTTATTATTATTTCATTGGGCGCTTTCACCAACATTGAATTTCACAAAATTTTCCAAAAAAAAAAAAAATTTATTTTCTAAATATTTTAATTTTTTTCCAAATTTTTATTTTTTTTTCTCAGAATTCCAATTGTTTTTTTTTCTACAAAAACAGTTAATTTTTCCCAAAATTTTTCCACAATACCGAAAAAACCGATACGATAGGTCCGCAATTGCGCGTCACGGTGTTTGCGGACCGTGCATCATATTTTACGACATTTACATTTTGGTTTCCAGCAATGATAGCTCCAAAAAAGGAGCCGGGAATCGCGATCCACATCCCGATCGAGCCAAGCGGGTGCAACTCTTCGGGAACCATTCAATTTAGTCAAGGATTATTGCCACACAGCTCTTGGTTGGTGGTACCTGTCACGTCGACGCTCAACGACAAAATTCCAGCGCCACAGATTCAGGTGATGAACTCGACAGACTATTTGGTGCGTTTGGCCTAGGTTTTGCATGGTGGCCTAACTTTTCAAGACAGCAAAAACCCATTTCAAATTTTTTTAAATTCCCGCCGATCCGTGTACTACACGTGGACAACAAAAATTAGTTTTCAGAAAATAATTGAAATCGCTTCGAATGATTTGGCAGTGATGACAAAACTCAAGCTTGAACAGGCAAAAAAGGCGGCTGTGGAGGCGAAAAATCATCGAGAGTTCATGGTGCGCTTTAAAGGTATGCATGACCTAACTTTTTACTTGGGTGGCCTAAGTTTTCAAATTGGTGGCCTAGGTTTTCACGTTGATGGCCTAGGTTTTTAAATTGGTAGCCTAGGTTTTTATATTAGTGACCTAGCTTTTCATAGTGGTGGTCTAGATGTGCATATTGTTGGTTTAGTTTTTTGTATTTCTGGCATAGATTTCCACATTGATGGCCTGAATTTCTGAATTGGTGGACTAACTTTTCACATCGATGGCCTAGATTTCCACATTGGTGGACTAACTTTTAACGTTGATGGCCTAACTATTTAAATTGGCGGCCTAACTTTTCAATTTGGTGGTCTAACTTTCCACGTCGACTGCCTAACTTTCCAATTTTGATGAACTATCTTTTTTCCATTGGTGGCCTAACTTCCCATACCGCTGGCCTAATTTTTCCTAGCGGTGGCCTTACTTTTCACATTGGTGGCCTAACTTTTCACATTGTTGGCCTAACTTTTTACATTGCTGGCCTAACTTTCCACTTCGATAGCCTACCTTTTCTCAAGGATGATCTACCTTTCACATTTATGGCCTAACTTTTTAGATTGATGACCTAGGTTTTCATATTGGTGGCCTAGATTTGCAAACTGTTGGTCTAGTTTCTTCTATTGATGGCCTAGGTTTTCACAATGGTAGCCTCACTTTCCACGTCGACTGCCTAACTTTTCACTTTGATGGCAGAACTTTTTCTATAGGTGGCCTAACTTTTTAAACTGGCGGCTTAACATTTAAAAATGATGGCCTAAATTTTTACATTTCTGACCTAACTTTTTACATTACTGGCCTAGGTTTTTTTGTTGATGACCTAACTTTCCAATTTTCATGACCTATCTTTTTTTTCCATTGGTGGCCTAATTTTTTACGAAGGTGGACCTAAATTTGCGAATTGATGGCCTAAATTTCCACATTGATGGTCTAACTTTTTAGATTGATGGCCTAGGTTCTCACAATGGTGGCCTAACTTTTCACATTGATGGCTTGACTTTTTTCATTGCTGGCCTAGGTTTTCACATTGATGGCCTATTTTTTACATTGATGGCCTCTCTTTTCAATTTTATGGCCTAACTTTTCCTAATGTTGACCTAATTTTTCAGACTGATGGCCTAACTTTTTAGATTGGACGAGCTAATTTTTTAGATTGATGACTTAGTTTTCCACATTGATGGCCTAACGTTTCAACTTGATGACCTAACTTTACATTTTCTCTTCCAGACCAAACCCCGTACAACCGAACATTGGCAATGCTCCAAAACACGTCACCATCCGCCGGCGCACTTTCTCCACTTTAATTACCAGCGGTAATTAGTCGACTAATTGGTCAATTATCATGTCATGCATTTCATATTACATAATCTACGGGATAGTTGTGAATAAAATCAATCGATAAATCAATAATTTGTGTGCTTCCGCGGAACATCGGAGCGTCGTAACTGAATTACACACTTCTTGTATACTCGGTATAAAACGCTGCAAACTCGCTCCAATCGAACAGTGCATTTGGAGTGAGATTCAGAGAAATCAGAGCGAACGCTCTCTCAATTTTCTGTTTTTTTTTTCAAATTTTCTTTTTGCAAAAAAATGCAGTGGACAAAACACGAACCCATGACACTAGGATTTGTATTCACACAGGTGAAATGCGACACGTGCATTGCAGCTCGCTGGTGACTCGCGCGCAAATGGCATGGGGGCACTGCAAGGGTGTCATCATAGACGCGTAATGAATCAATCGCATTTATTGGTGCATCATTGACGCATCGGTGGCGCATCATTGACGCATCGTTGGCGCATTTTTGGCGTGTCATTTATTCAGAACTGCTCGAGCATGCGAGGCGACCGGCTGCCATGGATATAGTATAGTTGCCGGTGGCAAGTCCTTTACCCAATCCCCTTTATTATCGGCCTACACGTATCAGCGCCACGGCACTCCGTCTAGACCGCCATAAACGCTGTTAAGCGCCACAAATAAAATACAAATAAAAGTAGTTTAATTTCACGTGAGTTCACGCGGTTTAGTGCCACGTGGATATTATTTATTTTGAGCGGCCTCATTGGCCATTCAGTTCTCTTTCGTTTTTAGCTTTTGTTGTTCTCGCCCTTTTCTGTTTATATCTTTTGGCGATAAATCTTTTGTTTAGTTCATCTTTGTTTTTGTATTATTGGAACCCAACAACTTGGGGGCCGAACCGGTCTATTGGTTCTTCCTAGAATTTCGTTTTGGGCAGTGGTTTTGAAGAGACCCGCTCATTTCGAATATTCATTGAAAAATCGATAGCTTTCACAAAGATTGAATAATCTTCGTGATTGTTTTAGCGAAGTTTGAACAAATTTCGCCGAATTTTCGTCAAATTTTCACTGGTTGAAGACCTCTGAAGTTTGCGAAATTTTGTTTCACTGGTTGAAGACCGCTGAGGCTAGCCCAAAACTTTTGAATAAAGGTTTTGGCGGCGGAAAACAAATGGACGAGATGACGCCGGAGACAATGGACGGAAGGGGAGCGAGAGGAACGGAAGACTTGGAGTTAACCGTCGAAGATGGACACGTGGGTGTCAAGAGACGGAGGAAGCTGTGGAAGAAATTTGCGCGGTTCGTGAATGCGGCCGACAAAGTTGAAGAGCAGGTGATGGAAAAGCTGATTTCGGTGCAAAGGTGCACAGTGAGGCAGCGGGAGATGATCGTTGGACCGATCGTAGAGTTCAGGAAGGAACTGTCGGCGCGATTCGAAGAAGTCGGACGTGACAAGTGGCCACGAGCAGTGCTCAGGCTGATGAGGGAGCAGAAGCTGGAAACAGTTGAGGAGCTGAGAGAACTGTGTGAGCGAGGCAGTCTAGAGGACAGAAGCTCAAGGAAAGAAGGTGAAGAAAACCATCAGGATGAGCTGATTTGGTTCAAGGAGGAAAAGGAGCGACTCGAGGCACGAATTCGGGAGTGCGAGGCGGAGAAGCTCAGAGCCGAGAAGTTAATGCGCAGGGCGCAAAGGGCAGTCGAGGAGGAGAGGAAGACTTCGGAGGAGTTGAGTGGAAGCTTACAAAAAGTGTCAAGGGAGTTGGAAAGATTAAGAAGGTATGGAAGAACAAACCAATGTTTCCGTTGTGGAGGTGTGGGCCATGTGGTAAGACAGTGTACGTCGAGGCCAGTACAGAAAGTGGACACAGCCAAGAAAGCAAGGAAATCAAATATGGTTGAGTCGGTGAAAATCCTGGGGCAGAGAAGGCGATTCGAGATCGATAGTGGATCGGTCATATCGGTTATCTCCACAGGTGGTTGGGAACGATCGAAGAGAAGAAGTTCGAAGTGGGAGAAAGAGGTGGAAGTGTTGGCGAAGCCGAACTTCAGAGGGCCTCCACAGAGTGGTGCTCCGGTTAGAGCGAAAGCGAAAGCAGGTTTCGGACAGTTCATCCGGATGGAAACGGAGAACGAGTGTGCGCCGAAGAGCCAGAGCTTGGAGAGTGAAGAAAGGAAAATTTCAGGGGTGGACCCGCTGTTCATAAAGAGGAATCAAGGGATCGGTGTAGGATCGCGAAGCACGACAGGATGTCCGCCGAAGGCTGCACAAGTGACATTGGGCAAGATGGGTGAAGACAAAACACGCTGCGTTCCAAGGGAACAGACGAGGTTGGTGTCGGATGGGCAGATGGTAGCCAAGAAAGTAAGACGAGAGGCGCGAAGACAAGTAGTCAACTGTGCCGGGGAAAGCAAAATTAGTGTTGAAGACCCGGATTTTTGTCTCAGAAGGACGTTGGAAGACAGACACGGCGGTGTCTATACGGGGAAACCGGACAGGGATCGGTTGTCGCCAATTTCATTGTCGGCGTGGGAGACAAGTGATTCGATGGAATGTCTGATCGACTGCAGTGACAGGGCAGTGCCGGAGCACGAATCAGTGACGAATCGACGGATGGGCCCATCTTGGAGCAGAAAAGAGTCGCGGAGAGACGTGGACACTTTGCTACGGGTTCGTGCAAGACGACATCGCCACGTCAGTTCTGATAAGTGATATTTTTCATTAATGGTTATGGCGTGTGTTACTTTTATCCGTTATTTTGTGTTTTATAGTAGGACCCTATCCATTTAAGAGTTTAGGAATTGTTTAGGTTTTGTTTCTTAAGCTTAGGATTTTTGTGAGTATATTAGGCCCTGTTAAGAATAGGAAGTAGGTTTAAGGTTAGGGACTGAGAATTTGTAGAATTGTTGTTGTTGTAACGTGGCAGTAGAGTAAGCTAGGAAGAGCGAAAAGGCTGGTCATGTTAGGAGAAGAATGTAAGTCGCGTGAACGTGTGTTGTGCCAGCACCGGCCAGGGGTCCGGTTTGTCGGACGGGGGGGAAGTTGCCGGTGGCAAGTCCTTTACCCAATCCCCTTTATTATCGGCCTACACGTATCAGCGCCACGGCACTCCGTCTAGACCGCCATAAACGCTGTTAAGCGCCACAAATAAAATACAAATAAAAGTAGTTTAATTTCACGTGAGTTCACGCGGTTTAGTGCCACGTGGATATTATTTATTTTGAGCGGCCTCATTGGCCATTCAGTTCTCTTTCGTTTTTAGCTTTTGTTGTTCTCGCCCTTTTCTGTTTATATCTTTTGGCGATAAATCTTTTGTTTAGTTCATCTTTGTTTTTGTATTATTGGAACCCAACAACGCATCGGTGGCGCATCATTGACGCATCGTTGGCGCATTTTTGGCGTGTCATTTATTCAGAACTGCTCGAGCATGCGAGGCGACCGGCTGCCATGGATATAGTATTAATAAACCATTCTAGACTTGCGAGTTATTTAAAATTTATTTGTGACACAAAATCATTTAAAAAAAGAAAATAAAAATAGTTGACAGAAAAATAATTATTATTTGCGAATCATTCTCTTTCCACTCGTATCCTCGGTTATGGCAAGGAATCCTCCAGATGTCGGAACCGCTTGAACATTAGATAACCCCTGAAATAAATAATTATTATATTTCTTTTAAATATAGAAAATTTATTTAAAATTGACAAGGCCACACCCGCGATTTTTTACTAAAATTTCATTCCGATTTTTCCGATCGGAACATCGGAATTCCGTCGGAACATCTTTAGAGAATAATACAAAATCCGAAATTTTCGACGAAACTCGGAAGGGCAGTTTTCATTTCCGAGAATGTCCGGGATCGTTATCTCTAGCGGATATGTGCCCCCAGCCAGGATTTTCCGAATATACGGCAAATGATTTTTCACTATTACGTGATTTTTACCTTTTGCTATATTTTTTCTAATCAGCAAAAAAGTTGTATTATTAAATTTTCTTCTATAACAAATTTTGAAAGTGATCTAATGACTCGAAAGCGTCTATCGCGTTAGTTCTTCCTGAATTCAGCGCAAGAAGTTTTTTTTTTGAATTTCAATAGCAAAAAAGTAGTGAGGAAAATCATTTTAGCAACGAAAATAACCTTAACTGGCAGCGAAAGATAGTTTGCCGGAATTATCATTTTTCGAATTATTCGGCCAAAATTTTTCCAGTTTTTCTTTTTGGTGAAAATTTTTAGACGATTTTGAGGGAAAACGGATCTTTTTTTTTACAAAATGAACCCGAGCGGGACAACTTTGAATTTTCATTTTAGCGATTTATAAATTTTCGAAATCGCTTTAAATATGTAAAGCGATTGCGAAAATGTTTTATCTTTGCGCAGAAGTTCTTACCGATCTCCAAAAGCATTCAAATTCCACCATTTTTTGTTTTTGAGTTTTACTAATTATTAGAAAAACTCACCAGCTTGCGGAAGTGTTTTCGGCCCATTTGCTGCAAACATTGACTCTGCAAAAAATCAATACATGTTTTGAATGATATTTCGCTTACCTTCATCAATTTTCATTGTCGAAATGTGTCGCCATCAATCTCCTCATCTAAAAACAAAAAAAAATTAATAAAGATTTGATAAAATTTGAAGAAAAATGAGAAAAATAGGACACAAAATGAAACGCAAATTCGCTGTCAGCACAATTAATGCAAATGCGCTCCAAACGACACAAGCGCACCATAGATTCACTATCGAGCTATCGCAAGGCAGCGCAAAGATAGATCAATCAGCGAGTCACTAGCTGATTTTCAGCTGCGGTTGATGTATCGTGCATTCACCATAGACTTTCATTTGTAATAGATACACCGCATTTCTGCTGTGCAAGCGCACTACCGACTGAGCCACAGAGGACAGAAATCTTCCCAAAACAGAGTGCGTATAAATGAATGAGGAAGAGTGGAACGTAAAAAAATGGAATGTGACGACGAAGTCGCCAATAGGCTGCGCAGCAGGCTTGTGAAAATATATAAACTTTCTTTTATGTACGCCACATTTATGTATTCATTTCATAACTATTGCTTCTTTCTTTGTTGGTTTTCAAAAAAAATGAGATTTTGCGTTCGATTTCAGAGATTTTCAGAAAAAAAAGGATATGAGAGAATATAAGGAATTATTGATTTTCTTTTGTCGAAAATCCAAAAGCCATTATCTATAATTCTCATCCACAATTTTCACGAATCCATCATCGTCGCCACTGCATTTGAACTCGACCACGTTCATTTTGTGACCCCACACGGCGTGCGAATCGTTCTGCAATTTGAAAAAAAAATTATTTTTTAGCGAAATTTTCGATTTTTCTGCATTTTGTCGTCGCGAACACAGTTCTGTCTGCGTCTCTTCAGATAGCCCTGTGATCGCGCGCGCAAAAAAAGGGGCGGGGTTTCCAGTATTCACCTTTGAGTACACTTTTGACTGAAATTCGGCTCTCAGCTGTCCTTCGGGCTTAAAGTTCACCAATATCACCAACGGACACCTTGTCCCCCTTTTTGAGATTTCTACGCCAGACGTGTGCCATGCGCCTGAGAATACGCCAAGTTTCTCTTTCGTCACATCCAGGTCGTTGCCGTTTACGTTGATTTTTCTGGAAATTTTGAGCTTTTGTTGTTTTTTTTTTCACGTGTAGTACACGAAAGGGCGGGTATTTGAAAAATTGGAAAATAAAATGTTGAATTTCGGGGAAAAAATTGTGAAATTTTTGAACTTCCACGCATTATTTTTGATTAAAATTGTTTTCCACGTGTAGTACACGAAAGGGCGGGGATTTGAAAAATTGGAAAACAAAATGTTGAAAATTTTGAATTTCCACGCATTATTTTTGATTAAAATTGTTTTCCACGTGTAGTACACGAAGTGGCGGGGATTTGAAAAATTGGAAAAAAATTGTGAAATTTTTGAATTTCCACGCATTATTTTTGATTAAAATTGTTTTCCACGTGTAGTACACGAAGTGGCGGAGATTTGAAAAATTGGAAAAGAAAATGTTGAATTTCGGGAAAAAAATTGTGAAATTTTTGAATTTCCACGCATTATTTTTGATTAAACATGTTTTCCACGTGTAGTACACGAAGTGGCGGGGATTCGAAAAATTGGAAAACAAAATGTTGAATTTCGGGGAAAAAATTGTGAAATTTTTGAACTTCCACGCATTATTTTTGATTAAAATTGTTTTCCACGTGTAGTACACGAAAGGGCGGGGATTTGAAAAATTGGAAAACAAAATGTTGAAAATTTTGAATTTCCACGCATTATTTTTGATTAAAATTGTTTTCCACGTGTAGTACACGAAGTGGCGGGGATTTGAAAAATTGGAAAAAAATTGTGAAATTTTTGAATTTCCACGCATTATTTTTGATTAAAATTGTTTTCCACGTGTAGTACACGAAGTGGCGGGTATTTGAAAAATTGGAAAATAAAATGTTGAATTTCGGGGAAAAAATTGTGAAATTTTTGAACTTCCACGCATTATTTTTGATTAAAATTGTTTTCCACGTGTAGTACACGAAAGGGCGGGGATTTGAAAAATTGGAAAACAAAATGTTGAAAATTTTGAATTTCCACGCATTATTTTTGATTAAAATTGTTTTCCACGTGTAGTACACGAAGTGGCGGGGATTTGAAAAATTGGAAAAAAATTGTGAAATTTTTGAATTTCCACGCATTATTTTTGATTAAAATTGTTTTCCACGTGTAGTACACGAAGTGGCGGAGATTTGAAAAATTGGAAAAGAAAATGTTGAATTTCGGGAAAAAAATTGTGAAATTTTTGAATTTCCACGCATTATTTTTGATTAAACATGTTTTCCACGTGTAGTACACGAAGTGGCGGGGATTTGAAAAATTGGAAAATAAAATTTTTAATTTCTGGAAAAAAATTGTGAAATTTTTGAATTTCCACGCATTATTTTTGATTAAAATTGTTTTCCACGTGTAGTACACAAAACGGCGCGGATTTGAAAAATTGGAAAACAAAATGTTGAATTTCGGGAAAAAAATTGTGAAATTTTTTAATTTCCACGCATTATTTTTGATCAAAATTGTTTTCCACGTGTAGTACACGAAAGGGCGGGGATTTGAAAAATTGGAAAACAAAATGTTGAAAATTTTGAATTTCCACGCATTATTTTTGATTAAAATTGTTTTCCACGTGTAGTACACGAAGTGGCGGGGATTTGAAAAATTGGAAAAAAATTGTGAAATTTTTGAATTTCCACGCATTATTTTTGATTAAAATTGTTTTCCACGTGTAGTACACGAAGTGGCGGAGATTTGAAAAATTGGAAAAGAAAATGTTGAATTTCGGGAAAAAAATTGTGAAATTTTTGAATTTCCACGCATTATTTTTGATTAAACATGTTTTCCACGTGTAGTACACGAAGTGGCGGGGATTTGAAAAATTGGAAAATAAAATTTTTAATTTCTGGAAAAAAATTGTGAAATTTTTGAATTTCCACGCATTATTTTTGATTAAAATTGTTTTCCACGTGTAGTACACAAAACGGCGCGGATTTGAAAAATTGGAAAACAAAATGTTGAATTTCGGGAAAAAAATTGTGAAATTTTTTAATTTCCACGCATTATTTTTGATCAAAATTGTTTTCCACGTGTAGTACACGAAGTGGCGGGGATTTGTAAAATTGGAAAATAAAATTTTGAATTTCTGGAAAAAAATTGTGAAATTTTGGAATTTCCACGCATTATTTTCGATTAAATATATTTTCCACGTGTAGTACACGAAGTGGCGGGGATTTGAAAAATTGGAAAACAAAATGTGAAATTTTTGAATTTCCACGCATTATTTTTGATTCTCATTGTTTTCCACGTGTAGTACAAGGTCCGGCGGTGATTTAAAAACTAGGGCAAACATTTTTTGTCACTTTTCCACGTGTAGTACACGGAGCAGTGTGAATTCAAAAATTTTAAAGCAAATTTCAAATTCTCTCATTTTTCACCCTAAAAACATCAAATACTCACTCGACATTGGTGGCCGGTTTGGTGGCAATTTTGACCGTATACGTGGAATCGATACTGTACTTGAGACTCCTCAGTGCACCATCAAATCGCTGGCCGTCCATTTTGAAGGCTAGCGGATCGCCACTGTCGTATTCTCTGCAAGAATAGGGATTTTTCTTATCTATGGGTGTCGCTCTATTAGGGGGAAAAGTTTATAACGTGAAAGGTGAATTTTAGCTTGGCAAATGTATCTATACTCGGTTTAAACCACTGCAAATTCGCTCAAATCGAACAGTGAATTTCGCATGCATTTGGAGTGAGTGAGATTCAGAGGGCAGTTTACTGCATTCTCTCGTCGCCATAGTGGCAATTCTCTGCGTCTCCACAGTGCAGAGCGTTCGTTCTGACAAGTTTATCTGTATGCCGTCAGGAATGGAGACGCAGAGAAGTGAGAAACAGCCATAGGAAAACGTGGCCCCGAATCGCTATTGGTTCATTCTAAAAGAACACTTTTGCCTAAATCGCAATAGACCTATTGTGTGTCGATTCAACAAAAACTCACTTGATGGACAGCTCAACGGTGAACGCGTACTTGGGCATTGAGGACCAATTTTATCCACCTGAAATTTGAGAAATGTGTTATCTATATTTTGAATTCCTCGTCTTTTCGTGTACTACACACGGACAATTGGTTTTTTAAGAAGAGTTTGAAATTTTCACGGTTTCGTGTACTACACGTGGACAATATTTCAAAAATTTTCAAAAAAAAATTGGAAAAATCGGAAAAAAGTGAATTTTCGAATTTTTGAAATTTACACAATTTTGTGTACTACACGTGGACAAAATTTCAAAAAAAAAAATCAAAAAAATTGGAAAAAAATCAGAAAAAAGTGAATTTTCGATTTTTTGAAATTTACACAATTTCGTGTACTACACGTGGACAATATTTCAAAAAAATTTCAAAAAAATTCAGAAAAAATTGAAAAAAACTGAAAAAAACTGGATATTCAAACTTTTCAAATTTTCACGGTTTCGTGTACTACACGTGGACGAAATTTCAAAAAAATTCAAAAAAATTGGAAAAATCGGAAAAAAGTGGATTTTCAAAATGTTCAAATTTTTACGGTTTCGTGTACTACACGTGGACGAAATTTCAAAAAAATTCAAAAAAAAAATTGAAAAAAGACCGAGCACTTATTTTTAAATTTCAACGGTTTCATGTACTACACGTGGACAAAATTTCAAAAAAATTCAAAAAAAAATTGAAAAAAGACCGAGAAATTATTTTTAAATTTTAACGGTTTCGTGTACTCCACGTGGACAAAATTAAGAAAAAAATTGGAAAAAAACAATTTAAAAACCGAGCAAATATTTTCAAATTTTAACGGTTTCGTGTACTCCACGTGGACAAAATTTCAAAAAAAATTCAAAAAAATTGGAAAAAATCGGAAAAAACTGGATTTTCAAAATGAGCAAATTTTAACGGTTTTGTGTACTCCACGTGGACAATATTTCAAAAAAAATTCGAAAAAATTTTTTTTTATTTGAAAAAAATAAATTTTCGAAATTTTGAAATTTACACGGTTTCGTGTACTACACGTGGATAAATTTTCAAAAAAATTTCAAAAAATTCAGAAAAAATTGAAAAAAAAAACCGAGCAATTATTTTTAAATTTTAACGGTTTCGTGAACTACACGTGGACGAAATTTAAAAAAAATTCAGAAAAATTGGAAAATGCAGAAAAAAAACAGAATTTTCAAGTTTTCAAAATTCTTCTAAAAAATCGGAAAAAAAACTGGATTTTCAAAATGTTCAAATTTTTACGGTTTCGTGTACTACACGTGGACAATATTTAAAAAAAATTCAAAAAAGTTGGAAAAATAGGAAAAAACTGGATTTTCAAAATATTCAAATTTTCACGATTTTGTGTAATACACGTGGACAAAATTTCAAAAAAATTTCAAAAAATTCAGAAAAAATTAAAAAAAACCGAGCTTTCTGTTCAGTGTTCTGTACTACACGTGGACAAGCAATAACAATACTTTGGTTAAAAAAAATGTTAAAAATAGTGAAACTTTGACATTTTTAGAGCTGTTTGTGATTTGTTTGTTGAAGTTTCGTGTACTGCACGTGGACAATTGGATGAAAAATTTAGGGCAAAAATTAAAAAATTCATATTTTTATTTTTTCCCGTTTCAAAAATTTTATGTAAGAAATTCAAAAAGATGTCACGTATTCAGCGGATTCTTTGATATTGTATATCATAAATTGAGATAAAAAGTTTGAAAAAACAACAAAACAAATGGCAAAAATGTTGGGCGCATCATCATCATCAGTGCTCTCCGAAACTTACCAATTCGGTTGGAAAAGAAAAGAAAAGCGGCGAGAAAATATATGACTGAGAGGGTGCAAGAGAAAAGGAGCTCATGAAGCCGTCGCTGCTCTTCCCATCTCTCAACTCTCCTCGTTTCACGCCCTATTTTCGCCTCGTTTTTCGTGAAAGCGCAGCGAAATTGTCCATTCTATGGGGCTCACACGACTCGCTTGTGTGGTGCATCGTGGGCGAGGCGTGAAGATATTGGCGGATGGTGGGAGATGAATGATTGGAATGAAACTGTTGTGTTTGTATTGTTGCAAGTTGTTCTGAAACGGAAATGTGGGAGAAAACATGAAAAAAACGTGTTTCAGCATTTTTTTTTGAAATTTTTGAAAATTTCGAAAAATTCCAAAATTTTTGAAAAACCCCCCGCTCCCCCCTTGTCAGCTTTTCGAATCAGAATTCAAACATAAAAAGCCTGCTGCGCATTCTAAAAAAAAAAAAATATTTTTTAATTTTTTCTGAAAAATTTTTTCTTGAAAAATTTTCTTTTTTCAAAAAAAGTTTTTCAAAAATTCTCAAAAAAGTTAAAAATTTCTGCGCAGTGCTAAGCTTTTTTACACCAAAAACACTAAATTGAATTTTAAAAAATTCTAGAAAATTTTATAAAAATTACCAAAAAAAATTAAAAAAAATTTTTTTTTCAAAAATTCTCAAAAATTCCCTAAAATTCCTTCAAAAAGCTGTCTATTAATCACGTAATTTTGTTAAAAAATCAATAAAAACATAAAAACGCTGAAAATGTACAATTGAAGAGATTAAAACAAATTCCAAAAAAAAAATGTTTTTTAATTTTTTTTTCTAAAATTTTTCAAAATTTTTTCTAAATTTCTCAAAAAATTTCATCGTATACTGACAGATTAACTCAATTTCACATGATCTCCACTTTTCACCGAAGAATCTTATCCGTGCTCCGTATGTACTTTAAAATTGTCAACCTTGAATGTCACTTTCCGTCCCTACCACTATGTGTAAAAGCGTCCCGGTCATCCAGAAGTCCGTACATGTTAACTCCTTGTGGTAATTCCGCACACGGTTTTCTAATCGACAATCTGTCCTTGTGGAACCACGTCGTCAAATTATTCCCGAAAAGACTGAATTCGGAGGCTTTTGCTGCGCGCATAGCCTCATTCCCGCTCGAAACCCTTTCCCCCCACACTTGACCGATAGACTATTGCTGGTCTGACTGGTCATTTTACTTTTATTATCCCAATATATTTATTTTCTTTGATTTAATTTGTAATGTATTCATTTGTGACGGATAATAAATAAATTCTAAATTCTAAAAATTTCCAAAAATTCCTTTAAAAAGCTGTTTATTTTTTACTTAATTTTGTTAAAAAATCAAAAAAAAAACATAAAGACGCTAAAAAAAGTACAATTGAAGAAATAAAAAAAATTCCGAAAAAAAAAATTTTTTTTATTTTTTTTTTCAAAAATTTTTCAAAATTTTTTTAAATTTCTCATAAATTCCCAAAACTTCCTTCGAAAACCTGTCTATTAATTACGTAACTAAGTTAAAAAACTGCTGAATACAGTGAGGCGCTAAAAAAAATAAAAAACTATGAAATTTAAAAAACAAAAAAAAATTAAAAAATTAGAAAAAACAATTTTTTTTTTTTGGATTTTTGTTGATTTCGATTAATTTAAAACCACCTGAATGTTTTTTTTTAATTTAAAAAAACAAATAAAACCACAGAAACCAGTAAGAAATGTCATAAATTCCAAAAAAAAAAATTTTTTATTTTTTTTATTTTTCAAACAACTTTTAGTGTAGATTTACGGAGGCCCAGACTGTGTTCAATATGAAAAAAAATTCTAGAGAATTTATCAAACAAGCAAAAAAAGAGCTATTAAAAACATAGAATATTTTATAAACTAAAAAAAAACCAGTTTCAAAAAAAAAAATTTTTCCAAAAAATTTTTTTTTCCCCAAAAAATTTCCGCACAATTCCCAGCTACTGTATCAAAAAAACCAAACCTATTCCAGACCAAAACGCCGCCTCTAATTCGATCCATCCGCTGCCACTTCTCAACTCATCTCTCTTCGTCTCTGCGTCTCTCCTCCTCCGATACTCTCTCGCCCCCGGATCTCCGGGGGTCCGTGTTACACTTGTCGCACATTTGCTATAGTGAAAAGCGTCGAAATTTCGCTGAAAAATCAATGAAACGTCAAAATATCCGAACGCTGTCGCTCATCGTGTGCACTTTGACCTACCTGCTCGTTGGCGCCGCCGTTTTTGACGCATTGGAGACCGAGAATGAGATATTGCAGGTATGCATTGAAAAACATTATAAAAAACAAGCTTGCTGCGCAGTCCTGCGCGGCTGCTGACGCAGCCTATTGGCGACTTCGTCGCAACATTCTAATTTTTTACGTTCCACTCTTCCTCATTCATTTATGCGCACTCTGTTTTGAGAAGATTTCTCTCCTCTATGGCTCAGTCGGTAGTGCGCTTGAATACAAATCCTAATGTCACCGGTTCGTGTTTTGTCCACTGCATTTTCTTGCAAAATGGCGAGTTCGGACGCACACACACGCGGTGGATGCATATAGTGTCCGTATTTGAATCATATCGTACATTTATGCAAATTAGGCTCTAGATATTTAATAAATCCGCGTGGTTTGATTAACGTTACACATTTTACTAATTCAGCCATAAAAATCACGAAATTTGGAAGAGCTGAAGTACAAAAATCAGTGCCGTTTCAAGAAAGAAAACAGGGGCAAAGTCGCCAAATGTCGCAGGCTTGCGTATATACATTCAATTTATTTATTTTAATACAAAAAATGACGGCATGATTAAAATACGGACACTATATGCATCCACCGCATTTCACCTGTGCAGACATCCCGATCTGGGTTTTTATATATAGGAAAGATTGGTAAATAATGAAAATTTACAGAGAAAATTGGTTGCTCGAGTCCGCGAAAAGCTCAAAACCAAGTACAGGATGTCTAATGCGGATTATGAAATTTTGGAGGTACGGTACGCGGGGAAATTTTGGCTATTAGCCGTTGACTAATAGCATAATAATGGCTAATAGCTACATGCTAATGGCTAACTCCCGTTTGCACGCCGACAGGGGGCCAAATACGTTCGATTTAGTCGGTATTCTTGGCTAGTTTCCGACTGCGTCCCAGCAATGGCTAACAGCCAGCATTTTGGAGGTGTCGAGGGAATTTTTGGCTAATAGCTATTTCCCGATTGTGCGACGAAAAGACCGGTGAAGTCAGTCAAAACCGAAGAAAAAAGGTAAAAAAAAACCGAGGAATAGGTAAGCTCCGCCCATTTTGCTAGTTTAGGCTCCGCCCCGTTTTTGACTTCCCCGGTACTTGATGGCTAATAGCCATATTGCTGCCTATTTCTGTGCGTGCAAAAAATTCAATGAGCAAAAAAAAAACCCCATTTTCCAGGCCACAATAGTCAAATCAGTGCCCCACAAAGCCGGCTACCAGTGGAAATTCAGTGGCGCCTTCTATTTTGCCACTACCGTAATCACGACTATTGGTGAGCACTACACCTCCAAATGCTCGTCTAGTGGAGCGCACTTGCATACCTCCTCCTTTGGCGCCAATCATATAAACGCCCATCGCGTGCACTAACAATGTCTACTGTGATGGTCTAGTGGTGTACATTTTCGACCGCCGATCTGGAGGCCTGGGTTCAATACCTTTTGGGGCACTTTTTTTTGTTTTCTGTTTTGAACCACAGATTCAAAGCAAGCTTCCGCCCACACACAAGCTTCCGGCGTTTTGCCACTGAGCTTTCTGGATAAAAGTTACTTATTTGATTTAAATAAAATTAACGAATAAAACTAACGAATAGTTCGAAAAAAAAAATAGGAAATATAATTTTTTTTGTGGTATTCGAAACAAAAATCCATAAGAGCAGATACAAAAGAATAAAAAAAAAATAAAAACCGCGGAGGGGGATCGAACCCACAACCTTCAGATTGGCGTCCGCAAGCTCTCACCACTAGGCCACCGCTGCAGAAATTATTAGTTCCCGGAATGGGCGTTGATATATGAGCGGCGCGCGACGCGCTCCACTAGACGAGCATTTGGAGGTGTCAAATTCCGCCGCACACTCATTTTACCTAAATATTCTAGGCTACGGTCACAGTACCCCAATGACAGACGCTGGCAAGATATTCTGCATGCTGTACGCCCTTGCCGGCATTCCCCTGGGGCTCATCATGTTTCAGAGCATTGGTGAGCTGGAAGCGTGTAAAAATCGATAATTGGCTGGTTTAGGTGAAAGAATGAACACATTTGCTGCTAAACTGCTCAGATTTGTGAGACGGGCGGCCGGGAAAGAGCCGGTTGTGACGTCATCGGATTTGATAGTGGTGTGTACTGGATGGGGTGGACTTTTGATTTTTGGAGGTAGGTAAATGTACCTTTGACTTATCACGGTGTGTTTGAGAGGGTGCGACGTTGTCTCTCGCGTCTCTCGCATCTCTGCGTCTCCATTTCCCTTTTTGCACGCTTCTAGCTATGTGGAGACGCAGACAGAGGCGATAGAGCGCGTTTGCCTTTACGTAGGGTCTAGCACGCCAGTTTTTCATGATATCAGATCAATTTCCAGGCGCTTTCGCATTTTCCAGCTACGAAAATTGGTCCTACTTCGACGCGGTCTACTACTGCTTTGTCACCCTTACCACAATTGGTAAGCCGGCTTCCGAAGCCCCATAAACTTTGTTTTCCAGGCTTTGGTGACTTTGTGGCCCTCCAAAAACGCAGCTCCTTGCAAACACAACCTGAATACGTGGTATTTTCCCTCGTATTCATCCTATTTGGCCTTACAGTAATCTCGGCCGCCATGAACCTATTGGTCTTGCGATTCCTGACCATGAACACGGAGGATGAGAGGAGAGATGAACAGTGAGCGAGTTTGAGGGAATAAAAGTGGTTTTAAGGAAAAAATTAGGAATTTTTAGGAAAAAAAAAATTTTTTTTGAAACATTTTTTTTTTGAAAAAATTTTTTGAAAAAAATTTTTTTCCAGAAAACCTATAAACAAATATTTATAAATTCTACATGCATTACTCAAAAAAAAACCACGAAAAACTGCAATTTATCAGACATTTTTGTTAAAAAAAAAGTAAAATTATCAAAACTAAAAGTGTGAAACACAAAAAAATTCAAAAAAAATTTTTTTTTTTTTCAATTTTATATGTTTTTTAAACCTATTGAAAAGAATCTGAAAAAGGAATACACAATAAATTTTGTTTCAAAAAAAAAATAACAATAAACAAAAAAAATTGAAAAAAACAATTTTTTTCGGAAATTTATTTCCATTAAAAAAACCCCAAAAAATATGTTTTTTATTGTTAAAACGCGTTAAAATTGTTTAAAATTTCAAAAAAAAAATGCAGAAAAATGAGTTTACAAGTCAGTAACATCTGTAAAAAGTAAACAATTATTTTTTCAGATTTTCAAAAATTTGAATAAAAACATTTTTTCGGAAATTTTTTTCTATTAAAAAAAACCCCAAAATATGTTTGTTATTGTTAAAAACGCGTTAAAAGTGTTAACAATGCAGAAAAATTGCAAAAAAAGGGTTTAAAAGTATGGAACATCTGTAAACATTTTAAAGATAAAAATTTTTTTTTTTCAAAATTAAAAAAACATTTTTTTTTACATTTTTTCTTAAAAAATCAATTATTTGACATCAAAACACGGTTGAAAAATGCGTTGTTATTCATATAAGTTCATGCAAATAAATTAAAAACTTTTAAATACCTAAAAAAATTGAAAAAAAAATTTGAAAAAAAATTGTATTCCAAAAAAATAATTTTTTTTTTAGTTTTTTATTGAAAAACCAGAAAAACCATCAATTTTTAGCATTTTACAACGTTTTTTCAACAGTTTTTTCACGTTTTGCAAAGGAAAAACACGAAAAAAAATCGAAAAAAAAAATCGGAAAAAAATTTCTAAAAATTTGGAAATTTTTTTTTTTAATTCCAAAAAAAAATTTCTAAAAATTCTAAATTTATTGTCACAATTTTTTAAGTTAAAATTTTTTAAACTACCGCATTTTTAGGCAACGAAAAAGCATATACATGCGAAAAAAAGAGTATTTAATTTCTGAAAAATGATGAAACATTAAAAATTTTGCAAATTTTTTTTCAACATTTAAAAAAATTAAAAAGTTATTGAAAATTCAGAAAAAAACATGTTTTCACCATTTTCCCTTTCAGAGAAGCAATTCTAGCAGCCCAGGGTCTTGTCCGTGTCGGTGACCCGGTTGGTGACGATTTTGGAGGACGCTTGCCACTTTCTGACAATGTTTCGGTACAAAAAACCACTTAAACATTTTTTAATTGACTTGTTCTGTTTCAGCTCGCCTCATGCTCTTGTTACCAACTTCCGGACGAGAAATTACGGCAGAGGCATCGTAAAAACACGGAGCATGCTCATGGAGGACCACCGACGTTTGCAGGGATGACAACGAGGCCTAAATATTGAAGAAAATGTGAATTTTGTGTGTGATGATAGTTAATAAAGTCCGTAACAGACAACAAATAGCGCACCAAAAACTACAGATCTCGTGTACTACACGTGGAAAATCAACAAAAAAAATTTAAACGGAAAACAAAATTTTTTTTTAAAGTTTTGCTTGTGCCCATGCTTTTACAATTTTCCTAGCAAGAAAAAGAATGAAAAAAAAGACAAAAAAGTTCGGATTTGATTTACGAGGCAACGGGGCCGACACAATCAGAAGGGGCATCCCCCTATCCCATCTCGCGACAAATTTCCTTTTGTTCTGCAACACTTTTTTTATTTTATTTTTTATTTTTCAGTGTGCTTTGCCTTTGATGTGCTCTGAGCTTTTTTTTTTACAAATTTTTTCTGGAAAAAATCGTAAAAAATTCATGACGCCCTCTCACTCACTCACCTTGATTAATTTTTTTTTGTCTTGCTACTCTTTTAGGGCTCTGGTGCAGTTTTGATTTCTCATTTTTCGCGGTTAAAAACTAGCATAGTTTCTGTTGGAGGCTCTTGAGATTTTGAGAAAAAAAAATAAAATTTTTAGAAAAATTTTCAAAAAAAAAAAAAAAAATTTTTTTCCAAAATTTTTGAAGCCTCCAACTTTCCCAAAACTGCATTAAACAACTGTCACTCCATGCCTAGACAGAAAAAAAGTTTATTTATTTATTTTCCCCCTTCAATTTCTCTCCATTTTCCTTCTAAATCCCTGCTTCAATGTTATTTTTTTCAATTTTTTGTTCTGTTTTTCTATCTCAAAAGTGTCAATTTTTGCTATTTGGAGCACATCTTTGGTCAGCAGGAGAAATTCCAATTTTTGCCCACTAATTGGCTTGTTTTCGTAGAGTTTCTCCGTGGAAATGTACATTTTTTTTGCTATTTTTAGTAATAAAAATTTATTTTTGAGATTTTATGATTTTTCTGTTTCAAAAAATCTATGAATTGCAAAAATACGTTTGAAGCACGTTTGTTCGTACGATTCCAAGCAAATCTATCAATTTTTAGGCAAAAAATTTAAATTCCCGGGAAAAAATTTCAATTTTTGAGCGCGCGGGAATTCAAAATTTTAAAAAAGTTCGAAAAATCGTTTTTTTTCACAATTTTGAATTTTTTAGTTTTTTTTTAACTATTACAGTTCAATAATACGTAAGTTTTTTGCATCTTTAAACAATTTTTGTCGCTTTTGAAAAAAAAAATTGGAATTTTCAAGCACAAAACACGAAAAAAAGATTTTTTCCAAAATTTCGAAAATTAAATTTTTTTTCCAAAAATACAGTCTAATATGAGGTTCATTCTGGTAATTTCAAACAATTACGGTCATTTTGAAACAAAATTTTCTTTTTCAAAAATTTTGAAAAAAAAATTGTTTTTTTTTTGTATTTTTCACAATTTCATTACAAAAGTACGTTTATTATTGTAATTATAAAAAAATCAATTAAATTAAAACAAAAATGTTGAATTCCCGCGCGAAAATTCAAATTTTTAAAAATTAATGTGTTTAATTTTTAAAAATTAAGTTTTTTCTCCGGAATAACAATTTGCTACTGTGCTGATTATTGAAAATTCGAACAAATGTGCTCAATTTTAAAACAACATATTTGAATTCCCGCGCAAAAATTCCATTTTTGAAAGCGCGGGAATTCAAATTTTTCAAAAATTCAAAAAGTTGTTTTTTTTTTCAAAATTTAAGTTTTTTTCTCCGGAATTACAGGTTGCTACTGCGCTTATCATTAAAATTTTGAGCAAATATGCTAAATTTAAAACAACGTATTTGAATTCCCGCGAAAAAATTAAATTTTTGAGCGCGCGGGAATTTAAATTTTTCAAAAATTCAAAAAATTATTTGTTTCAAAATTTTAGTTTTTTCTCCAGAATTACAGGTTGCTACTGTGCTTATCATTGAAATTTTGAACAAATATGCTCAATTTTGAAACAAAATTTTTGATTTCCCGCGCAAAAAATTCAATTTTGGAGCGCGCGGGAATTCAAATTTTTCAAAAATTCAAAATATTAATTTTTTCAAAATTTTAGTTTTTTCTCCCGAATTACAGGTTGCTACTGTGCTTATCATTGAAATTTTGAACCAATATGCTTATTTTTAAACAAAATATTTTAATGTCCCGCGCAAAAAATTTAAACTTTTGAGCGCGCGGGAATTTAAAAATTAAAAAAAAAAAAAAGAAATCTTTTTTTCGTATTTCTCCCAATTTCATCACAAAAGTATGTTTATTATTGTAATTATATATAAATTTAACTAGTTTTAAAACGAAAATTTTAATATCCCGCGCAAAAAATTTAAACTTTCGAGCGCGCGGGAATTAACATTTTCAAAAAAAAAAGTTTTCAAAAATTTCCAAACATTTTTTCCTTTTTTTTTTTGCAAGTTCAGATAAATATCCGGCTTGTTATTTCAATTTCGAACAATTCTACGTATTTTTGAACAAAATTTTAAATTCCGCGGAAAAACTTCAATTTTGGAGCGCGCGGGAATTCAAAATATAAAATTTTTTTTTAACTTTAATTTTTT
>OY754343.1:0-147248 GCA_963572235.1 Caenorhabditis japonica | reverse complement strand
GAACAAAAACAGCTTTTGAAAACAAAATATAGTAGAAACAAAAAGAAAAACTAACAAGAAAAAAAAACGGACGAAGCGGACCGACCTCGGACGAACCGGACGAACCGGACGAACCGCGGACGAGCGGACGAACAGCGGACGAAATTCGTCCGCTTTTTTTTTGTCCGAATGGAAGCCTTAATTTTCAGTATATTTATCGTCATTCTTATGTGAAGTGGAATCCCAGAAAAATTTATTTTTTGCCAAAAGTCCATTCACAATCAAAAATCAATATAATGGATTCGTGGCGGAGTGACAATTTTTTTTCACGTATTCAAAAAATGAAGAAATAACTAAAGAAATGAAGATAGTTTTCGTCTCCCAGTTTCACGTGAAATGTCACTCCGCCACGAATTCATTATAATGTTTGATCTTTTTTTTTTGCAAATGTCTGATTTACGTGAATTACTTTCAGAAACCAGCTATCCGGGGCAAACGAAGTTGGAATTCAAAACGCAGAAATTAACACCGACAGTGGCGTCCAGGAAGAAGAGGGTCCGTCTGTTATGGGCTTATTCACAAAACCGGAAAAATAACTGCGGAAAAAATCGGAGAACGCCCCGATTGCCCTGAAATTGCGGGATATAATGGCAAAAATGCTTCTGTACATGCTCAGAAATTTTTGGACCAAAATATCGAATTTTTTCTGTTAATTTTAAAAATCGATATTCTGGATGGTCTGAAATTTTCTGGAAATGCCCGGTAGTATTTTTGCCATTGTTTCCCAAAATTTCAGACCAGTCGGAGCATTCTCCGATTTTTCCCGCAGTTTTTTATCGGGTTTTGTGAATGACCCCATTACGGAACCCAATACGGACTATTTATAACGTTGTTTTCTTTTTTATTTTCTATTTTTTTCATAACGTTGTTGAGCTCGTGTTGTTTACTAATAAATTTTCAAATAAACATTCTCAGATGGATGAAAAATCATGAACGATAAACGCGTTTAAAAAGTAACCCAAAGGAATCAGCAAACGTTCTGAAAAGAGTTTCAAAAGAATGCGCAAAAAGTATGGAAAGAGTTTCAACAGATTCTGGGAGACTCTTTCTGTGCACTTTTTAGAATCAACGCCCGCACTCTTTTTTAGAATCTGTTGAAACTCTACGCGGTTTACCTGTGCACATATCTCTCAGAGCGCTTTGCCCATTAAATGATGAGGGGAGGAGGGAGGGGGAGAGGTGGAGGGGAGAGCGAGCGAGCGAGGGAGAGCGAGCGAGGGGGGGGGGGGGGGAGAGCGAGGGGGGAGAGACGCGAGGGGGGTGAGAGAGCGAGGGGGAGAGACGCGAGGGGGGTGAGAGGAAAAAAAAGGGGGAGAGGTGCAAGTAGTGTGGCGCAACTGTTAGCGCGCTTGCCTACGGGTCCGGTATTGCTCATGGCTCGCAGGTTCGAACCCCCTCCGGGGTAGAATTTTTTTGCGCATTCAAGGCGTTCATTATTTAATGATATAAGTGCAAAATTAATATTTTTTAAGGGGTTTTCTTTGAATTTAGTGAGTTTTAAGCAATATTAGGGCCGCGAAGCGGCCCTAATCAATCTTCAGTGCACCTCCAGGGCGCGAAGCGCCCTGGAGGGGTACGCAACTTTGTAGATTATGATTGACCTCCGGTCCAGTGTCGGCCACACCCCTCAGGTTCGAACCCCCTCCGAGGCCAAATTTTTTTGCGCATCCGAGGCGTTCATTATTTAATGATATTAGTGCAATATTATTGATTTTTATTAACTTTTGACAAGTTTTAAGCAATATTAGGGCCGCGAAGCGGCCTTAATCAATCTTCAGTGCGCCTCCAGGGCGCGAAGCGCCCTGGAGGGGTACGCAACTTAGTAGATTGTGATTGATCTTTGGATGGCTTTTTTCAACATAACTCGGCTTAAAATGGTCCGTTTGGGCCCATTTTTCGCTGGGAACAAGAAAACCCTGCGAGGCACCGGTTTAGGCCCAAATTAAGAAAAATGCTCATAACTCGGCTCAAAATTGTCGGAATGAGCCCGTCTTTCGGGAAAAAAGCGAATTGCGGGTTCGGTTTGGGGCCGCGAAGCGGCCCAAAACCTCGCAGCGCGCCTGGGCGCGCTAGTCTTACATTAAATTCAGATAAGAGATATGTGCGAAATTTTGGTCCATAACCGCTCAGAAACTAAAATAGAGAGGAAAACAAAAACTCGAATTAAAGTTCAAAACATTGCTCAAAAACGGGATAATACGTAGCTAAATCTAATTTTGTAGGCTAAATTGACTCATACTGTATTTTCAATCGACTGGCGACATGAGAACGCGCGTTTGACCATTCTAGCGGGCGGACAATACTTTCATTAATAATACATTACGCAATCTTTATAAAAAATAAAGTTAATTTTTTACACGAAATGAGTCATTGAACGCAGATACTGGCTGTGTCAGAACGCGTCATCCAGAAAAATTCGTCATCTATTTCTACAAAACCGTCCGACGCCTGCCCAACGGTTTGTGGAAGCTGCCGAGCCAACTTTTCATCAGTTGTATTAGTTTTTCTTCAACCTCTTTCCATTGATTTTCAGCTCCCGAAGGTTTAGTTGACTTCAACATCATCTTGTTGGTTCCAGGTGTTATCTGTCATTTCTCTGATGGTGAGTGGTAGGTGGGAATTTCTGAAACAAACTTTTTTGTTGGATACCAAAACTTAAAAAAAAAGAAATCAAACTGACTCACAGACGATAAACATGGATTGTAAACAACATCAATTAATACATTGAACACCGACATTGGTTGTGTTAGAACGCATCATTAGTATCGAAGGCATCATGCAGAAAACTCGTCATCTATTTCTTCTAAACCTTCCGACGCCTGTCCTACGGTTTCTCAAAGCTGGGGAGTGGACTTTCAACGTTTGGCGAGGTTAATAATGGAAACTGCCTGCCCAACGGTTTGTCGAAGCTGCCGAGCTAACTTTCCAACAATTGGTGAGGCTAATAATTGAAAATATGATTTTTCACGCGTGATACATTTTCTTTGCCCTTCATGGAATAATAGAAGTGGTATTTCTGGTTTCGATGGTTCATTGATAACGATCACTCATCGGACCACGTTCGTTGCAATTCTTCTGTTCACCATCCACAAAAATCCGAACTCATATTGAGATTTTCTGTTCTTCGTCCACACCGAAGGTCAAAAATGTGAATAAAAGACTAAACAATTCGAAATTACCTATCACAATTGTATCGGCCTTCCTTGAGAGTGGGAAATGGAAACTTCTGAAACAACAGTGATGTTGAATACTTAAACATAAAATAAAACGTTCAAACTGACACGTGTACGATAAGCGTGATTACTTCAAGACGCGGACAGCCTTTGTCGAAACTGAAAAGTTCTTTTCCGAGTTACGTCGGAAATTTCCGATCGTTAATATCGGAAATGAACCTGAATAGGCCTGTAAGATTCTAAACTAACTCGTGGTTTGATTTGGAAATGTATGTCATTTCGGAAAAAATCTAGTCACGAAGAAATATTATGTAATCAGCTTCATTGAGACCAGTGATGAGCGGAAACCCGTTTTTCTAAAAATCGGAAAGCGGAAAGGGAAACATATTTAGAATTCTGGGCGGAAAAACTTATTTCATCTTTCGTGGAAACGGTAAGAGAAAAAATAGAGAAACAGAAAATCACTTATAAAATGAAAACCACATATACACAACAATCAACATCGATTACAAAGTCGATCCGTTCTCCAAGCACCGAAGGTACTGCGGATCACGGTTTTCTGCGTACGCGGACGCCTGGTGTACCTTTCACAAGGGGGGATAGTTTGTAATAGCTCGAGGAGTGATATGATCCCGGATCATCATTTAGTATTTTGGGCAAAGGATGCCAGATATGATCCCGGATCATGAACTTATTAACATCATGATCCGGGATCATGGCGTAGCAGTAGCATAGCGCTTCAGAAGTGATATGATCCCGGATCATGAATTAGTTTAATAAATTATGAAAGCGATGATCCCGGATCATGATGAAGCCATGTTCCAGAGTTATGACGTGATAACATTGTTCACGGTGATATGATCCCGGATCATGGCGTAGTAGTAGCCTAGCGCTCGAGGAGTGATATGATCCCGGATCATGAATTAGTATTTTGGGCAAATTATGTCAGATATGATCCCGGATCATGGATTAGTGTAATAAATTATGAAATCCATGATCCCGGATCATGAACCTATAAAGACCATGATCCCGGATCATGGCGTAGTAGTAGCCTAGCGCTCGAGGAGTGATATGATCCCGGATCATGATGTTAATGACTTATGAATGCCTTGATCCCGGATCATGATGAAGCCATGTTCCCGAGTTCTGACGCGGTAACAGTATTCACGGTGATATGATCCCGGATCATGGCGTAGTAGTAGCCAAGCGCTCGAGGAGTGATATGATCCCGGATCATGGCGTAGTAGTAGCCTAGCGCTCGAGGAGTGATATGATTCCGGATCATGGCGTAGTAGTAGCCTAGCGCTCGAGGAGTGATATGATCCCGGATCATGATGTATTATAGTGTGTTTGAATTGATATGATCCCGGATCATCATTTAGTATTTTGGGCAAAGGATGCCAGATATGATCCCGGATCATGAATTAGTGTAATAAATTATGAAAGCCATGATCCCGGATCATGAACTTATTAACATCATGATCCGGGATCATGGCGTATCAGTAGCATAGCGCTTCAGAAGTGATATGATCCCGGATCATGAATTAGTGTAAGCCTAGCGCTCGAGGAGTGATATGATCCCGGATCATGAATTAGTATTTTGATCCCGGATCATGAATTAGTTTAATAAATTATGAAAGCGATGATCCCGGATCATGATGAAGCCATGTTCCAGAGTTATGACGTGATAACATTGTTCACGGTGATATGATCCCGGATCATGGCGTAGTAGTAGCCTAGCGCTCGAGGAGTGATATGATCCCGGATCATGAATTAGTATTTTGGGCAAATGATGTCAGATATGATCCCGGATCATGGATTAGTGTAATAAATTATGAAATCCATGATCCCGGATCATGAACTTATAAAGACCATGATCCCGGATCATGGCGTAGTAGTAGCCTAGCGCTCGAGGAGTGATATGATCCCGGATCATGATGTTAATGACTTATGAATGCCCTGATCCCGGATCATGATGAAGCCATGTTCCCGAGTTCTGACGCGGTAACAGTATTCACGGTGATATGATCCCGGATCATGGCGTAGTAGTAGCCAAGCGCTCGAGGAGTGATATGATCCCGGATCATGGCGTAGTAGTAGCCTAGCGCTCGAGGAGTGATATGATTCCGGATCATGGCGTAGTAGTAGCCTAGCGCTCGAGGAGTGATATGATCCCGGATCATGATGTATTATAGTGTGTTTGAATTGATATGATCCCGGATCATCATTTAGTATTTTGGGCAAAGGATGCCAGATATGATCCCGGATCATGAGTTAGTGTAATAAATTATGAAAGCCATGATCCCGGATCATGAACTTATTAGCATCATGATCCGGGATCATGGCGTAGCAGTAGCATAGCGCTTCAGAAGTGATATGATCCCGGATCATGAATTAGTGTAAGCCTAGCGCTCGAGGAGTGATATGATCCCGGATCATGAATTAGTATTTTGGGCAAATGATGTCAGATATGATCCCGGATCATGGATTAGTGTAATAAATTATGAAATCCATGATCCCGGATCATGAACTTATAAAGACCATGATCCCGGATCCTGGCGTAGCAGTAGTATAGCGCTCGAGGAGTGATATGATCCCGGATCATCATTTAGTGTAATAAATTATGAAAGCCATGATCCCGGATCATGATGAAGGCATGTTCCAAAGTTATGACGTGATAACATTGTTCACGGTGATATGATCCCGGATCATGGCGTAGTAGTAGCCTAGCGCTCGAGGAGTGATATGATCCCGGATCATGAATTAGTGTACCCTAAACTCGTGTAGATAGGTCTGCCAATGGATAGGTCCGTCTCCAGTTCGACGCACTCTCTCGTTCCTTTGGCCGCCCATTTCTCCAAGAAAGAGACACTCTCTCGTTCCTCTAACCACGCTTGTTTACCAATAACAGTGTGTGGCCGACCGCTGAGAGAGAAGTGAGCGGACATGAAAACACAACAGGTCAGAGAAAACAGACAAAATGAGATAGTGTGTTCCGCGCAGAAATGAAATCGGACCTATCTACACGAGTTTAGGGTAATCTTTCTTATATATAAAAACCCAGATCGGGATGTCTGTGCGCGTCCGCACCTGCCTTTTATCAAGAAAATGCAGTGGGCAAAACACGAACCCGTGACATTAGGATTTGTATTCAAGCGCACTACCGACTGAGCCACAAAGGACAGAAATCTTCCATAAACAGAGTGCGTATAAATGAATGAGAAAGAGTGGAACGCCAAAAAATAGAATGTGGCCACGAAGTCGCCAATAGGCTGCGTCAGCAGCCGCGCAGGACTGCGCAGGAGGCTTGTAAATTATGAAATCCATGATCCCGGATCATGAACTTATAAAGACCATGATCCCGGATCATGGCGTAGCAGTAGCCTAGCGCTCGAGGAGTGATATGATCCCGGATCATCATTTAGTATTTTGGGCAAAGGATGCCAGATATGATCCCGGATCATGAATTAGTGTAATAAATTATGAAAGCCATTATCCCGGATCATGAAAGTGCGTATGGTCTAAAATGGCTTAGGTATGCCGTGTCATGGTCCAAGCTGGTCGGGATATATGGGCCTACTGATACTGTGATCCGGGATCAAGGCGTATATGGGCCTAGTGATACTGTGATCCGGGATCAAGGCGTAGGGATGACAAAATAACCTTGACAGGCCAAGCTTCCCTATATCACGGCGTACCAGTAGCGTAGCGATTCAGAAGTTATATGATCCCGGATCATGATGTGTTATAGTGTGTTTGAATTGATATGATCCCGGATCATCATTTAGTATTTTGGGCAAATGATGTCAGATATGATCCCGGATCATGAATTAGTGTAATAAATTATGAAAGCCATGATCCCGGATCATGAACTTATAAAGACCATGATCCCGGATCATGGCGTAGTAGTAGCCTAGCGCTCGAGGAGTGATATGATCCCGGATCATGATGTTAATGACTTATGAATGCCTTGATCCCGGATCATGATGAAGCCATGTTCCCGAGTTCTGACGCGGTAACAGTATTCACGGTGATATGATCCCGGATCATGGCGTAGTAGTAGCCAAGCGCTCGAGGAGTGATATGATCCCGGATCATGGCGTAGTAGTAGCCTAGCGCTCGAGGAGTGATATGATCCCGGATCATGATGTATTATAGTGTGTTTGAATTGATATGATCCCGGATCATCATTTAGTATTTTGGGCAAAGGATGCCAGATATGATCCCGGATCATGAATTAGTGTAATAAATTATGAAAGACATGATCCCGGATCATGAACTTATTAACATCATGATCCGGGATCATGGCGTAGCAGTAGCATAGCGCTTCAGAAGTGATATGATCCCGGATCATGAATTAGTTTAATAAATTATGAAAGCGATGATCCCGGATCATGATGAAGCCATGTTCCAGAGTTATGACGTGATAACATTGTTCACGGTGATATGATCCCGGATCATGGCGTAGTAGTAGCCTAGCGCTCGAGGAGTGATATGATCCCGGATCATGAATTAGTATTTTGGACAAATGATGTCAGATATGATCCCGGATCATGGATTAGTGTAATAAATTATGAAATCCATGATCCCGGATCATGAACTTATAAAGACCATGATCCCGGATCATGGCGTAGCAGTAGCATAGCGCTCGAGGAGTGATATGATCCCGGATCATCATTTAGTGTAATAAATTATGAAAGCCATGATCCCGGATCATGATGAAGGCATGTTCCAAAGTTATGACGTGATAACATTGTTCACGGTGATTTGATCCCGGATCATGGCGTAGTAGTAGCCTAGCGCTCGAGGAGTGATATGATCCCGGATCATGAATTAGTGTAATAAATTATGAAATCCATGATCCCGGATCATGAACTTATAAAGACCATGATCCCGGATCATGGCGTAGCAGTAGCCTAGCGCTCGAGGAGTGATATGATCCCGGATCATGGCGTAGTAGTAGCCTAGCGCTCGAGGAGTGATATGATCCCGGATCATCATTTAGTATTTTGGGCAAATGATGTCAGATATGATCCCGGATCATGAATTAGTGTAATAAATTATGAAAGCCATGATCCCGGATCATGAACTTATAAAGACCATGATCCGGGATCATGGCGTAGTAGTAGCCTAGCGGTCGAGGAGTGATATGATCCCGGATCATGATGTAGTATAGTGTGTTCGAATTGATATGATCCCGGATCATCATTTAGTATTTCGGGCAAAGGATGTCAGATATGATCCCGGATCATGAATAAGTGTAATAAATTATGAGAGCCATGATCCCGGATCATGAAAGTGCGTATGGTCTAAAATGGCTTAGGTGTGCCGTGTCATGGTCCAAGCTGGTCGGGATATATGGGTCTAGTGATGCTATGATCCGGGATCATGGCACAGGAATGACAAAATGACCTAGACAGGCCAAGCTTCCCTAGGGAGAACACAATATTCGTGTTTCCTGGCTTAGGAATTATATGATCCGGGATCATAATGTAGTTTAATATATAATGAGTATACCTCGGCTGGTACCCAGGTATCGTAGGCCTAAGCCTAAGCCTAAGCCTAAGCCTAAGCCTAAGCCTAAGCCTAAGCCTAAGCCTAAGCCTAAGCCTAAGCCTAAGCCTAAGCCTAAGCCTAAGCCTAAGCCTAAGCCTAAGCCTAAGCCTAAGCCTAAGCCTAAGCCTAAGCCTAAGCCTAAGCCTAAGCCTAAGCCTAAGCCTAAGCCTAAGCCTAAGCCTAAGCCTAAGCCTAAGCCTAAGCCTAAGCCTAAGCCTAAGCCTAAGCCTAAGCCTAAGCCTAAGCCTAAGCCTAAGCCTAAGCCTAAGCCTAAGCCTAAGCCTAAGCCTAAGCCTAAGCCTAAGCCTAAGCCTAAGCCTAAGCCTAAGCCTAAGCCTAAGCCTAAGCCTAAGCCTAAGCCTAAGCCTAAGCCTAAGCCTAAGCCTAAGCCTAAGCCTAAGCCTAAGCCTAAGCCTAAGCCTAAGCCTAAGCCTAAGCCTAAGCCTAAGCCTAAGCCTAAGCCTAAGCCTAAGCCTAAGCCTAAGCCTAACTCATTTTTTCACTCTGCTTCTATTTTTTTCTTCTGTTTCACCCGTGAAACATGGGGCCATTTGGTCTTCACCTGGCTCAAAGCACACCCCGTCCTTTCCTTGCCTCAAAGCTACCCCCGTCATGAAATTCAGCTCGCTCGCTGCGCTCGCTTCGCCGGCCTCCCTTATTCCCCTTTTTTTCTAAGACCAAATCCGACACACACCACTTTTTTTTACTCCGAGCCCTTCGGGCTCGGAAGGTGCTACTGGTGCCACTAGACAAGACAGTTGCTGGAAACTTTAGGCAAACGTTCATTGAAATAACCAAGCAATTTTACTCCGAGCCCTTCGGGCTCGCATGACGCCGATCCTAAAACGTGTAGTATTTAACTGTTAATTTAAAAAATGCGTGAACTGAATTTAGTTTCGATACTTTAGTTCTGCTTTTCAGAAGATTTCTGCAGAAAATAGGAGTTAGAGTGAAAATTTTAGGTTCACTCCGAGCCCGTCGGGCTCGGTTTTCTGAATAAAATTGAGCACGATTGTTAGTTTGAATGTGCTGCAAAATTTCCAGAACGCGCCGCATTTCCAAAAAAAAAACGAAAAAAAAATGACTTTATTCTGAGCCCTGTGGGCTCGATGGGAAATAAACCTTTCTGGTGGATAAAAAGACGAAATTACAAAAATATAAACCTCAGGATATCAAAAAGCGAAGCAACTTCAGAAAACAATTAAATTCGATCAAATGCTTTCATTAAAATAAATTGTTTTTTCGTTTAAATTTTCAGTTATGGTATGCAAAAAAGGAAAGTCTGCCAGACAGTCTAAAACCGAGCCGTTTGTTATGGTACGTCCAAAGTAAAAAAAAAGCGCGCACTTGTAAACATGTTTACAATTAATTTTTTGCTTGTTTGGCGGTAAACAACAAAGAAAAAGACGCAAAAACAAAGTTACTTTGGACGCCTCTTTTCGTCTTTTTTTGCGCTTTTTTTCTACTTTGGACGTACCATTAGACTTGGAATGTTGTTTATTTAAAAAAGATGAAGAGTTTTCACTCTGATTTTTTCGGATTTTGAGACGTTAAAATCGAAAAAACGTTTGTTTCCAGTTAGGTAGTAACGATAACAAAAGAGCAAGAAACGTAAGTTTAAAGGAAAAAACGGTCAAATTTTTTTACTACAAGCCTTTCGGCCTCAAAAAACTGAAAATTTGAAATGAAAGTTGTGTACTGTTTGGTGGATACAGAAATGAATAACAAAAGAGTTGTTGTGCTAACGGAAGATCTTTGGAATGATTTACAATGGAAGGTAGAGATAAAATATTTTTTTTTAACAACAAGGATGAACGTGTGGTGTGTGTCGGATTTGGTCTTAGAAAAAAAGGGGAATAAGGGAGGCCGGCGAAGCGAGCGCAGCGAGCGAGCTGAATTTCATGACGGGGGTAGCTTTGAGGCAAGGAAAGGACGGGGTGTGCTTTGAGCCAGGTGAAGACCAAATGGCCCCATGTTTCACGGGTGAAACAGAAGAAAAAAATAGAAGCAGAGTGAAAAAATGAGGCGGCCGCTTCGCGGCCGATAGTACTTGGTTTACCGACATTTTACTACTAAACGGAAGCTAGAACGCAAGACGGAACTTATTTTGCAAGTTTGCCAGCAAGTACTTTCCGTCCACTTTTGAACTCTCATACTCTCTCATCTCATGCAGTGCTAACCAAAAATGCATCTTCACGTCTCGTTTAGGTCATCACTGAAAAAATCGAGGTAAATTTCCTACCCATTTGACCGAAAAAAAACCTAAAAGGGCGGACTAAAACGTTAAAACCAACGGCACTTTCAAATTCAGCACATAAAAAACTATAGGAATCAATAATAAAAAGAGTGGGACTCAACACGGAAAGACCCTAAAACTTCGATTTTCTTACTTTCGCTTCATTTTGTTTTTCGATTCCGACTGGAATGAATAATTTTTTGCCAAGTCTGATATCACCAATCGATTCCCCGTGGTCGGTTACCCAAGGGAGCATCATAATATGAATGTTTATTCGAAGGAAAGACAAATTTTGACACGCGATATTCATAAATTTCCATTGAATTTCTCAGTTTTTCACCGATTTTCGGCGAATTTATTCCTTAAAATTGTTCAAAAGTTACGCCATCTTGTAGCCCGTAGTTTTTTCTACCCAGCTTACACCAACTCTTTCCCGACTAGGTGGTTTGTGTCGATCTACAGACCAGAAAAACCGTGCGAAACCGACCATTGCGTGCAGTTTCCCTCCTCTCCTCCCTCCCCTCGCTGCCGCCGCGTCGCTCGCCGCCGCCTTTATCAACGGCAACGCGCAGGGAGGCTGCAGCGTGGTGTGTGGCGCAGCTGGTAGTGCGTCTGCCAACGAGTCCAGCGCGCCTGTTTCCCTTGCCGGTTCGAGTCCTCTCCGCTGCAAGCTTTTGTAATTGATGTGATATAGTCCGTACAATGTTCCGGAATCTTCTAAATTCTAATTATAGCCCGTTTTGCACAAAAATTGTCTATAATTGTTTTAAAATAACGGAAAGTGTCCAAAAAAATTTGGAAAAAATTGGAAAAGTTACATTTTAGTACGGACTGCACGACCGTAACGCACAATAATAAAAAAAAAGCGCAGAAGTGACAAAGAAACCAAAATTTAGGCCAAAAATTAAAAAAAATTTTTCTCGCGATACATTCGATAAAATTTTTTTAAAATTTGGGACAAGGCATAAAAAAAGCTGTAGTTTTTAATGAAAATAAATTCAACAAGCTCTTGGATCGCTAAAAGGCACTTAATTTTTTTGCCGTCACGTATCTCGTCACTCATGTTTTAAAAAAATTTGAAAAAATTTGACAACGTTAATCTATGAAAGTTGAACAAATTGTTAGTTGACAAAAACTTGATAGGTCTTACGACCGACGAGAAAAAAAATCCCAAAGTTTTTATTTCAAGAACTAGCCGATTGATCGTTCTGAAAATTTTACAGCACATTAATACCAACAGTCAGAACGTGCAGTAAAATTTTCAGAAAAAAATCCTAGAACAATTTAAAGTTACACTTGTTTGAAATTTTGAACTGAAATTCCCGGGTTACGGTAGGTCAAAAAAATCTGAAAAAATTTGGGATGATGCGCGGTCTGTAGGTGCACATGCTGGCGAAGAGTGCTCGCTGTACGATAAAAATGAAGCAAGTTATGAATTTTTAAAGTTTTTTGCAGTTTTGCTTTGATCTACAGTAACCTTCCACACGAGACCCAGATTGAAATTTCACAAAAGCCAAAATGTTCGCCATAAAAAATGCTTTCGAATGATATATAATGAGCCGGGTTTTGTCACATGGGCATCTGCGCCTAAGACCAAATGACGCAGGCGTAGCCTGCGCCGAAGCCTAAGCCTAAGCCTAAGCCTAAGCCTAAGCCTAAGCCTAACTCATTTTTTCACTCTGCTTCTATTTTTTTCTTCTGTTTCACCCGTGAAACATGGGGCCATTTGGTCTTCACCTGGCTCAAAGCACACCCCGTCCTTTCCTTGCCTCAAAGCTACCCCCGTCATGAAATTCAGCTCGCTCGCTGCGCTCGCTTCGCCGGCCTCCCTTATTCCCCTTTTTTTCTAAGACCAAATCCGACACACACCACTTTTTTTTACTCCGAGCCCTTCGGGCTCGGAAGGTGCTACTGGTGCCACTAGACAAGACAGTTGCTGGAAACTTTAGGCAAACGTTCATTGAAATAACCAAGCAATTTTACTCCGAGCCCTTCGGGCTCGCATGACGCCGATCCTAAAACGTGTAGTATTTAACTGTTAATTTAAAAAATGCGTGAACTGAATTTAGTTTCGATACTTTAGTTCTGCTTTTCAGAAGATTTCTGCAGAAAATAGGAGTTAGAGTGAAAATTTTAGGTTCACTCCGAGCCCGTCGGGCTCGGTTTTCTGAATAAAATTGAGCACGATTGTTAGTTTGAATGTGCTGCAAAATTTCCAGAACGCGCCGCATTTCCAAAAAAAAAACGAAAAAAAAATGACTTTATTCTGAGCCCTGTGGGCTCGATGGGAAATAAACCTTTCTGGTGGATAAAAAGACGAAATTACAAAAATATAAACCTCAGGATATCAAAAAGCGAAGCAACTTCAGAAAACAATTAAATTCGATCAAATGCTTTCATTAAAATAAATAGTTTTTTCGTTTAAATTTTCAGTTATGGTATGCAAAAAAGGAAAGTCTGCCAGACAGTCTAAAACCGAGCCGTTTGTTATGGTACGTCCAAAGTAAAAAAAAAGCGCGCACTTGTAAACATGTTTACAATTAATTTTTTGCTTGTTTGGCGGTAAACAACAAAGAAAAAGACGCAAAAACAAAGTTACTTTGGACGCCTCTTTTCGTCTTTTTTTGCGCTTTTTTTCTACTTTGGACGTACCATTAGACTTTGAACGTTGTTGATTTAAAAAAGATGAAGAGTTTTCACTCTGATTTTTTCGGATTTTGAGACGTTAAAATCGAAAAAACGTTTGTTTCCAGTTAGGTAGTAACGATAACAAAAGAGCAAGAAACGTAAGTTTAAAGGAAAAAACGGTCAAATTTTTTAACTACAAGCCTTTCGGCCTCAAAAAACTGAAAATTTGAAATGAAAGTTGTGTACTGTTTGGTGGATACAGAAATGAATAACAAAAGAGTTGTTGTGCTAACGGAAGATCTTTGGAATGATTTACAATGGAAGGTAGAGATAAAATATTTTTTTTTAACAACAAGGATGAACGTGTGGTGTGTGTCGGATTTGGTCTTAGAAAAAAAGGGGAATAAGGGAGGCCGGCGAAGCGAGCGCAGCGAGCGAGCTGAATTTCATGACGGGGGTAGCTTTGAGGCAAGGAAAGGACGGGGTGTGCTTTGAGCCAGGTGAAGACCAAATGGCCCCATGTTTCACGGGTGAAACAGAAGAAAAAAATAGAAGCAGAGTGAAAAAATGAGGCGGCCGCTTCGCGGCCGATAGTACTTGGTTTACCGACATTTTACTACTAAACGGAAGCTAGAACGCAAGACGGAACTTATTTTGCAAGTTTGCCAGCAAGTACTTTCCGTCCACTTTTGAACTCTCATACTCTCTCATCTCATGCAGTGCTAACCAAAAATGCATCTTCACGTCTCGTTTAGGTCATCACTGAAAAAATCGAGGTAAATTTCCTACCCATTTGACCGAAAAAAAACCTAAAAGGGCGGACTAAAACGTTAAAACCAACGGCACTTTCAAATTCAGCACATAAAAAACTATAGGTATCTTTCTTATATAGAAAATTTTAGATTAGTCTGTGTGTTTGTTTGTGTGTCTCACACGCGAGTTTGCAGCCGACAAAACTCGATCCTGCGACCTGTCGATTGACGTTCAAACGTGCTAACCACTATACCACAATGGTCACGAGAACTTAAAAGAAATAGGGAAAATAAATGATTGCCATTTCTATTTAAAAAAAAACAAAAATCAGTAAAAATAAACATTTGACGAAGGCGACTTAGTCGCCACAAGCTGCAAGCTTGTCAATAATAAAAGGAGTGGGACTCAATATGGAAAGACCCTAATACTTCGATTTTCTTGCCTTCGCTTCATTTTATTTTTCGATTCTGACTAGAATGAATAATTTTCCGCCAAATCTGATATTACCAATCGATTCCCCGTGGTCGATTACCCAAGGGAGCATCATAATATGAATGTTTATTTGATACTTACTTGTGATACTTGTGAGGTTCGACCTCAGTTTCCATCCTGGATACTGCGAACCAAGCTGCGCCAAGTTACACGATCCCTTCCGACAGTGGACCATGCTCGTCTTGCCTCGAGTATGCCAATTCTTCGGCGGCCGTGCCCGAGGTTGCCCCTGAGGGCCTCATTGTGGATGAAGATTTTGATCGAATCCTTGATGTCGTCGGCCCATCTTTTCGGAGGACGACCGCGTGGTCGTGCTGATCCCCTAGGATCCCATTCTGATACTATCTTCGCCCATCTGTCGTATTTCATGCGTGATACGTGTCCTGCCCACTTCAGTTTTCTTCGTAAGACTTGCTTTGCCTTTCCTTCTGTTCTTGGGGCCGTATGACGCTTCAGTAATTTCCGTATCCGTGGTGCTCCTTCCAAACATTTTCTTCCGACCAAGACAACTCGGCGAGCACCGTGGCCGAGCTGGTGAATTCCTGGACGGGTCCTTTACATTCTTTTGATTCAGCTTTTTAGTAAGTTTAGGTTTGTACTTCAGCAGGCTTACCAGGCCGGCGTGAAGCCCCTTCTTCACGAGTATCGGACACTACCGTGGCAAAGAGTGGATTTTGGCTACTGTGCCTAACAGTGGTGTCCAATTTCCCCTGTCGTAGGAGCACAGCATTGCCCAGTTTGCACCGCGAGGAGGTATCCAACAAGCAAACCACGCGAGTTTGCAGCCGACAAAACTCGATCCTGCGACCTGTCGATTGACGTTCAAACGTGCTAACCACTATACCACAATGGTCACGAGAACTTAAAAGAAATAGGGAAAATAAATGATTGCCATTTCTATTTAAAAAAAAACAAAAATCAGTAAAAATAAACATTTGACGAAGGCGACTTAGTCGCCACAAGCTGCAAGCTTGTCAATAATAAAAGGAGTGGGACTCAATATGGAAAGACCCTAATACTTCGATTTTCTTGCCTTCGCTTCATTTTATTTTTCGATTCTGACTAGAATGAATAATTTTCCGCCAAATCTGATATTACCAATCGATTCCCCGTGGTCGATTACCCAAGGGAGCATCATAATATGAATGTTTATTTGAAGGAAAGACAAATTTTGACACGCGATATTCATAAATTTCCATATAATTTCTCAGTTTTTTACCGATTTCCGGGGAATTTTTCCCTTAAAATTGGTCAAAAATTACGCCATCTTGTAGCCCGTGTTTTTTTCTACCCAGCATACTCCAACTCTTTCCCGATTAGGTGGTTTGTGTCAAGCAACAGACCAGAAAAACCGTGCAAAACCGACCATTGCGTGCAGTTTTCCTCCTTCCCTTCCTCCCCTCGCTGCCGCCGCGTCACTCGCCGCCGCCTTTATCAACGGCAACGCGCAGGGAGCCAGCAGCGTGCCGTGTGGCGCAGCTGGTAGTCGGTCTGCCTACGAGTCCAGCGCACCTGTTTGCCTTGCCGGTTCGATTCCTCTTCGCTGCAAGTTTTTGTAATTGATGCGATATAGTCCCCACAATGTTCTGGAACCTTCTAAATTCTAATTATAGATCTTTTTGCACAAAAATTGTCTATAATTGCTGTAAAATAGCGGAAAGTGTCCAAAAAAATTTGGAAAAAATTGTGGCATACGTTTTTTGACGCGGTCTATCCAATGGAATAAAAAAATCACCAATAAAACCAACCAATAGTGAAAAAAACTTGAAAAAAAAACAAAAACTTTGAAAAAAATTATCTCTCGAAAATGACGAGGAGATTTTTTTAAAATTTGGCAGTAGCCATAAAAAAAGCTGAATTTTTTTATGGCACTAAGCTTGTTCCTGCCTACAGAGACTTTTTTTTTTGACCGTCTTAATTTTGCCTTAGAATCCGTTGTAAAAATCTGAAAAAATTTGAGCTTATAAAACTTTCAGTAAACTACATTTCACCTGTTGATCAAAAAACGGTAGATCAAACCACTGGCGCGAAAAAAAATGTCAAAAGTTAAAAAAATTTTTAAAAAAAATCGTATCGCTAACTTCCGCATGAAACTTTGAGAACAGTTTTTAACAAGCACAAAGCATGTGCTCAAATTTTTTCAGAAAAAAAAATGCCACCAAAAAAAAGTTATACTGCTTTGAAGTTTAAAATCGATTTTCCCGGGTTACGGTAGGTCAAAAAATTCTGGAAAAATTTGGGATGATGCGCGGTCTGTAGGTGCATATGCTCGCGAAGAGTGCTCGCTGTACGATAAAAATGAAGCAAGTTATGAATTTTTAAAGTTTTTTGCAGTTTTGCTTTGATCTACAGTAACCTTCCACACGAGACCCAACGTGAAGTCTCTTTACCGCCAAAATGTTTCCCATCAAAAGTGCTTTCGAATGATATATAATGAGCCGGGTTTTGTCACATGGGCCTCTGCGCCTAAGACCAAATGACGCAGGCATAGCCTGCGCCGAAGCCTAAGCCTAAGCCTAAGCCTAAGCCTAAGCCTAAGCCTAAGCCTAAGCCTAAGCCTAAGCCTAAGCCTAAGCCTAATTCTTCTGTTTCACCCGTGAAACATGGGGCCATTTGGTCTTCACCTGGCTCAAAGCACACCCCGTCCTTTCCTTGCCTCAAAGCTACCCCCGTCATGAAATTCAGCTCGCTCGCTGCGCTCGCTTCGCCGGCCTCCCTTATTCCCCTTTTTTTCTAAGACCAAATCCGACACACACCACTTTTTTTACTCCGAGCCCTCCGGGCTCGGAAGGTGCTACTGGTGCCACTAGACAAGACAGTTGCTGGAAACTTTAGGCAAACGTTCATTGAAATATGCAAGCAATTTTACTCCGAGCGCTTCGGGCTCGTATGACGCTGATCCTGAAACGAGTAGTATTTAACGGTTAATTTCAAAAATGCGTGAACTGAATTCATAGTTTAGTTCTGCTTTTCAGAAGTTTCCTCCCTAGAAAATAGAAATTTGAGTAAAATTTTAAGTTTACTCCGAGCCCGTCGGGCTCAGTGTTTTGAATAAAATTCAGAACGATTGTTAGCTTGAATGTGCTGTAAAATTTTCAGAACAATCGAGCGCCGCATTTTCAAAAAATAACAAAAAAAATTTGACTCCAGACCTGTGGGCTCGGTGGGAAATAAGCCTTTCTGGTGGATAAAAAGACGAAATTACAAAAATATAAACCTCAGGATATCAAAAAACGAATCAACTTCAGAAAAAATTAAATGCAATGAAATGTTTTTATAAAAATAAGTTTTGTTTTTGTTTAAAATTTCAGTTATGGTATGCAAAAAAAAGAAAGTCTGTTAGACAGTTTAAAACCGAGCCGTTTGTTAGACTTGGAATGTTGTTTATTTAAAAAAGATGAAGAGTTTTCACTCTGATTCTTCCGGATTTTAAGACGTTAACAGTGAAAAAACTTTTGTTTTCAGTTAGGTAGTAAGGATAACAAAAGAGCAAGAAACGTAAGTTTAAAGGAAAAAACGGTCAAATTTTTTAACTACAAGCCTTTCGGCCTCAAAAAACTGAAAATTTGAAATGAAAGTTGTGTCCTGTTTGGTGGATACAGAAATGCATAACAAAAGAGTTGTTGTGCTAATAGAAGATCTTTGAAATGATTTACAATTGAAGGTAGTGATAAAAAATTTATTTCTACTTTTAACAACAAGGATGAACGTGTGGTGTGTGTCGGATTTGGTCTTAGAAAAAAAGGGGAATAAGGGAGGCCGGCGAAGCGAGCGCAGCGAGCGAGCTGAATTTCATGACGGGGGTAGCTTTGAGGCAAGGAAAGGACGGGGTGTGCTTTGAGCCAGGTGAAGACCAAATGGCCCCATGTTTCACGGGTGAAACAGAAGAAAAAAATAGAAGCAGAGTGAAAAAATAAGGCGGCCGCTTCGCGGCCGATAGTACTTGGTTTACCGACATTTTACTACTAAACGAAAGCTAGAACGCAAGACGGAACTTATTTTGCAAGTTTGCCAGCAAGTACTTTCCGTCCACTTTTGAACTCTCATACTCTCTCATCTCATGCAGTGCTAACCAAAAATGCATCTTCACGTCTCGTTTAGGTCATCACTGAAAAAATCGAGGTAAATTTCCTACCCATTGGACCGAAAAAAAACCTAAAAGGGCGGACTAAAACGTTAAAACCAACTGCGTATTCAAATTCAACACATAAAAAACTATAGGAATCAATAATAAAAGGAGTGGGACTCAATATGGAAAGACCCTAAAACTTCGATTTTCTTACTTTCGCTTCATTTTGTTTTTTGATTCCGACTGGAATGAATAATTTTTCGCCAAGTCTGATATCACCAATCGATTCCCCGTGGTCGGTTACCCAAGGGAGCATCATAATATGAATGTTTATTCGAAGGAAAGACAAATTTTGACACGAGATATTCATAAATTTTTATTTAATTTCTCAGTTTTTTACCGATTTTCGCGGAATTTCTCCCTTAAAATTGTTCAAAAACTACACCATCTTGTAGCCCGTGATTTTTTCTACCCAGCTTACACCAACTCTTTCCCGACTAGGTGGTTTGTGTCGAGCTACAGACCAGAAAAACCGTGCGAAACCGACCATTGCGTGCAGTTTCCCTCCTCTCCTCCCTCCCCTCGCTGCCGCCGCGTCGCTCGCCGCCGCCTTTATCAACGACAACGCGCGGCGAGGCAGCAGCGTGCTGTGTGGCGCAGCTGGTAGTGCGTCTGCCAACGAGTCCAGCGCGCCTGTTTCCCTTGCCGGTTCGAGTCCTCTCGGCTGCAAGCTTTTGTAATTGATGTGATATAGTCCGTACAATGTTCCGGAATCTTCTAAATTCTAATTATAGACCGTTTTGCACAAAAATTGTCTATAATTGTTTTAAAATAGCGGAAAGTGTCCAAAAAAATTTGGAAAAAATTGGAAAAGTTACATTTTAGTACGGACTGCACGACCGTAACGCACAATAATAAAAAAAAAGCGCAGAAGTGACAAAGAAACCAAAATTTAGGCCAAAAATTAAAAAAAATTTTTTCTCGCGATACATTCGATAAAATTGTTTTAAAATTTGGGACAAGGCATAAAAAAAGCTGTAGTTTTTAATGAAAATAAATTCAACAAGCTCTTGGATCGCTAAAAGGCACTTGATTTTTTTGCCGTCACGTATCTCGTCACTCATGTTTTGAAAAAATTTGAAAAAATTTGACAACGTTAACCTATGAAAGTTGAACAAATTGTTAGTTGACAAAAACTTGATAGGTCTTACGACCGACGAGAAAAAAAATCCCAAAGTTTTTATTTCAAGAACGAGCCGATTGATCGCTCTAGAAATTTTACAGCACATTTATACCAGCAGTCAGAACGTGCAGTAAAATTTTCAGAAAAAAATCCTAGAACAATTTAAAGTTACACTTGTTTGAAATTTTGAACTGAAATTCCCGGGTTACGGTAGGTCAAAAAAATCTGAAAAAATTTGGGATGATGCGCGGTCTGTAGGTGCACATGCTGGCAAAGAGTGCTCGCTGTACGATAAAAATGAAGCAAGTTATGAATTTTTAAAGTTTTTTGCAGTTTTGCTTTGATCTACAGTAACCTTCCACACGAGACCCAGATTGAAATTTCAAGAAAGCCAAAATGTTCGCCATAAAAAATGCTTTCGAATGATATATAATGAGCCGGGTTTTGTCACATGGGCCTCTGCGCCTAAGACCAAATGACGCAGGCGTAGCCTGCGCCGAAGCCTAAGCCTAAGCCTAAGCCTAAGCCTAAGCCTAAGCCTAAGCCTAATTTTTTCACTCTGCTTCTATTTTTTTCTTCTGTTTCACCCGTGAAACATGGGGCCATTTGGTCTTCACCTGGCTCAAAGCACACCCCGTCCTTTCCTTGCCTCAAAGCTACCCCCGTCATGAAATTCAGCTCGCTCGCTGCGCTCGCTTCGCCGGCCTCCCTTATTCCCCTTTTTTTCTAAGACCAAATCCGACACACACCACTTTTTTTTACTCCGAGCCCTTCGGGCTCGGAAGGTGCTACTGGTGCCACTAGACAAGACAGTTGCTGGAAACTTTAGGCAAACGTTCATTGAAATAACCAAGCAATTTTACTCCGAGCCCTTCGGGCTCGCATGACGCCGATCCTAAAACGTGTAGTATTTAACTGTTAATTTAAAAAATGCGTGAACTGAATTTAGTTTCGATACTTTAGTTCTGCTTTTCAGAAGATTTCTGCAGAAAATAGGAGTTAGAGTGAAAATTTTAGGTTCACTCCGAGCCCGTCGGGCTCGGTTTTCTGAATAAAATTGAGCACGATTGTTAGTTTGAATGTGCTGCAAAATTTCCAGAACGCGCCGCATTTCCAAAAAAAAAACGAAAAAAAAAATGACTTTATTCTGAGCCCTGTGGGCTCGATGGGAAATAAACCTTTCTGGTGGATAAAAAGACGAAATTACAAAAATATAAACCTCAGGATATCAAAAAGCGAAGCAACTTCAGAAAACAATTAAATTCGATCAAATGCTTTCATTAAAATAAATTGTTTTTTCGTTTAAATTTTCAGTTATGGTATGCAAAAAAGGAAAGTCTGCCAGACAGTCTAAAACCGAGCCGTTTGTTATGGTACGTCCAAAGTAAAAAAAAAGCGCGCACTTGTAAACATGTTTACAATTAATTTTTTGCTTGTTTGGCGGTAAACAACAAAGAAAAAGACGCAAAAACAAAGTTACTTTGGACGCCTCTTTTCGTCTTTTTTTGCGCTTTTTTTCTACTTTGGACGTACCATTAGACTTTGAACGTTGTTGATTTAAAAAAGATGAAGAGTTTTCACTCTGATTTTTTCGGATTTTGAGACGTTAAAATCGAAAAAACGTTTGTTTCCAGTTAGGTAGTAACGATAACAAAAGAGCAAGAAACGTAAGTTTAAAGGAAAAAACGGTCAAATTTTTTAACTACAAGCCTTTCGGCCTCAAAAAACTGAAAATTTGAAATGAAAGTTGTGTACTGTTTGGTGGATACAGAAATGAATAACAAAAGAGTTGTTGTGCTAACGGAAGATCTTTGGAATGATTTACAATGGAAGGTAGAGATAAAATATTTTTTTTTAACAACAAGGATGAACGTGTGGTGTGTGTCGGATTTGGTCTTAGAAAAAAAGGGGAATAAGGGAGGCCGGCGAAGCGAGCGCAGCGAGCGAGCTGAATTTCATGACGGGGGTAGCTTTGAGGCAAGGAAAGGACGGGGTGTGCTTTGAGCCAGGTGAAGACCAAATGGCCCCATGTTTCACGGGTGAAACAGAAGAAAAAAATAGAAGCAGAGTGAAAAAATGAGGCGGCCGCTTCGCGGCCGATAGTACTTGGTTTACCGACATTTTACTACTAAACGGAAGCTAGAACGCAAGACGGAACTTATTTTGCAAGTTTGCCAGCAAGTACTTTCCGTCCACTTTTGAACTCTCATACTCTCTCATCTCATGCAGTGCTAACCAAAAATGCATCTTCACGTCTCGTTTAGGTCATCACTGAAAAAATCGAGGTAAATTTCCTACCCATTTGACCGAAAAAAAACCTAAAAGGGCGGACTAAAACGTTAAAACCAACGGCACTTTCAAATTCAGCACATAAAAAACTATAGGTATCTTTCTTATATAGAAAATTTTAGATTAGTCTGTGTGTTTGTTTGTGTGTCTCACACGCGAGTTTGCAGCCGACAAAACTCGATCCTGCGACCTGTCGATTGACGTTCAAACGTGCTAACCACTATACCACAATGGTCACGAGAACTTAAAAGAAATAGGGAAAATAAATGATTGCCATTTCTATTTAAAAAAAAACAAAAATCAGTAAAAATAAACATTTGACGAAGGCGACTTAGTCGCCACAAGCTGCAAGCTTGTCAATAATAAAAGGAGTGGGACTCAATATGGAAAGACCCTAATACTTCGATTTTCTTGCCTTCGCTTCATTTTATTTTTCGATTCTGACTAGAATGAATAATTTTCCGCCAAATCTGATATTACCAATCGATTCCCCGTGGTCGATTACCCAAGGGAGCATCATAATATGAATGTTTATTTGATACTTACTTGTGATACTTGTGAGGTTCGACCTCAGTTTCCATCCTGGATACTGCGAACCAAGCTGCGCCAAGTTACACGATCCCTTCCGACAGTGGACCATGCTCGTCTTGCCTCGAGTATGCCAATTCTTCGGCGGCCGTGCCCGAGGTTGCCCCTGAGGGCCTCATTGTGGATGAAGATTTTGATCGAATCCTTGATGTCGTCGGCCCATCTTTTCGGAGGACGACCGCGTGGTCGTGCTGATCCCCTAGGATCCCATTCTGATACTATCTTCGCCCATCTGTCGTATTTCATGCGTGATACGTGTCCTGCCCACTTCAGTTTTCTTCGTAAGACTTGCTTTGCCTTTCCTTCTGTTCTTGGGGCCGTATGACGCTTCAGTAATTTCCGTATCCGTGGTGCTCCTTCCAAACATTTTCTTCCGACCAAGACAACTCGGCGAGCACCGTGGCCGAGCTGGTGAATTCCTGGACGGGTCCTTTACATTCTTTTGATTCAGCTTTTTAGTAAGTTTAGGTTTGTACTTCAGCAGGCTTACCAGGCCGGCGTGAAGCCCCTTCTTCACGAGTATCGGACACTACCGTGGCAAAGAGTGGATTTTGGCTACTGTGCCTAACAGTGGTGTCCAATTTCCCCTGTCGTAGGAGCACAGCATTGCCCAGTTTGCACCGCGAGGAGGTATCCAACAAGCAAACCACGCGAGTTTGCAGCCGACAAAACTCGATCCTGCGACCTGTCGATTGACGTTCAAACGTGCTAACCACTATACCACAATGGTCACGAGAACTTAAAAGAAATAGGGAAAATAAATGATTGCCATTTCTATTTAAAAAAAAACAAAAATCAGTAAAAATAAACATTTGACGAAGGCGACTTAGTCGCCACAAGCTGCAAGCTTGTCAATAATAAAAGGAGTGGGACTCAATATGGAAAGACCCTAATACTTCGATTTTCTTGCCTTCGCTTCATTTTATTTTTCGATTCTGACTAGAATGAATAATTTTCCGCCAAATCTGATATTACCAATCGATTCCCCGTGGTCGATTACCCAAGGGAGCATCATAATATGAATGTTTATTTGAAGGAAAGACAAATTTTGACACGCGATATTCATAAATTTCCATATAATTTCTCAGTTTTTTACCGATTTCCGGGGAATTTTTCCCTTAAAATTGGTCAAAAATTACGCCATCTTGTAGCCCGTGTTTTTTTCTACCCAGCATACTCCAACTCTTTCCCGATTAGGTGGTTTGTGTCAAGCAACAGACCAGAAAAACCGTGCAAAACCGACCATTGCGTGCAGTTTTCCTCCTTCCCTTCCTCCCCTCGCTGCCGCCGCGTCACTCGCCGCCGCCTTTATCAACGGCAACGCGCAGGGAGCCAGCAGCGTGCCGTGTGGCGCAGCTGGTAGTCGGTCTGCCTACGAGTCCAGCGCACCTGTTTGCCTTGCCGGTTCGATTCCTCTTCGCTGCAAGTTTTTGTAATTGATGCGATATAGCCCCCACAATGTTCTGGAACCTTCTAAATTCTAATTATAGATCTTTTTGCACAAAAATTGTCTATAATTGCTGTAAAATAGCGGAAAGTGTCCAAAAAAATTTGGAAAAAATTGTGGCATACGTTTTTTGACGCGGTCTATCCAATGGAATAAAAAAATCACCAATAAAACCAACCAATAGTGAAAAAAACTTGAAAAAAAAACAAAAACTTTGAAAAAAATTATCTCTCGAAAATGACGAGGAGATTTTTTTAAAATTTGGCAGTAGCCATAAAAAAAGCTGAATTTTTTTATGGCACTAAGCTTGTTCCTGCCTACAGAGACTTTTTTTTTTGACCGTCTTAATTTTGCCTTAGAATCCGTTGTAAAAATCTGAAAAAATTTGAGCTTATAAAACTTTCAGTAAACTACATTTCACCTGTTGATCAAAAAACGGTAGATCAAACCACTGGCGCGAAAAAAAATGTCAAAAGTTAAAAAAATTTTAAAAAAAAATCGTATCGCTAACTTCCGCATGAAACTTTGAGAACAGTTTTTAACAAGCACAAAGCATGTGCTCAAATTTTTTCAGAAAAAAAAATGCCACCAAAAAAAAGTTATACTGCTTTGAAGTTTAAAATCGATTTTCCCGGGTTACGGTAGGTCAAAAAATTCTGGAAAAATTTGGGATGATGCGCGGTCTGTAGGTGCATATGCTCGCGAAGAGTGCTCGCTGTACGATAAAAATGAAGCAAGTTATGAATTTTTAAAGTTTTTTGCAGTTTTGCTTTGATCTACAGTAACCTTCCACACGAGACCCAACGTGAAGTCTCTTTACCGCCAAAATGTTTCCCATCAAAAGTGCTTTCGAATGATATATAATGAGCCGGGTTTTGTCACATGGGCCTCTGCGCCTAAGACCAAATGACGCAGGCATAGCCTGCGCCGAAGCCTAAGCCTAAACCACGGGGAATCGATTGGTAATATCAGATTTGGCGGAAAATTATTCATTCTAGTCAGAATCGAAAAATAAAATGAAGCGAAGGCAAGAAAATCGAAGTATTAGGGTCTTTCCATATTGAGTCCCACTCCTTTTATTATTGACAAGCTTGCAGCTTGTGGCGACTAAGTCGCCTTCGTCAAATGTTTATTTTTACTGATTTTTGTTTTTTTTTAAATAGAAATGGCAATCATTTATTTTCCCTATTTCTTTTAAGTTCTCGTGACCATTGTGGTATAGTGGTTAGCACGTTTGAACGTCAATCGACAGGTCGCAGGATCGAGTTTTGTCGGCTGCAAACTCGCGTGTGAGACACACAAACAAACACACAGACTAATCTAAAATTTTCTATAGAAGAAAGATACCTATAGTTTTTTATGTGCTGAATTTGAAAGTGCCGTTGGTTTTAACGTTTTAGTCCGGCCTTTTAGGTTTTTTTTCGGTCAAATGGGTAGGAAATTTACCTCGATTTTTTCAGTGATGACCTAAACGAGACGTGAAGATGCATTTTTGGTTAGCACTGCATGAGATGAGAGAGTATGAGAGTTCAAAAGTGGACGGAAAGTACTTGCTGGCAAACTTGCAAAATAAGTTCCGTCTTGCGTTCTAGCTTCCGTTTAGTAGTAAAATGTCGGTAAACCAAGTACTATCGGCCGCGAAGCGGCCGCCTCATTTTTTCACTCTGCTTCTATTTTTTTCTTCTGTTTCACCCGTGAAACATGGGGCCATTTGGTCTTCACCTGGCTCAAAGCACACCCCGTCCTTTCCTTGCCTCAAAGCTACCCCCGTCATGAAATTCAGCTCGCTCGCTGCGCTCGCTTCGCCGGCCTCCCTTATTCCCCTTTTTTTCTAAGACCAAATCCGACACACACCACTTTTTTTTACTCCGAGCCCTTCGGGCTCGGAAGGTGCTACTGGTGCCACTAGACAAGACAGTTGCTGGAAACTTTAGGCAAACGTTCATTGAAATAACCAAGCAATTTTACTCCGAGCCCTTCGGGCTCGCATGACGCCGATCCTAAAACGTGTAGTATTTAACTGTTAATTTAAAAAATGCGTGAACTGAATTTAGTTTCGATACTTTAGTTCTGCTTTTCAGAAGATTTCTGCAGAAAATAGGAGTTAGAGTGAAAATTTTAGGTTCACTCCGAGCCCGTCGGGCTCGGTTTTCTGAATAAAATTGAGCACGATTGTTAGTTTGAATGTGCTGCAAAATTTCCAGAACGCGCCGCATTTCCAAAAAAAAAACGAAAAAAAAAATGACTTTATTCTGAGCCCTGTGGGCTCGATGGGAAATAAACCTTTCTGGTGGATAAAAAGACGAAATTACAAAAATATAAACCTCAGGATATCAAAAAGCGAAGCAACTTCAGAAAACAATTAAATTCGATCAAATGCTTTCATTAAAATAAATTGTTTTTTCGTTTAAATTTTCAGTTATGGTATGCAAAAAAGGAAAGTCTGCCAGACAGTCTAAAACCGAGCCGTTTGTTATGGTACGTCCAAAGTAAAAAAAAAGCGCGCACTTGTAAACATGTTTACAATTAATTTTTTGCTTGTTTGGCGGTAAACAACAAAGAAAAAGACGCAAAAACAAAGTTACTTTGGACGCCTCTTTTCGTCTTTTTTTGCGCTTTTTTTCTACTTTGGACGTACCATTAGACTTTGAACGTTGTTGATTTAAAAAAGATGAAGAGTTTTCACTCTGATTTTTTCGGATTTTGAGACGTTAAAATCGAAAAAACGTTTGTTTCCAGTTAGGTAGTAACGATAACAAAAGAGCAAGAAACGTAAGTTTAAAGGAAAAAACGGTCAAATTTTTTAACTACAAGCCTTTCGGCCTCAAAAAACTGAAAATTTGAAATGAAAGTTGTGTACTGTTTGGTGGATACAGAAATGAATAACAAAAGAGTTGTTGTGCTAACGGAAGATCTTTGGAATGATTTACAATGGAAGGTAGAGATAAAATATTTTTTTTTAACAACAAGGATGAACGTGTGGTGTGTGTCGGATTTGGTCTTAGAAAAAAAGGGGAATAAGGGAGGCCGGCGAAGCGAGCGCAGCGAGCGAGCTGAATTTCATGACGGGGGTAGCTTTGAGGCAAGGAAAGGACGGGGTGTGCTTTGAGCCAGGTGAAGACCAAATGGCCCCATGTTTCACGGGTGAAACAGAAGAAAAAAATAGAAGCAGAGTGAAAAAATGAGGCGGCCGCTTCGCGGCCGATAGTACTTGGTTTACCGACATTTTACTACTAAACGGAAGCTAGAACGCAAGACGGAACTTATTTTGCAAGTTTGCCAGCAAGTACTTTCCGTCCACTTTTGAACTCTCATACTCTCTCATCTCATGCAGTGCTAACCAAAAATGCATCTTCACGTCTCGTTTAGGTCATCACTGAAAAAATCGAAGTAAATTTCCTACCCATTTGACCGAAAAAAAACCTAAAAGGGCGGACTAAAACGTTAAAACCAACGGCACTTTCAAATTCAGCACATAAAAAACTATAGGTATCTTTCTTATATAGAAAATTTTAGATTAGTCTGTGTGTTTGTTTGTGTGTCTCACACGCGAGTTTGCAGCCGACAAAACTCGATCCTGCGACCTGTCGATTGACGTTCAAACGTGCTAACCACTATACCACAATGGTCACGAGAACTTAAAAGAAATAGGGAAAATAAATGATTGCCATTTCTATTTAAAAAAAAACAAAAATCAGTAAAAATAAACATTTGACGAAGGCGACTTAGTCGCCACAAGCTGCAAGCTTGTCAATAATAAAAGGAGTGGGACTCAATATGGAAAGACCCTAATACTTCGATTTTCTTGCCTTCGCTTCATTTTATTTTTCGATTCTGACTAGAATGAATAATTTTCCGCCAAATCTGATATTACCAATCGATTCCCCGTGGTCGATTACCCAAGGGAGCATCATAATATGAATGTTTATTTGAAGGAAAGACAAATTTTGACACGCGATATTCATAAATTTCCATATAATTTCTCAGTTTTTTACCGATTTCCGGGGAATTTTTCCCTTAAAATTGGTCAAAAATTACGCCATCTTGTAGCCCGTGTTTTTTTCTACCCAGCATACTCCAACTCTTTCCCGATTAGGTGGTTTGTGTCAAGCAACAGACCAGAAAAACCGTGCAAAACCGACCATTGCGTGCAGTTTTCCTCCTTCCCTTCCTCCCCTCGCTGCCGCCGCGTCACTCGCCGCCGCCTTTATCAACGGCAACGCGCAGGGAGCCAGCAGCGTGCCGTGTGGCGCAGCTGGTAGTCGGTCTGCCTACGAGTCCAGCGCACCTGTTTGCCTTGCCGGTTCGATTCCTCTTCGCTGCAAGTTTTTGTAATTGATGCGATATAGTCCCCACAATGTTCTGGAACCTTCTAAATTCTAATTATAGATCTTTTTGCATAAAAATTGTCTATAATTGCTGTAAAATAGCGGAAAGTGTCCAAAAAAATTTGGAAAAAATTGTGGCATACGTTTTTTGACGCGGTCTATCCAATGGAATAAAAAAATCACCAATAAAACCAACCAATAGTGAAAAAAACTTGAAAAAAAAAACAAAAACTTTGAAAAAAATTATCTCTCGAAAATGACGAGGAGATTTTTTTAAAATTTGGCAGTAGCCATAAAAAAAGCTGAATTTTTTTATGGCACTAAGCTTGTTCCTGCCTACAGAGACTTTTTTTTTTGACCGTCTTAATTTTGCCTTAGAATCCGTTGTAAAAATCTGAAAAAATTTGAGCTTATAAAACTTTCAGTAAACTACATTTCACCTGTTGATCAAAAAACGGTAGATCAAACCACTGGCGCGAAAAAAAATGTCAAAAGTTAAAAAAATTTTTTAAAAAAATCGTATCGCTAACTTCCGCATGAAACTTTGAGAACAGTTTTTAACAAGCACGAAGCATGTGCTCAAATTTTTTCAAAAAAAAAAATGCCACCAAAAAAAAGTTATACTGCTTTGAAATTTAAAATCGATTTTCCCGGGTTACGGTAGGTCAAAAAATTCTGAAAAAATTAGGGATGATGCGCGGTCTGTAGGTGCATATGCTCGCGAAGAGTGCTCGCTGTACGATAAAAATGAAGCAAGTTATGAATTTTTAAAGTTTTTTGCAGTTTCGCTTTGATCTACCGTAACCTTCCACACGAGACCCAACGTGAAGTATCTTTACCGCCAAAATGTTCCCCATCAAAAGTGCTTTCGAATGATATATAATGAGCCGGGTTTTTTCACATGGGCCTCTGCGCCTAAGACCAAATGACGCAGGCATAGCCTGCGCCGAAGCCTAAGCCTAATTCATCTTCGGGCTCGGAAGGTGCTACTGGTGCCACTAGACAAGACAGTTGCTGGAAACTTTAGGCAAACGTTCATTGAAATAACCAAGCAATTTTACTCCGAGCCCTTCGGGCTCGCATGACGCCGATCCTAAAACGTGTAGTATTTAACTGTTAATTTAAAAAATGCGTGAACTGAATTTAGTTTCGATACTTTAGTTCTGCTTTTCAGAAGATTTCTGCAGAAAATAGGAGTTAGAGTGAAATTTTAGGTTCACTCCGAGCCCGTCGGGCTCGGTTTTCTGAATAAAATTGAGCACGATTGTTAGTTTGAATGTGCTGCAAAATTTCCAGAACGCGCCGCATTTCCAAAAAAAAAACGAAAAAAAAATGACTTTATTCTGAGCCCTGTGGGCTCGATGGGAAATAAACCTTTCTGGTGGATAAAAAGACGAAATTACAAAAATATAAACCTCAGGATATCAAAAAGCGAAGCAACTTCAGAAAACAATTAAATTCGATCAAATGCATTCATTAAAATAAATTGTTTTTTCGTTTAAATTTTCAGTTATGGTATGCAAAAAAGGAAAGTCTGCCAGACAGTCTAAAACCGAGCCGTTTGTTATGGTACGTCCAAAGTAAAAAAAAAAAGCGCGCACTTGTAAACATGTTTACAATTAATTTTTTGCTTGTTTGGCGGTAAACAACAAAGAAAAAGACGCAAAAACAAAGTTACTTTGGACGCCTCTTTTCGTCTTTTTTTGCGCTTTTTTTCTACTTTGGACGTACCATTAGACTTTGAACGTTGTTGATTTAAAAAAGATGAAGAGTTTTCACTCTGATTTTTTCGGATTTTGAGACGTTAAAATCGAAAAAACGTTTGTTTCCAGTTAGGTAGTAACGATAACAAAAGAGCAAGAAACGTAAGTTTAAAGGAAAAAACGGTCAAATTTTTTAACTACAAGCCTTTCGGCCTCAAAAAACTGAAAATTTGAAATGAAAGTTGTGTACTGTTTGGTGGATACAGAAATGAATAACAAAAGAGTTGTTGTGCTAACGGAAGATCTTTGGAATGATTTACAATGGAAGGTAGAGATAAAATATTTTTTTTTAACAACAAGGATGAACGTGTGGTGTGTGTCGGATTTGGTCTTAGAAAAAAAGGGGAATAAGGGAGGCCGGCGAAGCGAGCGCAGCGAGCGAGCTGAATTTCATGACGGGGGTAGCTTTGAGGCAAGGAAAGGACGGGGTGTGCTTTGAGCCAGGTGAAGACCAAATGGCCCCATGTTTCACGGGTGAAACAGAAGAAAAAAATAGAAGCAGAGTGAAAAAATGAGGCGGCCGCTTCGCGGCCGATAGTACTTGGTTTACCGACATTTTACTACTAAACGGAAGCTAGAACGCAAGACGGAACTTATTTTGCAAGTTTGCCAGCAAGTACTTTCCGTCCACTTTTGAACTCTCATACTCTCTCATCTCATGCAGTGCTAACCAAAAATGCATCTTCACGTCTCGTTTAGGTCATCACTGAAAAAATCGAGGTAAATTTCCTACCCATTTGACCGAAAAAAAACCTAAAAGGCCGGACTAAAACGTTAAAACCAACGGCACTTTCAAATTCAGCACATAAAAAACTATAGGTATCTTTCTTCTATAGAAAATTTTAGATTAGTCTGTGTGTTTGTTTGTGTGTCTCACACGCGAGTTTGCAGCCGACAAAACTCGATCCTGCGACCTGTCGATTGACGTTCAAACGTGCTAACCACTATACCACAATGGTCACGAGAACTTAAAAGAAATAGGGAAAATAAATGATTGCCATTTCTATTTAAAAAAAAACAAAAATCAGTAAAAATAAACATTTGACGAAGGCGACTTACAAGGGAATGGTCCAAACTTAACTTGGCATTTTGAAATGAAACCTATATAGGGTGAAAGAGCACTTCATGGGGAGCTCAAATCACTTTTCAATTTTTGCAATAAACCATTCGGAGCCGAGCAAATGAGCTCCATAGTTTTAATTTTCACGTGCGAATTTATCACCGCAGTTGAGAGTAATTTTTAACAGTGGCCGGGTGGCCGAGTGGTTGGTGCAAGAGAATAGTAAATGGAGGATGCGGGTTCAATCCCTCGCGATAAAAAATTTTTGTATTTTGATTTTTGCGTTCACTTTTCCAGGTCCTAGAACTTTTTTTAACCATATTTTTTCGCATTGCCAACCTCTTTTCAACGTATGGTGACGATTGTATGTTTGTGTTTTGTTTTGTTTTTATTTCGTTTTAACTGGAGATGACACTTCATGTGGCAAGTTTTTTATCGTTATTATCCAAGAAGTTTTTGATTTCGAACTCGGATTTCCTCCACCTATTTCCCGACAAAAAACCAATCTCTTGAAAAAAAAAGCGTGCTAAATGGACCCAAGCTCACCGTTCTTTACACCTTCGGAGTTCCGTTTCGAACAAGTTGGCGCAGATGATTGCTTCCTGACGAGATGTACCGATAATGCGTTCATCAAGTGTGCGAGATGCACCAACACTATTTGTTTTTCCCATTTCATAATTGTTGATTAGCATTATTGTCCTTATTTGTGAACTATTACTACGTATTAAACACAAAACTGGAAAAAAAAATTGGTCAAAAAAGTTCTAGGACCTGGAAAAGTAAACGCAAAAATCAAAATACAAAATTTTTTACCACGAGGGATTGAACCCGCATCCTCCATTTACTATTCTCTTGCACCAACCACTCGGCCACCCGGCCACTGTTCAAAATGACTCTCAACTGCGGTGATAAATTCGCACGTGAAAAGTGAAACTTTGGAGCTCATTTGCTCGGCTCCGAATGGTTTATTGCAAAAATTGAAAAGTGATTTGAGCTCCCCATAAAGTGCTCTTTCACCCTATATAGGTTTCATTTCGAAACGCCAAGTTAAGTTTGGACCATTCCCTTGTTAGTCGCCACAAGCTGCAAGCTTGTCAATAATAAAAGGAGTGGGACTCAATATGGAAAGACCCTAATACTTCGATTTTCTGGCTCCGGGACATTTCGCAGCCGGACGTTTCGCAGCCGAGACATTTCGCAGCCGGACATTTCGCAGCTGAGACGTTTCGCAGCCGGACATTTCGCAGCCGAGACGTTTCGCAGCCGGTAAACACTTCTCACTTCTCTCTCAGCGGTCGACTACACAATTGGTAAACATGTTATTGATAAACAAGCATGGTCAGAGAAATGAGAGAGTGTGTATATAAGGAGGTTGGCTGCGAAACGTCTCGGCTGCGAAATGTCCGGCTGCGAAATGTCTCAGCTGCGAAATGTCTCGGCTGCGAAATGTCCGGCTGCGAAATGTCCGGCTGCGAAATGTCTCGGCTGCGAAACGTCCGGCTGCGAAATGTCCCGGAGCCGATTTTCTTGCCTTCGCTTCATTTTATTTTTCGATTCTGACTAGAATGAATAATTTTCCGCCAAATCTGATATTACCAATCGATTCCCCGTGGTCGATTACCCAAGGGAGCATCATAATATGAATGTTTATTTGATACTTACTTGTGATACTTGTGAGGTTCGACCTCAGTTTCCATCCTGGATACTGCGAACCAAGCTGCGCCAAGTTACACGATCCCTTCCGACAGTGGACCATGCTCGTCTTGCCTCGAGTATGCCAATTCTTCGGCGGCCGTGCCCGAGGTTGCCCCTGAGGGCCTCATTGTGCATGAAGATTTTGATCGAATCCTTGATGTCGTCGGCCCATCTTTTCGAAGGACGACCGCGTGGTCGTGCTGATCCCCTAGGATCCCATTCTGATACTATCTTCGCCCATCTGTCGTATTTCATGCGTGATACGTGTCCTGCCCACTTCAGTTTTCTTCGTAAGACTTGCTTTGCCTTTCCTTCTGTTCTTGGGGCCGTATGACGCTTCAGTAATTTCCGTATCCGTGGTGCTCCTTCCAAACATTTTCTTCCGACCAAGACAACTCGGCGAGCACCGTGGCCGAGCTGGTGAATTCCTGGACGGGTCCTTTACATTCTTTTGATTCAGCTTTTTAGTAAGTTTAGGTTTGTACTTCAGCAGGCTTACCAGGCCGGCGTGAAGCCCCTTCTTCACGAGTATCGGACACTACCGTGGCAAAGAGTGGATTTTGGCTACTGTGCCTAACAGTGGTGTCCAATTTCCCCTGTCGTAGGAGCACAGCATTGCCCAGTTTGCACCGCGAGGAGGTATCCAACAAGCAAACCACGCGAGTTTGCAGCCGACAAAACTCGATCCTGCGACCTGTCGATTGACGTTCAAACGTGCTAACCACTATACCACAATGGTCACGAGAACTTAAAAGAAATAGGGAAAATAAATGATTGCCATTTCTATTTAAAAAAAAACAAAAATCAGTAAAAATAAACATTTGACGAAGGCGACTTAGTCGCCACAAGCTGCAAGCTTGTCAATAATAAAAGGAGTGGGACTCAATATGGAAAGACCCTAATACTTCGATTTTCTTGCCTTCGCTTCATTTTATTTTTCGATTCTGACTAGAATGAATAATTTTCCGCCAAATCTGATATTACCAATCGATTCCCCGTGGTCGATTACCCAAGGGAGCATCATAATATGAATGTTTATTTGAAGGAAAGACAAATTTTGACACGCGATATTCATAAATTTCCATATAATTTCTCAGTTTTTTACCGATTTCCGGGGAATTTTTCCCTTAAAATTGGTCAAAAATTACGCCATCTTGTAGCCCGTGTTTTTTTCTACCCAGCATACTCCAACTCTTTCCCGACTAGGTGGTTTGTGTCGATCTACAGACCAGAAAAACCGTGCGAAACCGACCATTGCGTGCAGTTTCCCTCCTCTCCTCCCTCCCCTCGCTGCCGCCGCGTCGCTCGCCGCCGCCTTTATCAACGGCAACGCGCAGGCAGGCTGCAGCGTGGTGTGTGGCGCAGCTGGTAGTGCGTCTGCCAACGAGTCCAGCGCGCCTGTTTCCCTTGCCGGTTCGAGTCCTCTCCGCTGCAAGCTTTTGTAATTGATGTGATATAGTCCCCACAATGTTCTGGAACCTTCTAAATTCTAATTATAGCTCTTTTTGCACAAAAATTGTCTATAATTGCTGTAAAATAGCGGAAAGTGTCCAAAAAAATTTGGAAAAAATTGTGGCATACGTTTTTTGACGCGGTCTATCCAATGGAATAAAAAAATCACCAATAAAACCAGCAAATGATAAAGAAAACTTGAAAAAAAAACAAAAACTTTGAAAAAAATTATCTCTCGAAAATGACGAGGAGATTTTTTTAAAATTTGGCAGTAGCCATAAAAAAAGCTGAATTTTTTTATGAGACTAAACTTGTCCAATCCGAGACGAACGATTTTTTTTGACCGTCTTAATTTTGTTCAAATATGCGTTGGAAAAATCTGAAAAAATTTGACCCTATAGAACTTTCAGAATACTACATTTCATCTGTTGACTACAAAACGGTAGATCAAACCACTGGCGCGAAAAAAATTGTCAAAAGTTGAAAAAATTTTTTTCTAAAAAACTACGCACCAGATTTGCAAAAAAAATTTAGACCAGTTTTTTACCAGTTTATAGCATGTGCTCAATTTTTTTCATAAAAAGTTCACCTGGTTCCCGAAAGTTATGGTGATTTGAAATTTTAAATCGATTTTCCCGGGTTACGGTAGGTCGAAAAATTTTGAAAAAATTTGTGACGATGCGCGGTCTATAGGTGCATATGCTCGCGAAGAGTGCTCGCTGTACGATAAAAATGAAGCAAGTTATGAATTTTTAAAGTTTTTTGCACTTGCACGTAGATCTACCGTAACCTTCCACACGAGACCCAGATTGAAATTTCACGAAAGCCAAAATGTTCGCCATCAAAAGTGCTTTCGAATGATATATAATGAGCCGGGTTTTGTCACATAAGCATCTGCGCCTAAGACCAAATGACGCAGGCATAGCCTGCGCCGAAGCCTAAGCCTAAGCCTAAGCCTAAGCCTAAGCCTAAGCCTAAGCCTAAGCCTAAGCCTAAGCCTAAGCCTAAGCCTAAGCCTAAGCCTAAGCCTAAGCCTAAGCCTAAGCCTAAGCCTAAGCCTAAGCCTAAGCCTAAGCCTAAGCCTAAGCCTAAGCCTAAGCCTAAGCCTAAGCCTAAGCCTAAGCCTAAGCCTAAGCCTAAGCCTAAGCCTAAGCCTAAGCCTAAGCCTAAGCCTAAGCCTAAGCCTAAGCCTAAGCCTAAGCCTAAGCCTAAGCCTAAGCCTAAGCCTAAGCCTAAGCCTAAGCCTAAGCCTAAGCCTAAGCCTAAGCCTAAGCCTAAGCCTAAGCCTAAGCCTAAGCCTAAGCCTAAGCCTAAGCCTAAGCCTAAGCCTAAGCCTAAGCCTAAGCCTAAGCCTAAGCCTAAGCCTAACTCATTTTTTCACTCTGCTTCTATTTTTTTCTTCTGTTTCACCCGTGAAACATGGGGCCATTTGGTCTTCACCTGGCTCAAAGCACACCCCGTCCTTTCCTTGCCTCAAAGCTACCCCCGTCATGAAATTCAGCTCGCTCGCTGCGCTCGCTTCGCCGGCCTCCCTTATTCCCCTTTTTTTCTAAGACCAAATCCGACACACACCACTTTTTTTTACTCCGAGCCCTTCGGGCTCGGAAGGTGCTACTGGTGCCACTAGACAAGACAGTTGCTGGAAACTTTAGGCAAACGTTCATTGAAATAACCAAGCAATTTTACTCCGAGCCCTTCGGGCTCGCATGACGCCGATCCTAAAACGTGTAGTATTTAACTGTTAATTTAAAAAATGCGTGAACTGAATTTAGTTTCGATACTTTAGTTCTGCTTTTCAGAAGATTTCTGCAGAAAATAGGAGTTAGAGTGAAAATTTTAGGTTCACTCCGAGCCCGTCGGGCTCGGTTTTCTGAATAAAATTGAGCACGATTGTTAGTTTGAATGTGCTGCAAAATTTCCAGAACGCGCCGCATTTCCAAAAAAAAAACGAAAAAAAAATGACTTTATTCTGAGCCCTGTGGGCTCGATGGGAAATAAACCTTTCTGGTGGATAAAAAGACGAAATTACAAAAATATAAACCTCAGGATATCAAAAAGCGAAGCAACTTCAGAAAACAATTAAATTCGATCAAATGCTTTCATTAAAATAAATAGTTTTTTCGTTTAAATTTTCAGTTATGGTATGCAAAAAAGGAAAGTCTGCCAGACAGTCTAAAACCGAGCCGTTTGTTATGGTACGTCCAAAGTAAAAAAAAAGCGCGCACTTGTAAACATGTTTACAATTAATTTTTTGCTTGTTTGGCGGTAAACAACAAAGAAAAAGACGCAAAAACAAAGTTACTTTGGACGCCTCTTTTCGTCTTTTTTTGCGCTTTTTTTCTACTTTGGACGTACCATTAGACTTTGAACGTTGTTGATTTAAAAAAGATGAAGAGTTTTCACTCTGATTTTTTCGGATTTTGAGACGTTAAAATCGAAAAAACGTTTGTTTCCAGTTAGGTAGTAACGATAACAAAAGAGCAAGAAACGTAAGTTTAAAGGAAAAAACGGTCAAATTTTTTAACTACAAGCCTTTCGGCCTCAAAAAACTGAAAATTTGAAATGAAAGTTGTGTACTGTTTGGTGGATACAGAAATGAATAACAAAAGAGTTGTTGTGCTAACGGAAGATCTTTGGAATGATTTACAATGGAAGGTAGAGATAAAATATTTTTTTTTAACAACAAGGATGAACGTGTGGTGTGTGTCGGATTTGGTCTTAGAAAAAAAGGGGAATAAGGGAGGCCGGCGAAGCGAGCGCAGCGAGCGAGCTGAATTTCATGACGGGGGTAGCTTTGAGGCAAGGAAAGGACGGGGTGTGCTTTGAGCCAGGTGAAGACCAAATGGCCCCATGTTTCACGGGTGAAACAGAAGAAAAAAATAGAAGCAGAGTGAAAAAATGAGGCGGCCGCTTCGCGGCCGATAGTACTTGGTTTACCGACATTTTACTACTAAACGGAAGCTAGAACGCAAGACGGAACTTATTTTGCAAGTTTGCCAGCAAGTACTTTCCGTCCACTTTTGAACTCTCATACTCTCTCATCTCATGCAGTGCTAACCAAAAATGCATCTTCACGTCTCGTTTAGGTCATCACTGAAAAAATCGAGGTAAATTTCCTACCCATTTGACCGAAAAAAAACCTAAAAGGGCGGACTAAAACGTTAAAACCAACGGCACTTTCAAATTCAGCACATAAAAAACTATAGGTATCTTTCTTATATAGAAAATTTTAGATTAGTCTGTGTGTTTGTTTGTGTGTCTCACACGCGAGTTTGCAGCCGACAAAACTCGATCCTGCGACCTGTCGATTGACGTTCAAACGTGCTAACCACTATACCACAATGGTCACGAGAACTTAAAAGAAATAGGGAAAATAAATGATTGCCATTTCTATTTAAAAAAAAACAAAAATCAGTAAAAATAAACATTTGACGAAGGCGACTTAGTCGCCACAAGCTGCAAGCTTGTCAATAATAAAAGGAGTGGGACTCAATATGGAAAGACCCTAATACTTCGATTTTCTTGCCTTCGCTTCATTTTATTTTTCGATTCTGACTAGAATGAATAATTTTCCGCCAAATCTGATATTACCAATCGATTCCCCGTGGTCGATTACCCAAGGGAGCATCATAATATGAATGTTTATTTGAAGGAAAGACAAATTTTGACACGCGATATTCATAAATTTCCATATAATTTCTCAGTTTTTTACCGATTTCCGGGGAATTTTTCCCTTAAAATTGGTCAAAAATTACGCCATCTTGTAGCCCGTGTTTTTTTCTACCCAGCATACTCCAACTCTTTCCCGATTAGGTGGTTTGTGTCAAGCAACAGACCAGAAAAACCGTGCAAAACCGACCATTGCGTGCAGTTTCCCTCCTCTCCTCCCTCCCCTCGCTGCCGCCTCGTCGCTCGCCGCCGCCTTTATCAACGACAACGCGCGGCGAGGCAGCAGCGTGCTGTGTGGCGCAGCTGGTAGTGCCTCTGCCCACGAATCTAGCGAAGCTCTTTCTCCCGCCAGTTCGATTCCTCTCCGCTGCAAGCTTTTGTAATTGATGCGATATAGTCCCCACAATGTTCTGGAACCTTCTAATTTCTAATTATAGCTCTTTTTGCACGAAAATTGTCTATAATTGCTGTAAAATAGCGGAAAGTGTCCAAAAAAATTTGGAAAAAATTGTGGCATACGTTTTTGGACACAGTCTATCCAATGGAATGAAAAAATCACCAATAAAACCAGCCCATGATAAAGAAAACTTGAAAAAAAAATCAAAAACTTTGAAAAAAATTATCTCTCGAAAATGACGAGGAGATTTTTTTAAATTTTGGCAGTAGCCATAAAAAAAGCTGAATTTTTTTATGGCACTAAGCTTGTTCCTGCCTACAGAGACTTTTTTTTTTGACCGTCTTAATTTTGCCTTAGAATGCGTTGTAAAAATCTGAAAAAATTTGAGCTTATAAAACTTTCAGTAAACTACATTTCACCTGTTGATCAAAAAACGGTAGGTCAAACCACTGGCGCGAAAAAAAATGTCAAAAGTTAAAAAAATTTTAAAAAAAAATCGTATCGCTAACTTCCGCATGAAACTTTGAGAACAGTTTTTAACAAGCACAAAGCATGTGCTCAAATTTTTTCAGAAAAAAAAATGCCACCAAAAAAAAGTTATACTGCTTTGAAGTTTAAAATCGATTTTCCCGGGTTACGGTAGGTCAAAAAATTCTGGAAAAATTTGGGATGATGCGCGGTCTGTAGGTGCATATGCTCGCGAAGAGTGCTCGCTGTACGATAAAAATGAAGCAAGTTATGAATTTTTAAAGTTTTTTGCAGTTTTGCTTTGATCTACAGTAACCTTCCACACGAGACCCAACGTGAAGTCTCTTTACCGCCAAAATGTTTCCCATCAAAAGTGCTTTCGAATGATATATAATGAGCCGGGTTTTGTCACATGGGCCTCTGCGCCTAAGACCAAATGACGCAGGCATAGCCTGCGCCGAAGCCTAAGCCTAAGCCTAAGCCTAAGCCTAAGCCTAAGCCTAAGCCTAATTTCACTCTGCTTCTACTTTTTTTCTTCTGTTTCACCCGTGAAACATAGGACCATTTGGTCTTCACCTGGCTCAAAGCACACCCCGTCCTTTCCTTGCCTCAAAGCTACCCCCGTCATGAAATTCAGCTCGCTCGCTGCGCTCGCTTCGCCGGCCTCCCTTATTCCCCTTTTTTTCTAAGACCAAATCCGACACACACCACTCTTTTTTACTCCGAGCCCTTCGGGCTCGGAAGGCGATACTGTTGCAACTAGACAAGACAATTGCTGGAAACTTTAGGCCAAAGTTCATTCAAATATGCAAGCAATTTTACTCCGAGCGCTTCGGGCTCGTATGACGCTGATCCTGAAACGAGTAGTATTTAACGGTTAATTTCAAAAATGCGTGAACTGAATTCATAGTTTAGTTCTGCTTTTCAGAAGTTTCCTCCCTAGAAAATAGAAATTTGAGTAAAATTTTAAGTTTACTCCGAGCCCGTCGGGCTCAGTGTTTTGAATAAAATTCAGAACGATTGTTAGCTTGAATGTGCTGTAAAATTTTCAGAACAATCGAGCGCCGCATTTTCAAAAAATAACAAAAAAAATTTGACTCCAGACCTGTGGGCTAGGTGGGAATAAAACTTTCTGGAGAATAAAATGACGAAATTACAAAGAATATAAACCTCAGGATATCAAAAAACGAATCAACTTCAGAAAAAATTAAATGCAATGAAATGTTTTTAAAAAAATAAGTTTTGTTTTTGTTTAAAATTTCAGTTATGGTATGCAAAAAAAAGAAAGTCTGTTAGACAGCTTAAAACCGAGCCGTTTGTTAGACTTGGAATGTTGTTTATTTAAAAAAGATGAAGAGTTTTCACTCTGATTCTTCCGGATTTTAAGACGTTAACATTGAAAAAACTTTTGTTTTCAGTTAGGCATTAAGGATAACAAAAGAGCAAAAAACGTAAGTTTAAAGGAAAAAACGGTCAAATTTTTTAACTACAAGCCTTTCGGCCTCAAAAAACTGAAAATTTGAAATGAAAGTTGTGTACTGTTTGGTGGATACAGAAATGCATAACAAAAGAGTTGTTGTGCTAATGGAAGATCTTTGGAATGATTTACAATGGAAGGTAGTGATAAAACATTTATTTCTACTTTTAACAACAAGGATGAACGTGTGGTGTGTGTCGGATTTGGTCTTAGAAAAAAAGGGGAATAAGGGAGGCCGGCGAAGCGAGCGCAGCGAGCGAGCTGAATTTCATGACGGGGGTAGCTTTGAGGCAAGGAAAGGACGGGGTGTGCTTTGAGCCAGGTGAAGACCAAATGGTCCTATGTTTCACGGGTGAAACAGAAGAAAAAAAGTAGAAGCAGAGTGAAAAAATGAGGCGGCCGCTTCGCGGCCGATAGTTCTTGGTTCATCGACATTTTACTAATAAACGGAAGCTAAAACGCAAGACGAAACTTATTTTGCAAGCCTGCCAGCAAATATTTTCCGTCCATTTTTGAACTCTCATACTCTCTCATCTCATACAGTGCTAACCAAAAATGCATCTTCAAGTCTCATTTAGGTCATCACTAAATAAATCGAGATAAATTTCCTCCCCATTTGACCGAAAAAAAAACCTAAAAGAGGGAACTAAAACATTAAAACCAACTGCGTATTCAAATTCAACACATAAAAAACTATAGGAATCAATAATAAAAAGAGTGGGACTCAACATGGAAAGACCCTAAAACTTCGATTTTCTTACTTTCGCTTCATTTTGTTTTTCGATTCCGACTGGAATGAATAATTTTTTGCCAAGTCTGATATCAATAATCGATTCCCCGTAGTCGATTACCCAAGGGAGCATCATAATATGAATGTTTATTCGAAGGAAAGACAAATTTTGACACGCGATATTCATAAATTTTCATTTAATTTCTCAGTTTTTTACCGATTTCCGGGGAATTTATTCCTTAAAATTGTTCAAAAGTTACGCCATCTTGTAGCCCGTAGTTTTTTCTACCCAGCTTACACCAACTCTTTCCCGACTAGGTGGTTTGTATCAAGCAACAGACCAGAAAAACCGTCCGAAACCGACCATTGCGTGCAGTTTTCCTCCTTCCCTTCCTCCCCTCGCTGCCGCCGCGTCGCTCGCCGCCGCCTTTATCAACGACAACGCGCGGCGACGCATCACCGTGTCGTGTGGCGCAGATGGTAGTGCGTCTGCCCACGAGTCCAGCGCAGCTGTTTACCCCGCCAGTTCGATTCCTCTGCGCTGCAAGCTTTTGTAATGGATGCTTTAAAGACTTTGAAACGTTGCAGAGGCTTCCAAGTGCATAAAAAAGCCAGTTTTTGCAAAAAAATGTTTAATAATTTTGTAAAAAATCGGAAAGTGATCAGAAAAATCTGAAAAAATTAGGAAGGGTGCATTTCAACTAGCCCTATACAGTAGTGTTGCAAAATAGGAGAAAATAAGAACAGGATTTAAAAAAAATCAGAAATTAGGCCAAAATTTTGAAATAAAATATCTCGCGAAAGCTTCGATGAATTTTTCTAAAAAATTGGGACCGACTATAACAAATGCGGTAGTTTTTTATAGAATATTTTCTACTACCAAATTTTGTATTTGAAGCCCACTTGTCTTTTTTGATCGACCGTAACTTTTTGCAGACGATTTGAAAAATTTTGAAAAAAATAGACAGTGTACATCTAACAAAGTTTAACAAAAAGTTAGTTGACAACAAACTGATAATTCCAACGTGCAGCCAGAAAAGATTTTTTGAAAATCCTATCTCAAAAGTGTACCGAAAATTTTTTTCTCTAAATTTGACAGGACGTTACTACTAGCCGTTAGCACACGCTGAATTTTTTTCAAAACTTTTCGAACGATCAAAAAAAAGTTATAAATGTTTGAAATTTGAAATCGATTTTCCCGGGTTACGGTAGGTCAGAAAAATCTGAAAAAATTTAGGATGATGCGCGGTGTGTAGGTGCTTATGCACGCGAAGAGTGCTCGCTGTACGATAAAAATGAAGCAAGTTATGAATTTTTAAAGATTTTTTTAGTTTTGCTTTGATCTACAGTAACCTTCCACACGAGACCCAACGTGAAGTCTCTTTAGCGCCAAAATGTTCGCCATCAAAAATGCTTTCGAATGATATATAATGAGCCGGGTTTTGTCACATGGGCCTCTGCGCCTAAGACCAAATGACGCAGGCGTAGCCTGCGCCGAAGCCTAAGCCTAATTTTCACTCTGCTTCTATTTTTTTCTTCTGTTTCACCCGTGAAACATGGGGCCATTTGGTCTTCACCTGGCTCAAAGCACACCCCGTCCTTTCCTTGCCTCAAAGCTACCCCCGTCATGAAATTCAGCTCGCTCGCTGCGCTCGCTTCGCCGGCCTCCCTTATTCCCCTTTTTTTCTAAGACCAAATCCGACACACACCACTTTTTTTTACTCCGAGCCCTTCGGGCTCGGAAGGCGATACTGTTGCAACTAGACAAGACAATTGCTGGAAACTTTAGGCCAAAGTTCATTCAAATATGCAAGCAATTTTACTCCGAGCGCTTCGGGCTCGTATGACGCTGATCCTGAAACGAGTAGTATTTAACGGTTAATTTCAAAAATGCGTGAACTGAATTCATAGTTTAGTTCTGCTTTTCAGAAGTTTCCTCCCTAGAAAATAGAAATTTGAGTAAAATTTTAAGTTTACTCCGAGCCCGTCGGGCTCAGTGTTTTGAATAAAATTCAGAACGATTGTTAGCTTGAATGTGCTGTAAAATTTTCAGAACAATCGAGCGCCGCATTTTCAAAAAATAACAAAAAAAATTTGACTCCAGACCTGTGGGCTAGGTGGGAATAAAACTTTCTGGAGAATAAAATGACGAAATTACAAAGAATATAAACCTCAGGATATCAAAAAACGAATCAACTTCAGAAAAAATTAAATGCAATGAAATGTTTTTATAAAAATAAGTTTTGTTTTTGTTTAAAATTTCAGTTATGGTATGCAAAAAAAAGAAAGTCTGAGAATCTGTGAAAAAGTCTGAGTCTGTGAAAGTGAAAAAGTCTGAGTCTGTGAAAAAGTCTGAGTCTGAGAAAAAGAAAGAAAATTTGAGTTTTTTGATCGACCGTAACTTTTTGCAGACGATTTGAAAAATTTTGAAAAAAATAGACAGTGTACATCTAACAAAGTTTAACAAAAAGTTAGTTGACAACAAACTGATAATTCCAACGTGCAGCCAGAAAAGATTTTTTGAAAATCCTATCTCAAAAGTGTACCGAAAATTTTTTTCTCTAAATTTGACAGGACGTTACTACTAGCCGTTAGCACACGCTGAATTTTTTTCAAAACTTTTCGAACGATCAAAAAAAAGTTATAAATGTTTGAAATTTGAAATCGATTTTCCCGGGTTACGGTAGGTCAGAAAAATCTGAAAAAATTTAGGATGATGCGCGGTGTGTAGGTGCTTATGCACGCGAAGAGTGCTCGCTGTACGATAAAAATGAAGCAAGTTATGAATTTTTAAAGATTTTTTTAGTTTTGCTTTGATCTACAGTAACCTTCCACACGAGACCCAACGTGAAGTCTCTTTAGCGCCAAAATGTTCGCCATCAAAAATGCTTTCGAATGATATATAATGAGCCGGGTTTTGTCACATGGGCCTCTGCGCCTAAGACCAAATGACGCAGGCGTAGCCTGCGCCGAATTGAATGTGCTGTAAAATTTTCAGAACAATCGAGCGCCGCATTTTCAAAAAATAACAAAAAAAATTTGACTCCAGACCTGTGGGCTCGGTGGGAAATAAGCCTTTCTGGTGGATAAAAAGACGAAATTACAAAAATATAAACCTCAGGATATCAAAAAGCGAAGCAACTTCAGAAAAAATTAAATTCAATCAAATGTTTTCATTAAAATAATAAGCTTTTTCGTTTAAATTTTCAGTTATGGTATGCAAAAAGAGAAAGTCTACCAGACAGTCTAAAACCGACCCGTTTGTTAGACTTGGAACGTTGTTGATTTAAAAAAGATGAAGAGTTTTCACTCTGATTTTTTCGGATTTTGAGACGTTAACATCGAAAAAACGTTTTTTTCAGTTAGGTAGTAAGGATAACAAAAGAGCAAGAAACGTAAGTTTAAAGGAAAAAACGGTCAAATTTTTTAACTACAAGCCTTTCGGCCTCAAAAAACTGAAAATTTGAAATGAAAGTTGTGTCCTGTTTGGTGGATACAGAAATGAATAACATAAGAGTTGTTGTGCTAATAGAAGATCTTTGAAATGATTTACAATTGAAGGTAGTGATAAAAAATTTATTTCTACTTTTAACAACAAGGATGAACGTGTGGTGTGTGTCGGATTTGGTCTTAGAAAAAAAGGGGAATAAGGGAGGCCGGCGAAGCGAGCGCAGCGAGCGAGCTGAATTTCATGACGGGGGTAGCTTTGAGGCAAGGAAAGGACGGGGTGTGCTTTGAGCCAGGTGAAGACCAAATGGCCCCATGTTTCACGGGTGAAACAGAAGAAAAAAATAGAAGCAGAGTGAAAAAATAAGGCGGCCGCTTCGCGGCCGATAGTACTTGGTTTACCGACATTTTACTACTAAACGAAAGCTAGAACGCAAGACGGAACTTATTTTGCAAGTTTGCCAGCAAGTACTTTCCGTCCACTTTTGAACTCTCATACTCTCTCATCTCATACAGTGCTAACCAAAAATGCATCTTCAAGTCTCATTTAGGTCATCACTAAATAAATCGAGATAAATTTCCTCCCCATTTGACCGAAAAAAAAACCTAAAAGAGGGAACTAAAACATTAAAACCAACTGCGTATTCAAATTCAACACATAAAAAACTATAGGAATCAATAATAAAAAGAGTGGGACTCAACATGGAAAGACCCTAAAACTTCGATTTTCTTACTTTCGCTTCATTTTGTTTTTCGATTCCGACTGGAATGAATAATTTTTTGCCAAGTCTGATATCAATAATCGATTCCCCGTAGTCGATTACCCAAGGGAGCATCATAATATGAATGTTTATTCGAAGGAAAGACAAATTTTGACACGCGATATTCATAAATTTTCATTTAATTTCTCAGTTTTTTACCGATTTCCGGGGAATTTATTCCTTAAAATTGTTCAAAAGTTACGCCATCTTGTAGCCCGTAGTTTTTTCTACCCAGCTTACACCAACTCTTTCCCGACTAGGTGGTTTGTATCAAGCAACAGACCAGAAAAACCGTCCGAAACCGACCATTGCGTGCAGTTTTCCTCCTTCCCTTCCTCCCCTCGCTGCCGCCGCGTCGCTCGCCGCCGCCTTTATCAACGACAACGCGCGGCGACGCATCACCGTGTCGTGTGGCGCAGATGGTAGTGCGTCTGCCCACGAGTCCAGCGCAGCTGTTTACCCCGCCAGTTCGATTCCTCTGCGCTGCAAGCTTTTGTAATGGATGCTTTAAAGACTTTGAAACGTTGCAGAGGCTTCCAAGTGCATAAAAAAGCCAGTTTTTGCAAAAAAATGTTTAATAATTTTGTAAAAAATCGGAAAGTGATCAGAAAAATCTGAAAAAATTAGGAAGGGTGCATTTCAACTAGCCCTATACAGTAGTGTTGCAAAATAGGAGAAAATAAGAACAGGATTTAAAAAAAATCAGAAATTAGGCCAAAATTTTGAAATAAAATATCTCGCGAAAGCTTCGATGAATTTTTCTAAAAAATTGGGACCGACTATAACAAATGCGGTAGTTTTTTATAGAATATTTTCTACTACCAAATTTTGTATTTGAAGCCCACTTGTCTTTTTTGATCGACCGTAACTTTTTGCAGACGATTTGAAAAATTTTGAAAAAAATAGACAGTGTACATCTAACAAAGTTTAACAAAAAGTTAGTTGACAACAAACTGATAATTCCAACGTGCAGCCAGAAAAGATTTTTTGAAAATCCTATCTCAAAAGTGTACCGAAAATTTTTTTCTCTAAATTTGACAGGACGTTACTACTAGCCGTTAGCACACGCTGAATTTTTTTCAAAACTTTTCGAACGATCAAAAAAAAGTTATAAATGTTTGAAATTTGAAATCGATTTTCCCGGGTTACGGTAGGTCAGAAAAATCTGAAAAAATTTAGGATGATGCGCGGTGTGTAGGTGCTTATGCACGCGAAGAGTGCTCGCTGTACGATAAAAATGAAGCAAGTTATGAATTTTTAAAGATTTTTTTAGTTTTGCTTTGATCTACAGTAACCTTCCACACGAGACCCAACGTGAAGTCTCTTTAGCGCCAAAATGTTCGCCATCAAAAATGCTTTCGAATGATATATAATGAGCCGGGTTTTGTCACATGGGCCTCTGCGCCTAAGACCAAATGACGCAGGCGTAGCCTGCGCCGAAGCCTAAGCCTAAGCCTAAGCCTAAGCCTAAGCCTAAGCCTAAGCCTAAGCCTAAGCCTAATTTCACTCTGCTTCTATTTTTTTCTTCTGTTTCACCCGTGAAACATGGGGCCATTTGGTCTTCACCTGGCTCAAAGCACACCCCGTCCTTTCCTTGCCTCAAAGCTACCCCCGTCATGAAATTCAGCTCGCTCGCTGCGCTCGCTTCGCCGGCCTCCCTTATTCCCCTTTTTTTCTAAGACCAAATCCGACACACACCACTTTTTTTTACTCCGAGCCCTTCGGGCTCGGAAGGTGCTACTGGTGCCACTAGACAAGACAGTTGCTGGAAACTTTAGGCAAACGTTCATTGAAATAACCAAGCAATTTTACTCCGAGCCCTTCGGGCTCGCATGACGCCGATCCTAAAACGTGTAGTATTTAACTGTTAATTTAAAAAATGCGTGAACTGAATTTAGTTTCGATACTTTAGTTCTGCTTTTCAGAAGATTTCTGCAGAAAATAGGAGTTAGAGTGAAATTTTAGGTTCACTCCGAGCCCGTCGGGCTCGGTTTTCTGAATAAAATTGAGCACGATTGTTAGTTTGAATGTGCTGCAAAATTTCCAGAACGCGCCGCATTTCCAAAAAAAAAACGAAAAAAAAATGACTTTATTCTGAGCCCTGTGGGCTCGATGGGAAATAAACCTTTCTGGTGGATAAAAAGACGAAATTACAAAAATATAAACCTCAGGATATCAAAAAGCGAAGCAACTTCAGAAAACAATTAAATTCGATCAAATGCTTTCATTAAAATAAATTGTTTTTTCGTTTAAATTTTCAGTTATGGTATGCAAAAAAGGAAAGTCTGCCAGACAGTCTAAAACCGAGCCGTTTGTTATGGTACGTCCAAAGTAAAAAAAAAGCGCGCACTTGTAAACATGTTTACAATTAATTTTTTGCTTGTTTGGCGGTAAACAACAAAGAAAAAGACGCAAAAACAAAGTTACTTTGGACGCCTCTTTTCGTCTTTTTTTGCGCTTTTTTTCTACTTTGGACGTACCATTAGACTTTGAACGTTGTTGATTTAAAAAAGATGAAGAGTTTTCACTCTGATTTTTTCGGATTTTGAGACGTTAAAATCGAAAAAACGTTTGTTTCCAGTTAGGTAGTAACGATAACAAAAGAGCAAGAAACGTAAGTTTAAAGGAAAAAACGGTCAAATTTTTTTACTACAAGCCTTTCGGCCTCAAAAAACTGAAAATTTGAAATGAAAGTTGTGTACTGTTTGGTGGATACAGAAATGAATAACAAAAGAGTTGTTGTGCTAACGGAAGATCTTTGGAATGATTTACAATGGAAGGTAGAGATAAAATATTTTTTTTTAACAACAAGGATGAACGTGTGGTGTGTGTCGGATTTGGTCTTAGAAAAAAAGGGGAATAAGGGAGGCCGGCGAAGCGAGCGCAGCGAGCGAGCTGAATTTCATGACGGGGGTAGCTTTGAGGCAAGGAAAGGACGGGGTGTGCTTTGAGCCAGGTGAAGACCAAATGGCCCCATGTTTCACGGGTGAAACAGAAGAAAAAAATAGAAGCAGAGTGAAAAAATGAGGCGGCCGCTTCGCGGCCGATAGTACTTGGTTTACCGACATTTTACTACTAAACGGAAGCTAGAACGCAAGACGGAACTTATTTTGCAAGTTTGCCAGCAAGTACTTTCCGTCCACTTTTGAACTCTCATACTCTCTCATCTCATGCAGTGCTAACCAAAAATGCATCTTCACGTCTCGTTTAGGTCATCACTGAAAAAATCGAGGTAAATTTCCTACCCATTTGACCGAAAAAAAACCTAAAAGGGCGGACTAAAACGTTAAAACCAACGGCACTTTCAAATTCAGCACATAAAAAACTATAGGTATCTTTCTTATATAGAAAATTTTAGATTAGTCTGTGTGTTTGTTTGTGTGTCTCACACGCGAGTTTGCAGCCGACAAAACTCGATCCTGCGACCTGTCGATTGACGTTCAAACGTGCTAACCACTATACCACAATGGTCACGAGAACTTAAAAGAAATAGGGAAAATAAATGATTGCCATTTCTATTTAAAAAAAAACAAAAATCAGTAAAAATAAACATTTGACGAAGGCGACTTAGTCGCCACAAGCTGCAAGCTTGTCAATAATAAAAGGAGTGGGACTCAATATGGAAAGACCCTAATACTTCGATTTTCTTGCCTTCGCTTCATTTTATTTTTCGATTCTGACTAGAATGAATAATTTTCCGCCAAATCTGATATTACCAATCGATTCCCCGTGGTCGATTACCCAAGGGAGCATCATAATATGAATGTTTATTTGAAGGAAAGACAAATTTTGACACGCGATATTCATAAATTTCCATATAATTTCTCAGTTTTTTACCGATTTCCGGGGAATTTTTCCCTTAAAATTGGTCAAAAATTACGCCATCTTGTAGCCCGTGTTTTTTTCTACCCAGCATACTCCAACTCTTTCCCGATTAGGTGGTTTGTGTCAAGCAACAGACCAGAAAAACCGTGCAAAACCGACCATTGCGTGCAGTTTCCCTCCTCTCCTCCCTCCCCTCGCTGCCGCCTCGTCGCTCGCCGCCGCCTTTATCAACGACAACGCGCGGCGAGGCAGCAGCGTGCTGTGTGGCGCAGCTGGTAGTGCCTCTGCCCACGAATCTAGCGAAGCTCTTTCTCCCGCCAGTTCGATTCCTCTCCGCTGCAAGCTTTTGTAATTGATGCGATATAGTCCCCACAATGTTCTGGAACCTTCTAATTTCTAATTATAGCTCTTTTTGCACGAAAATTGTCTATAATTGCTGTAAAATAGCGGAAAGTGTCCAAAAAAATTTGGAAAAAATTGTGGCATACGTTTTTGGACACAGTCTATCCAATGGAATGAAAAAATCACCAATAAAACCAGCCCATGATAAAGAAAACTTGAAAAAAAAATCAAAAACTTTGAAAAAAATTATCTCTCGAAAATGACGAGGAGATTTTTTTAAATTTTGGCAGTAGCCATAAAAAAAGCTGAATTTTTTTATGGCACTAAGCTTGTTCCTGCCTACAGAGACTTTTTTTTTTGACCGTCTTAATTTTGCCTTAGAATGCGTTGTAAAAATCTGAAAAAATTTGAGCTTATAAAACTTTCAGTAAACTACATTTCACCTGTTGATCAAAAAACGGTAGGTCAAACCACTGGCGCGAAAAAAAATGTCAAAAGTTAAAAAAATTTTTAAAAAAAATCGTATCGCTAACTTCCGCATGAAACTTTGAGAACAGTTTTTAACAAGCACAAAGCATGTGCTCAAATTTTTTCAGAAAAAAAAATGCCACCAAAAAAAAGTTATACTGCTTTGAAGTTTAAAATCGATTTTCCCGGGTTACGGTAGGTCAAAAAATTCTGGAAAAATTTGGGATGATGCGCGGTCTGTAGGTGCATATGCTCGCGAAGAGTGCTCGCTGTACGATAAAAATGAAGCAAGTTATGAATTTTTAAAGTTTTTTGCAGTTTTGCTTTGATCTACAGTAACCTTCCACACGAGACCCAACGTGAAGTCTCTTTACCGCCAAAATGTTTCCCATCAAAAGTGCTTTCGAATGATATATAATGAGCCGGGTTTTGTCACATGGGCCTCTGCGCCTAAGACCAAATGACGCAGGCATAGCCTGCGCCGAAGCCTAAGCCTAATCACTCTGCTTCTATTTTTTTCTTCTGTTTCACCCGTGAAACATGGGGCCATTTGGTCTTCACCTGGCTCAAAGCACACCCCGTCCTTTCCTTGCCTCAAAGCTACCCCCGTCATGAAATTCAGCTCGCTCGCTGCGCTCGCTTCGCCGGCCTCCCTTATTCCCCTTTTTTTCTAAGACCAAATCCGACACACACCACTTTTTTTTACTCCGAGCCCTTCGGGCTCGGAAGGCGCTACTGTTGCAACTAGACAAGACAGTTGCTGAAAACTTTAGGCCAAAGTTCATTCAAATAAGCAAGCAATTTTACTCCGAGCCCTTCGGGCTCGCATGACGCTGATCCTGAAACGAGTAGTATTTAACGGTTAATTTCAAAAATGCGTGAACTGAATTTATAGTTTAGTACTGCTTTTCAGAAGTTTCCTGCAGAAAATAGAAATTTGAGTAAAATTTTAGGTTCACTCCGAGCCCGTCGGGCTCGGTTTTCTGAATAAAATTGAGCACGGTTGTTAGTTTGAATGTGCTGTTAAATTTTCAGAGCAATCGGACGCCGCATTTCCAAAAAATAACGAAAAAAAAATGACTTTATTCTGAGCCCTGTGGGCTCGGTGGGAAATAAGCCTTTCTGGTGGATAAAAAGACGAAATTACAAAAATATAAACCTCAGGATATCAAAAAGCGAAGCAACTTCAGAAAAAATTAAATTCAATCAAATGTTTTCATTAAAATAATTGTTTTTGTTTAAAATTTCAGTTATGGTATGCAAAAAAAAGAAAGTCTGTTAGACAGTTTAAAACCGAGCCGTTTGTTAGACTTGGAATGTTGTTTATTTAAAAAAGATGAAGAGTTTTCACTCTGATTCTTCCGGATTTTAAGAAGTTAACATTGAAAAAACTTTTGTTTTCAGTTAGGCATTAAGGATAACAAAAGAGCAAAAAACGTAAGTTTAAAGGAAAAAACGGTCAAATTTTTTAACTACAAGCCTTTCGGCCTCAAAAAACTGAAAATTTGAAATGAAAGTTGTGTACTGTTTGGTGGATACAGAAATGCATAACAAAAGAGTTGTTGTGCTAATGGAAGATCTTTGGAATGATTTACAATGGAAGGTAGTGATAAAACATTTATTTCTACTTTTAACAACAAGGATGAACGTGTGGTGTGTGTCGGATTTGGTCTTAGAAAAAAAGGGGAATAAGGGAGGCCGGCGAAGCGAGCGCAGCGAGCGAGCTGAATTTCATGACGGGGGTAGCTTTGAGGCAAGGAAAGGACGGGGTGTGCTTTGAGCCAGGTGAAGACCAAATGGTCCTATGTTTCACGGGTGAAACAGAAGAAAAAAAGTAGAAGCAGAGTGAAAAAATGAGGCGGCCGCTTCGCGGCCGATAGTTCTTGGTTCATCGACATTTTACTAATAAACGGAAGCTAAAACGCAAGACGAAACTTATTTTGCAAGCCTGCCAGCAAATATTTTCCGTCCATTTTTGAACTCTCATACTCTCTCATCTCATACAGTGCTAACCAAAAATGCATCTTCAAGTCTCATTTAGGTCATCACTAAATAAATCGAGATAAATTTCCTCCCCATTTGACCGAAAAAAAAACCTAAAAGAGGGAACTAAAACATTAAAACCAACTGCGTATTCAAATTCAACACATAAAAAACTATAGGAATCAATAATAAAAAGAGTGGGACTCAACATGGAAAGACCCTAAAACTTCGATTTTCTTACTTTCGCTTCATTTTGTTTTTCGATTCCGACTGGAATGAATAATTTTTTGCCAAGTCTGATATCAATAATCGATTCCCCGTAGTCGATTACCCAAGGGAGCATCATAATATGAATGTTTATTCGAAGGAAAGACAAATTTTGACACGTGATATTCATAAATTTTCATTTAATTTCTCAGTTTTTTACCGATTTCCGGGGAATTTATTCCTTAAAATTGTTCAAAAGTTACGCCATCTTGTAGCCCGTAGTTTTTTCTACCCAGCTTACACCAACTCTTTCCCGACTAGGTGGTTTGTATCAAGCAACAGACCAGAAAAACCGTCCGAAACCGACCATTGCGTGCAGTTTTCCTCCTTCCCTTCCTCCCCTCGCTGCCGCCGCGTCGCTCGCCGCCGCCTTTATCAACGACAACGCGCTGCGAGGCATCACCGTGTCGTGTGGCGCAGATGGTAGTGCGTCTGCCTACGAGTCCAGCGCAGCTGTTTCCCCCGCCAGTTCGATTCCTCTCCGCTGCAAGCTTTTGTAATGGATGCGTTAAAGACTTTGAAACGTTGCAGAGGCTTCCAAGTGCATAAAAAAGCCAGTTTTTGCAAAAAAATGTTTAATAATTTTGTAAAAAATCGGAAAGTGATCAGAAAAATCTGAAAAAATTAGGACGGGTGCATTTCAACTAGCCCTATACAGTAGTGTTGCAAAATAGGAGAAAATAAGAACAGGATTTAAATAAAATCAGAAATTAGGCCAAAACTTTGAAAAAAAATATCTCGCGAAAGCTTCGATGAATTTTTCTAAAAAATTGGGACCGACTATAACAAATGCTGTAGTTTTTTATAAAATATTTTCTAATACCAATATTGGCATTTGAAGCCCACTTGTCTTTTTTGATCAACCGTAACTTTTTGCAGACGACCTGAAAAATTTTGGAAAAAATTGACAGTGTACATCTAATAAAGTTTAACAAAAAGTTAGTTGACAACAAACTGATAATTCCAACGTGCAGCGAGAAAATATTTTTTGAAAATCCTATCTCAAAAGTGTACCGAAAATTTTTTTCTCTAAATTTGACAGGTCGTTACTACTAGCCGTTAACACACGCTGAATTTTTTTCAAAACTTTTCGAACGATCAAAAAAAAGTTATAAATGTTTGAAATTTGAAATCGATTTTCCCGGGTTACGGTAGGTCAGAAAAATCTGAAAAAATTTGGGATGATGCGCGGTGTGTAGGTGCTTATGCACGCGAAGAGTGCTCGCTGTACGATTAAAATGAAGCAAGTTATGAATTTTTAAAGATTTTTTTAGTTTTGCTTTGATCTACAGTAACCTTCCACACGAGACCCAACGTGAAGTCTCTTTAGCGCCAAAATGTTCGCCATCAAAAATGCTTTCGAATGATATATAATGAGCCGGGTTTTGTCACATGGGCCTCTGCGCCTAAGACCAAATGACGCAGGCGTAGCCTGCGCCGAAGCCTAAGCCTAATTTTAATGTTTTAGTTCCCTCTTTTAGGTTTTTTTTTCGGTCAAATGGGGAGGAAATTTATCTCGATTTATTTAGTGATGACCTAAATGAGACTTGAAGATGCATTTTTGGTTAGCACTGTATGAGATGAGAGAGTATGAGAGTTCAAAAGTGGACGGAAAGTACTTGCTGGCAAACTTGCAAAATAAGTTCCGTCTTGCGTTCTAGCTTTCGTTTAGTAGTAAAATGTCGGTAAACCAAGTACTATCGGCCGCGAAGCGGCCGCCTTATTTTTTCACTCTGCTTCTATTTTTTTCTTCTGTTTCACCCGTGAAACATGGGGCCATTTGGTCTTCACCTGGCTCAAAGCACACCCCGTCCTTTCCTTGCCTCAAAGCTACCCCAGTCATGAAATTCAGCTCGCTCGCTGCGCTCGCTTCGCCGGCCTCCCTTATTCCCCTTTTTTTCTAAGACCAAATCCGACACACACCACTTTTTTTTACTCCGAGCCCTTCGGGCTCGGAAGGCGATACTGTTGCAACTAGACAAGACAATTGCTGGAAACTTTAGGCCAAAGTTCATTCAAATATGCAAGCAATTTTACTCCGAGCGCTTCGGGCTCGTATGACGCTGATCCTGAAACGAGTAGTATTTAACGGTTAATTTCAAAAATGCGTGAACTGAATTCATAGTTTAGTTCTGCTTTTCAGAAGTTTCCTCCCTAGAAAATAGAAATTTGAGTAAAATTTTAAGTTTACTCCGAGCCCGTCGGGCTCAGTGTTTTGAATAAAATTCAGAACGATTGTTAGCTTGAATGTGCTGTAAAATTTTCAGAACAATCGAGCGCCGCATTTTCAAAAAATAACAAAAAAAATTTGACTCCAGACCTGTGGGCTAGGTGGGAATAAAACTTTCTGGAGAATAAAATGACGAAATTACAAAGAATATAAACCTCAGGATATCAAAAAACGAATCAACTTCAGAAAAAATTAAATGCAATGAAATGTTTTTATAAAAATAAGTTTTGTTTTTGTTTAAAATTTCAGTTATGGTATGCAAAAAAAAGAAAGTCTGAGAATCTGTGAAAAAGTCTGAGTCTGTGAAAGTGAAAAAGTCTGAGTCTGTGAAAAAGTCTGAGTCTGAGAAAAAGAAAGAAAATTTGAGTTTTTTGATCGACCGTAACTTTTTGCAGACGATTTGAAAAATTTTGAAAAAAATAGACAGTGTACATCTAACAAAGTTTAACAAAAAGTTAGTTGACAACAAACTGATAATTCCAACGTGCAGCCAGAAAAGATTTTTTGAAAATCCTATCTCAAAAGTGTACCGAAAATTTTTTTCTCTAAATTTGACAGGACGTTACTACTAGCCGTTAGCACACGCTGAATTTTTTTCAAAACTTTTCGAACGATCAAAAAAAAGTTATAAATGTTTGAAATTTGAAATCGATTTTCCCGGGTTACGGTAGGTCAGAAAAATCTGAAAAAATTTAGGATGATGCGCGGTGTGTAGGTGCTTATGCACGCGAAGAGTGCTCGCTGTACGATAAAAATGAAGCAAGTTATGAATTTTTAAAGATTTTTTTAGTTTTGCTTTGATCTACAGTAACCTTCCACACGAGACCCAACGTGAAGTCTCTTTAGCGCCAAAATGTTCGCCATCAAAAATGCTTTCGAATGATATATAATGAGCCGGGTTTTGTCACATGGGCCTCTGCGCCTAAGACCAAATGACGCAGGCGTAGCCTGCGCCGAATTGAATGTGCTGTAAAATTTTCAGAACAATCGAGCGCCGCATTTTCAAAAAATAACAAAAAAAATTTGACTCCAGACCTGTGGGCTCGGTGGGAAATAAGCCTTTCTGGTGGATAAAAAGACGAAATTACAAAAATATAAACCTCAGGATATCAAAAAGCGAAGCAACTTCAGAAAAAATTAAATTCAATCAAATGTTTTCATTAAAATAATAAGCTTTTTCGTTTAAATTTTCAGTTATGGTATGCAAAAAGAGAAAGTCTACCAGACAGTCTAAAACCGACCCGTTTGTTAGACTTGGAACGTTGTTGATTTAAAAAAGATGAAGAGTTTTCACTCTGATTTTTTCGGATTTTGAGACGTTAACATCGAAAAAACGTTTTTTTCAGTTAGGTAGTAAGGATAACAAAAGAGCAAGAAACGTAAGTTTAAAGGAAAAAACGGTCAAATTTTTTAACTACAAGCCTTTCGGCCTCAAAAAACTGAAAATTTGAAATGAAAGTTGTGTCCTGTTTGGTGGATACAGAAATGAATAACATAAGAGTTGTTGTGCTAATAGAAGATCTTTGAAATGATTTACAATTGAAGGTAGTGATAAAAAATTTATTTCTACTTTTAACAACAAGGATGAACGTGTGGTGTGTGTCGGATTTGGTCTTAGAAAAAAAGGGGAATAAGGGAGGCCGGCGAAGCGAGCGCAGCGAGCGAGCTGAATTTCATGACGGGGGTAGCTTTGAGGCAAGGAAAGGACGGGGTGTGCTTTGAGCCAGGTGAAGACCAAATGGCCCCATGTTTCACGGGTGAAACAGAAGAAAAAAATAGAAGCAGAGTGAAAAAATAAGGCGGCCGCTTCGCGGCCGATAGTACTTGGTTTACCGACATTTTACTACTAAACGAAAGCTAGAACGCAAGACGGAACTTATTTTGCAAGTTTGCCAGCAAGTACTTTCCGTCCACTTTTGAACTCTCATACTCTCTCATCTCATACAGTGCTAACCAAAAATGCATCTTCAAGTCTCATTTAGGTCATCACTAAATAAATCGAGATAAATTTCCTCCCCATTTGACCGAAAAAAAAACCTAAAAGAGGGAACTAAAACATTAAAACCAACTGCGTATTCAAATTCAACACATAAAAAACTATAGGAATCAATAATAAAAAGAGTGGGACTCAACATGGAAAGACCCTAAAACTTCGATTTTCTTACTTTCGCTTCATTTTGTTTTTCGATTCCGACTGGAATGAATAATTTTTTGCCAAGTCTGATATCAATAATCGATTCCCCGTAGTCGATTACCCAAGGGAGCATCATAATATGAATGTTTATTCGAAGGAAAGACAAATTTTGACACGCGATATTCATAAATTTTCATTTAATTTCTCAGTTTTTTACCGATTTCCGGGGAATTTATTCCTTAAAATTGTTCAAAAGTTACGCCATCTTGTAGCCCGTAGTTTTTTCTACCCAGCTTACACCAACTCTTTCCCGACTAGGTGGTTTGTATCAAGCAACAGACCAGAAAAACCGTCCGAAACCGACCATTGCGTGCAGTTTTCCTCCTTCCCTTCCTCCCCTCGCTGCCGCCGCGTCGCTCGCCGCCGCCTTTATCAACGACAACGCGCGGCGACGCATCACCGTGTCGTGTGGCGCAGATGGTAGTGCGTCTGCCCACGAGTCCAGCGCAGCTGTTTACCCCGCCAGTTCGATTCCTCTGCGCTGCAAGCTTTTGTAATGGATGCTTTAAAGACTTTGAAACGTTGCAGAGGCTTCCAAGTGCATAAAAAAGCCAGTTTTTGCAAAAAAATGTTTAATAATTTTGTAAAAAATCGGAAAGTGATCAGAAAAATCTGAAAAAATTAGGAAGGGTGCATTTCAACTAGACCTATACAGTAGTGTTGCAAAATAGGAGAAAATAAGAACAGGATTTAAAAAAAATCAGAAATTAGGCCAAAATTTTGAAATAAAATATCTCGCGAAAGCTTCGATGAATTTTTCTAAAAAATTGGGACCGACTATAACAAATGCGGTAGTTTTTTATAGAATATTTTCTACTACCAAATTTTGTATTTGAAGCCCACTTGTCTTTTTTGATCGACCGTAACTTTTTGCAGACGATTTGAAAAATTTTGAAAAAAATAGACAGTGTACATCTAACAAAGTTTAACAAAAAGTTAGTTGACAACAAACTGATAATTCCAACGTGCAGCCAGAAAAGATTTTTTGAAAATCCTATCTCAAAAGTGTACCGAAAATTTTTTTCTCTAAATTTGACAGGACGTTACTACTAGCCGTTATGGTACGTCCAAAGTAAAAAAAAAGCGCGCGGTTGTAAACATGTTTACAATTAATTTTTTGCTTCTTTGGCGGTAAACAACAAAGAAAAAGACGCAAAAACAAAGTTACTTTGGACGCCTCTTTTCGTCTTTTTTTGCGCGTTTTTTCTACTTTGGACGTACCATTAGCACACGCTGAATTTTTTTCAAAACTTTTCGAACGATCAAAAAAAAGTTATAAATGTTTGAAATTTGAAATCGATTTTCCCGGGTTACGGTAGGTCAGAAAAATCTGAAAAAATTTAGGATGATGCGCGGTGTGTAGGTGCTTATGCACGCGAAGAGTGCTCGCTGTACGATAAAAATGAAGCAAGTTATGAATTTTTAAAGATTTTTTTAGTTTTGCTTTGATCTACAGTAACCTTCCACACGAGACCCAACGTGAAGTCTCTTTAGCGCCAAAATGTTCGCCATCAAAAATGCTTTCGAATGATATATAATGAGCCGGGTTTTGTCACATGGGCCTCTGCGCCTAAGACCAAATGACGCAGGCGTAGCCTGCGCCGAAGCCTAAGCCTAAGCCTAAGCCTAATTTTTTCACTCTGCTTCTACTTTTTTTCTTCTGTTTCACCCGTGAAACATAGGACCATTTGGTCTTCACCTGGCTCAAAGCACACCCCGTCCTTTCCTTGCCTCAAAGCTACCCTCGTCATGAAATTCAGCTCGCTCGCTGCGCTCGCTTCGCCGGCCTCCCTTATTCCCCTTTTTTTCTAAGACCAAATCCGACACACACCACTTATTTTTACTCCGAGCCCTTCGGGCTCGGAAGGTGCTACTGGTGCCACTAGACAAGACAGTTGCTGGAAACTTTAGGCAAACGTTCATTGAAATAACCAAGCAATTTTACTCCGAGCCCTTCGGGCTCGCATGACGCCGATCCTAAAACGTGTAGTATTTAACTGTTAATTTAAAAAATGCGTGAACTGAATTTATAGTTTAGTACTGCTTTTCAGAAGTTTCCTGCAGAATATAGAAATTTGAGTATAATTTTAAGTTTACTCCGAGCCCGTCGGGCTCGGTGTTTTGAATAAAATTCAGAACGGTTGTTAGCTTGAATGTGCTGTAAAATTTTCAGAACAATCGAGCGCCGCATTTTCAAAAAATAACGAAAAAAAATTGAGTTTATTCGGAGCCCTGTGGGCTAGGTGGGTAATAAACTTTTCTGGAGGATAAAAAGACGAAATTACAAAAAAACAAACCTCAGGATATCAAAAAGCGAAAAAACTTCAGAAAAAATTAAATGCAATTAAATGTTTTTATAAAAATAAGTTGTGTTTTTGGTTAAAATTTCAGTTATTCGTATGCAAAAAGAAAAAGACTGTCAGAGAAAACAAGCCGTTTGTTAGACTTGGAACGTTGTTGATTTAAAAAGGTGAAGAGTTTTCACTCTGATTTTTTCGGATTTTGAGACGTTAACATCGAAAAAACGTTTGTTTCCAGTTAGGCATTAAAGATAACAAAAGAGCTAGAAACGTAAGTTTAATAGAAAAAACGGTCAAATTTTTTTACTTCAAGCCTTTCGGCCTCAAAAAATTGAGAATTTAAAATGAAAATTGTGTACTGTTTGGTGGATACAGAAATGAATAACAAAAGAGTTGTTGTGCTAATGGAAGATCTTTGGAATGATTTACAATGGAAGGTAGTGATAAAACATTTATTTCTACTTTTAACAACAAGGATGAACGTGTGGTGTGTGTCGGATTTGGTCTTAGAAAAAAAGGGGAATAAGGGAGGCCGGCGAAGCGAGCGCAGCGAGCGAGCTGAATTTCATGACGAGGGTAGCTTTGAGGCAAGGAAAGGACGGGGTGTGCTTTGAGCCAGGTGAAGACCAAATGGTCCTATGTTTCACGGGTGAAACAGAAGAAAAAAAGTAGAAGCAGAGTGAAAAAATGAGGCGGCCGCTTCGCGGCCGATAGTTCTTGGTTCATCGACATTTTACTAATAAACGGAAGCTAAAACGCAAGACGAAACTGAAAAAATCGAGGAAAATTTCCTACCCATTTGACCGAAAAAAAACCTAAAAGGGGGGACTAAAACGTTAAAACCAACGGCACTTTCAAATGCAGCACATAAAAAACTATATGAATCAATAATAAAAAGAGTGGGACTCAATATGGAAAAACCCTAATACTTCGATTTTCTTGCCTTCGCTTCATTTTGTTTTTCGATTCCGACTGGAATGAATAATTTTCCGCCAAATCTGATATCACCAATAGATTCCCCGTGGTCGATTACCCAAGGGAGCATCATAATATGAATGTTTATTTGAAGGAAAGACAAATTTTGACACGCGATATTCATAAATTTCCATATAATTTCTCAGTTTTTTACCGATTTCCGGGGAATTTTTCCCTTAAAATTGTTCAAAAACTACACCATCTTGTAGCCCGTGATTTTTTCTACCCAGCTTACACCAACTCTTTCCCGACTAGGTGGGTTGTGTCGAGCTACAGACCAGAAAAACCATGCGAAACCGTCCATTGCGTGCAGCTTCCCTCCTTCCCTCCCTCCCCTCGCTGCCGCCGCGTCGCTCGCCGCCGCCTTTATCAACGACAACGCGCGGCGACCGAGCAGCGTGCTGTGTGGCGCAGCTGGTAGTGCCTCTGACCACGAATCCAGCGAAGCTCTTTCCCCCGCCAGTTCGATTCCTCTCGGCTGCAAGCTTTTGTAATTGATGCGATATAGCCCCCACAATGTTCTGGAACTTTCTAAATTCTAATTATAGCTCATTTTGCACAAAAATTGTCTATAATTGCTGTAAAATAGCGGAAAGTGTCCAAAAAAATTTGGAAAAAATTGTGGTATACGTTTTTGGACACGGTCTATCCAATGGAATGAAAAAATCACCAATAATACCAGCCCATGATGAAGAAAACTTGAAAAAAAATCAAAAACTTTGAAAAAAATTATCTCTCGAAAATGACGAGGAGATTTTTTTAAAATTTGGCAGTAGCCATAAAAAAAGCTGAATTTTTTTATGAGACTAAACTTGTCCAATCCGAGATGAACGATTTTTTTTGACCGTCTTAATTTTGTTCAAATATGCATTGGAAAAATCTGAAAAAAATTGACCTTATAGAACTTTCAGAATACTACATTTCATCTGTTGACTACAAAACGGTAGGTCGAACCATTGGCGCGAAAAAAATTGTCAAAAGTTAAAAAAATTTTTTTCTGAAAAACTACGCACCAGATTTGCAAAAAAAATTTAGACCAGTTTTTTACCAGTTTATAGCATGTGCTCAATTTTTTTCATGAAAAGTTCACCTGGTTCCCGAAAGTTATGGTGATTTGAAATTTTAAATCGATTTTCCCGGGTTACGGTAGGTCAAAAAATTTTGAAAAAATTTGTGACGATGCGCGGTCTATAGGTGCATATGCTCGCGAAGAGTGCTCGCTGTACGATAAAAATGAAGCAAGTTATGAATTTTTAAAGTTTTTTGCAATTGCACGTAGATCTACCGTAACCTTCCACACGAGACCCAGATTGAAATTTCACAAAAGCCAAAATGTTCGCCATCAAAAGTGCTTTCGAATGATATATAATGAGCCGGGTTTTGTCACATGGGCATCTGCGCCTAAGACCAAATGACGCAGGCATAGCCTGCGCCGAAGCCTAAGCCTAAGCCTAAGCCTAACAGCTCGCTCGCTGCGCTCGCTTCGCCGGCCTCCCTTATTTCCCTTTTTTTCTAAGATCAAATCCGACACACACCACTTTTTTTTACTCCGAGCCCTTCGGGCTCGGAAGGCGCTACTGTTGCAACTAGACAAGACAGTTGTTGGAAACTTTAGGCAAAAGTTCATTCAAATAACCAAGCAATTTTACTCCGAGCCCTTCGGACTCGCATGACGCCGATCTTAAAACGTGGAGTATTTAACTGTTAAGTTCAAAAATGCGTGAACTGAATTTATAGTTTTGATACTTTAGTTCTGCTTTTCAGAAGTTTTCTGCAGAAAAATGAAATTAGGGTAAAATTTTAGGTTCACTCTGAGCCCGTCGGGCTCGGTTTTCTAAATGAAATTGGGCACGGTTGTTAGTTTGAATATGCTGTTAAAATTTCAGAACGCGCCGCATTTCCAAAAAAATGAAACAATTAAAGTTTACTCCGAGCCCTGTGGGCTCGTTGGGAAATAAACCATTTTGGAGGATAAAAAGACGAAATTACAAAAAATATAAACCTCAGGATATCAAAAAGCGAAGCAACTTCAAAAAAAATTAAATTCAATCGAATGCTTTTATTAAAATAATTGGTTTTTTCGTTAAAAATTTCAGTTATGGTATGCAAAAAAAGAAAGTCTGTCAGACAGTTTAAAACCGAGCCGTTTGTTAGACTTGGAATGTTGTTGATTTAAAAAAAGATAAAAACTTTTCAATCTTATTCTTTCGGATTTTGAGACGTTAACATCGAAAAATCGTTTGTTTCCAGTTAGCCATTAAAGATAACAAAAGAGCAAGAAACGTAAGTTTAATTGAAAAAACGGTCAAATTTTTTACTTCAAGCCTTTCGGCCTCAAAAAATTGAGAATTCAAAATGAAAATTGTGTACTGTTTGGTGGATACAGAAATGAATAACAAAAGAGTTGTTGTGCTAATGGAAGATCTTTGGAATGATTTACAATTGAAGGTAGAGATAAAATATTTATTTTTAACAACAAGGATGAACGTGTGGTGTGTGTCGGATTTGATCTTAGAAAAAAAGGGGAATAAGGGAGGCCGGCGAAGCGAGCGCAGCGAGCGAGCTGAATTTCATGACGGGGGTAGCTTTGAGGCAAGGAAAGGACGGGGTGTGCTTTGAGCCAGGTGAAGACCAAATGGTCCCATGTTTCACGGGTGAAACAGAAGAAAAAAAGTAGAAGCAGAGTGAAAAAATGAGGCGGCCGCTTCGCGGCCGATAGTTCTTGGTTCATCGACATTTTACTAATAAACGGAAGCTAAAACACAAGACGAAACTTATTTTGCAAGCCTGCCAGCAAATATTTTCCGTCCATTTTTGAACTCTCATACTCTCTCATCTCATACAGTGCTAACCAAAAATGCATCTTCAAGTCTCATTTAGGTCATCACTAAATAAATCGAGATAAATTTCCTCCCCATTTGACCGAAAAAAAAACCTAAAAGAGGGAACTAAAACATTAAAACCAACTGCGTATTCAAATTCAACACATAAAAAACTATAGGAATCAATAATAAAAAGAGTGGGACTCAACATGGAAAGACCCTAAAACTTCGATTTTCTTACTTTCGCTTCATTTTGTTTTTCGATTCCGACTGGAATGAATAATTTTTTGCCAAGTCTGATATCAATAATCGATTCCCCGTAGTCGATTACCCAAGGGAGCATCATAATATGAATGTTTATTCGAAGGAAAGACAAATTTTGACACGCGATATTCATAAATTTTCATTTAATTTCTCAGTTTTTTACCGATTTCCGGGGAATTTATTCCTTAAAATTGTTCAAAAGTTACGCCATCTTGTAGCCCGTAGTTTTTTCTACCCAGCTTACACCAACTCTTTCCCGACTAGGTGGTTTGTATCAAGCAACAGACCAGAAAAACCGTCCGAAACCGACCATTGCGTGCAGTTTTCCTCCTTCCGTTCCTCCCCTCGCTGCCGCCGCGTCGCTCGCCGCCGCCTTTATCAACGACAACGCGCGGCGACGCATCACCGTGTCGTGTGGCGCAGATGGTAGTGCGTCTGCCCACGAGTCCAGCGCAGCTGTTTACCCCGCCAGTTCGATTCCTCTGCGCTGCAAGCTTTTGTAATGGATGCTTTAAAGACTTTGAAACGTTGCAGAGGCTTCCAAGTGCATAAAAAAGCCAGTTTTTGCAAAAAAATGTTTAATAATTTTGTAAAAAATCGGAAAGTGATCAGAAAAATCTGAAAAAATTAGGAAGGGTGCATTTCAACTAGCCCTATACAGTAGTGTTGCAAAATAGGAGAAAATAAGAACAGGATTTTAAAAAAATCAGAAATTAGGCCAAAATTTTGAAATAAAATATCTCGCGAAAGCTTCGATGAATTTTTCTAAAAAATTGGGACCGACTATAACAAATGCGGTAGTTTTTTATAGAATATTTTCTACTACCAAATTTTGTATTTGAAGCCCACTTGTCTTTTTTGATCGACCGTAACTTTTTGCAGACGACCTGAAAAATTTTGAAAAAAATAGACAGTGTACATCTAACAAAGTTTAACAAAAAGTTAGTTGACAACAAACTGATAATTCCAACGTGCAGCCAGAAAATATTTTTTGAAAATCCTATCTCAAAAGTGTACCGAAAATTTTTTTCTCTAAATTTGACAGGACGTTACTACTAGCCGTTAGCACACGCTGAATTTTTTTCAAAACTTTTCGAACGATCAAAAAAAAGTTATAAATGTTTGAAATTTGAAATCGATTTTCCCGGGTTACGGTAGGTTAGAAAAATCTGAAAAAATTTAGGATGATGCGCGGTGTGTAGGTGCTTATGCACGCGAAGAGTGCTCGCTGTACGATAAAAATGAAGCAAGTTATGAATTTTTAAAGATTTTTTTAGTTTTGCTTTGATCTACAGTAACCTTCCACACGAGACCCAACGTGAAGTCTCTTTAGCGCCAAAATGTTCGCCATCAAAAATGCTTTCGAATGATATATAATGAGCCGGGTTTTGTCACATGGGCCTCTGCGCCTAAGACCAAATGACGCAGGCATAGCCTGCGCCGAACCTAAGCCTAAGCCTAAGCCTAAGCCTAAGCCTAAGCCTAATTTTCACTCTGCTTCTATTTTTTTCTTCTGTTTCACCCGTGAAACATGGGGCCATTTGGTCTTCACCTGGCTCAAAGCACACCCCGTCCTTTCCTTGCCTCAAAGCTACCCCCGTCATGAAATTCAGCTCGCTCGCTGCGCTCGCTTCGCCGGCCTCCCTTATTCCCCTTTTTTTCTAAGACCAAATCCGACACACACCACTTTTTTTTACTCCGAGCCCTTCGGGCTCGGAAGGCGCTACTGTTGCAACTAGACAAGACAGTTGCTGAAAACTTTAGGCCAAAGTTCATTCAAATAAGCAAGCAATTTTACTCCGAGCCCTTCGGGCTCGCATGACGCTGATCCTGAAACGAGTAGTATTTAACGGTTAATTTCAAAAATGCGTGAACTGAATTTATAGTTTAGTACTGCTTTTCAGAAGTTTCCTGCAGAAAATAGAAATTTGAGTAAAATTTTAGGTTCACTCCGAGCCCGTCGGGCTCGGTTTTCTGAATAAAATTGAGCACGGTTGTTAGTTTGAATGTGCTGTTAAATTTTCAGAGCAATCGGACGCCGCATTTCCAAAAAATAACGAAAAAAAAATGACTTTATTCTGAGCCCTGTGGGCTCGGTGGGAAATAAGCCTTTCTGGTGGATAAAAAGACGAAATTACAAAAATATAAACCTCAGGATATCAAAAAGCGAAGCAACTTCAGAAAAAATTAAATTCAATCAAATGTTTTCATTAAAATAATAAGCTTTTTCGTTTAAATTTTCAGTTATGGTATGCAAAAAGAGAAAGTCTACCAGACAGTCTAAAACCGACCCGTTTGTTAGACTTGGAACGTTGTTGATTTGAAAAAGATGAAGAGTTTTCACTCTGATTTTTTCGGATTTTGAGACGTTAACATCGAAAAAACGTTTTTTTCAGTTAGGTAGTAAGGATAACAAAAGAGCAAGAAACGTAAGTTTAAAGGAAAAAACGGTCAAATTTTTTAACTACAAGCCTTTCGGCCTCAAAAAACTGAAAATTTGAAATGAAAGTTGTGTCCTGTTTGGTGGATACAGAAATGAATAACATAAGAGTTGTTGTGCTAATAGAAGATCTTTGAAATGATTTACAATTGAAGGTAGTGATAAAAAATTTATTTCTACTTTTAACAACAAGGATGAACGTGTGGTGTGTGTCGGATTTGGTCTTAGAAAAAAAGGGGAATAAGGGAGGCCGGCGAAGCGAGCGCAGCGAGCGAGCTGAATTTCATGACGGGGGTAGCTTTGAGGCAAGGAAAGGACGGGGTGTGCTTTGAGCCAGGTGAAGACCAAATGGCCCCATGTTTCACGGGTGAAACAGAAGAAAAAAATAGAAGCAGAGTGAAAAAATAAGGCGGCCGCTTCGCGGCCGATAGTACTTGGTTTACCGACATTTTACTACTAAACGAAAGCTAGAACGCAAGACGGAACTTATTTTGCAAGTTTGCCAGCAAGTACTTTCCGTCCACTTTTGAACTCTCATACTCTCTCATCTCATGCAGTGCTAACCAAAAATGCATCTTCACGTCTCGTTTAGGTCATCACTAAATAAATCGAGATAAATTTCCTCCCCATTTGACCGAAAAAAAAACCTAAAAGAGGGAACTAAAACATTAAAACCAACTGCGTATTCAAATTCAACACATAAAAAACTATAGGAATCAATAATAAAAAGAGTGGGACTCAACATGGAAAGACCCTAAAACTTCGATTTTCTTACTTTCGCTTCATTTTGTTTTTCGATTCCGACTGGAATGAATAATTTTTTGCCAAGTCTGATATCAATAATCGATTCCCCGTAGTCGATTATCCAAGGGAGCATCATAATATGAATGTTTATTCGAAGGAAAGACAAATTTTGACACGCGATATTCATAAATTTTCATTTAATTTCTCAGTTTTTTACCGATTTCCGGGGAATTTATTCCTTAAAATTGTTCAAAAGTTACGCCATCTTGTAGCCCGTAGTTTTTTCTACCCAGCTTACACCAACTCTTTCCCGACTAGGTGGTTTGTATCAAGCAACAGACCAGAAAAACCGTCCGAAACCGACCATTGCGTGCAGTTTTCCTCCTTCCCTTCCTCCCCTCGCTGCCGCCGCGTCGCTCGCCGCCGCCTTTATCAACGACAACGCGCGGCGACGCATCACCGTGTCGTGTGGCGCAGATGGTAGTGCGTCTGCCCACGAGTCCAGCGCAGCTGTTTACCCCGCCAGTTCGATTCCTCTGCGCTGCAAGCTTTTGTAATGGATGCTTTAAAGACTTTGAAACGTTGCAGAGGCTTCCAAGTGCATAAAAAAGCCAGTTTTTGCAAAAAAATGTTTAATAATTTTGTAAAAAATCGGAAAGTGATCAGAAAAATCTGAAAAAATTAGGAAGGGTGCATTTCAACTAGCCCTATACAGTAGTGTTGCAAAATAGGAGAAAATAAGAACAGGATTTAAAAAAAATCAGAAATTAGGCCAAAATTTTGAAATAAAATATCTCGCGAAAGCTTCGATGAATTTTTCTAAAAAATTGGGACCGACTATAACAAATGCGGTAGTTTTTTATAGAATATTTTCTACTACCAAATTTTGTATTTGAAGCCCACTTGTCTTTTTTGATCGACCGTAACTTTTTGCAGACGATTTGAAAAATTTTGAAAAAAATAGACAGTGTACATCTAACAAAGTTTAACAAAAAGTTAGTTGACAACAAACTGATAATTCCAACGTGCAGCCAGAAAAGATTTTTTGAAAATCCTATCTCAAAAGTGTACCGAAAATTTTTTTCTCTAAATTTGACAGGACGTTACTACTAGCCGTTAGCACACGCTGAATTTTTTTCAAAACTTTTCGAACGATCAAAAAAAAGTTATAAATGTTTGAAATTTGAAATCGATTTTCCCGGGTTACGGTAGGTCAGAAAAATCTGAAAAAATTTAGGATGATGCGCGGTGTGTAGGTGCTTATGCACGCGAAGAGTGCTCGCTGTACGATAAAAATGAAGCAAGTTATGAATTTTTAAAGATTTTTTTAGTTTTGCTTTGATCTACAGTAACCTTCCACACGAGACCCAACGTGAAGTTTCTTTAGCGCCAAAATGTTCGCCATCAAAAATGCTTTCGAATGATATATAATGAGCCGGGTTTTGTCACATGGGCCTCTGCGCCTAAGACCAAATGACGCAGGCGTAGCCTGCGCCGAAGCGCCGAAGCCTGGTTCCCGAAAGTTATGGTGATTTGAAATTTTAAATCGATTTTCCCGGGTTACGGTAGGTCGAAAAATTTTGAAAAAATTTGTGACGATGCGCGGTCTATAGGTGCATATGCTCGCGAAGAGTGCTCGCTGTACGATAAAAATGAAGCAAGTTATGAATTTTTAAAGTTTTTTGCACTTGCACGTAGATCTACCGTAACCTTCCACACGAGACCCAGATTGAAATTTCACAAAAGCCAAAATGTTCGCCATCAAAAGTGCTTTCGAATGATATATAATGAGCCGGGTTTTGTCACATGGGCATCTGCGCCTAAGACCAAATGACGCAGGCATAGCCTGCGCCGAAGCCTAAGCTGCGCTCACTTCGCCGGTCTCCCTTATTCCCCTTTTTTTCTAAGACCAAATCCGACACACACCACTTTTTTTTACTCCGAGCCCTTCGGGCTCGGAAGGCGATACTGTTGCAACTAGACAAGACAATTGCTGGAAACTTTAGGCCAAAGTTCATTCAAATATGCAAGCAATTTTACTCCGAGCGCTTCGGGCTCGTATGACGCTGATCCTGAAACGAGTAGTATTTAACGATTAATTTCAAAAATGCGTGAACTGAATTCATAGTTTAGTTCTGCTTTTCAGAAGTTTCCTCCCTAGAAAATAGAAATTTGAGTAAAATTTTAAGTTTACTCCGAGCCCGTCGGGCTCAGTGTTTTGAATAAAATGCAGCACGAGTGTTAGCTTGAATGTGCTGTAAAATTTTCAGAACAATCGAGCGCCGCATTTTCAAAAAATAACAAAAAAAATTTGACTCCAGACCTGTGGGCTAGGTGGGAATAAAACTTTCTGGAGAATAAAATGACGAAATTACAAAGAATATAAACCTCAGGATATCAAAAAACGAATCAACTTCAGAAAAAATTAAATGCAATGAAATGTTTTTATAAAAATAAGTTTTGTTTTTGTTTAAAATTTCAGTTATGGTATGCAAAAAAAAGAAAGTCTGTTAGACAGTTTAAAACCGAGCCGTTTGTTAGACTTGGAATGTTGTTTATTTAAAAAAGATGAAGAGTTTTCACTCTGATTCTTCCGGATTTTAAGAAGTTAACATTGAAAAAACTTTTGTTTTCAGTTAGGCATTAAGGATAACAAAAGAGCAAAAAACGTAAGTTTAAAGGAAAAAACGGTCAAATTTTTTAACTACAAGCCTTTCGGCCTCAAAAAACTGAAAATTTGAAATGAAAGTTGTGTACTGTTTGGTGGATACAGAAATGCATAACAAAAGAGTTGTTGTGCTAATGGAAGATCTTTGGAATGATTTACAATGGAAGGTAGTGATAAAACATTTATTTCTACTTTTAACAACAAGGATGAACGTGTGGTGTGTGTCGGATTTGGTCTTAGAAAAAAAGGGGAATAAGGGAGGCCGGCGAAGCGAGCGCAGCGAGCGAGCTGAATTTCATGACGGGGGTAGCTTTGAGGCAAGGAAAGGACGGGGTGTGCTTTGAGCCAGGTGAAGACCAAATGGTCCTATGTTTCACGGGTGAAACAGAAGAAAAAAAGTAGAAGCAGAGTGAAAAAATAAGGCGGCCGCTTCGCGGCCGATAGTACTTGGTTTACCGACATTTTACTACTAAACGAAAGCTAGAACGCAAGACGGAACTTATTTTGCAAGTTTGCCAGCAAGTACTTTCCGTCCACTTTTGAACTCTCATACTCTCTCATCTCATACAGTGCTAACCAAAAATGCATCTTCAAGTCTCATTTAGGTCATCACTAAATAAATCGAGATAAATTTCCTCCCCATTTGACCGAAAAAAAAACCTAAAAGAGGGAACTAAAACATTAAAACCAACTGCGTATTCAAATTCAACACATAAAAAACTATAGGAATCAATAATAAAAAGAGTGGGACTCAACATGGAAAGACCCTAAAACTTCGATTTTCTTACTTTCGCTTCATTTTGTTTTTCGATTCCGACTGGAATGAATAATTTTTTGCCAAGTCTGATATCAATAATCGATTCCCCGTAGTCGATTACCCAAGGGAGCATCATAATATGAATGTTTATTCGAAGGAAAGACAAATTTTGACACGCGATATTCATAAATTTTCATTTAATTTCTCAGTTTTTTACCGATTTCCGGGGAATTTATTCCTTAAAATTGTTCAAAAGTTACGCCATCTTGTAGCCCGTAGTTTTTTCTACCCAGCTTACACCAACTCTTTCCCGACTAGGTGGTTTGTATCAAGCAACAGACCAGAAAAACCGTCCGAAACCGACCATTGCGTGCAGTTTTCCTCCTTCCCTTCCTCCCCTCGCTGCCGCCGCGTCGCTCGCCGCCGCCTTTATCAACGACAACGCGCGGCGACGCATCACCGTGTCGTGTGGCGCAGATGGTAGTGCGTCTGCCCACGAGTCCAGCGCAGCTGTTTACCCCGCCAGTTCGATTCCTCTGCGCTGCAAGCTTTTGTAATGGATGCTTTAAAGACTTTGAAACGTTGCAGAGGCTTCCAAGTGCATAAAAAAGCCAGTTTTTGCAAAAAAATGTTTAATAATTTTGTAAAAAATCGGAAAGTGATCAGAAAAATCTGAAAAAATTAGGAAGGGTGCATTTCAACTAGACCTATACAGTAGTGTTGCAAAATAGGAGAAAATAAGAACAGGATTTAAAAAAAATCAGAAATTAGGCCAAAATTTTGAAATAAAATATCTCGCGAAAGCTTCGATGAATTTTTCTAAAAAATTGGGACCGACTATAACAAATGCGGTAGTTTTTTATAGAATATTTTCTACTACCAAATTTTGTATTTGAAGCCCACTTGTCTTTTTTGATCGACCGTAACTTTTTGCAGACGATTTGAAAAATTTTGAAAAAAATAGACAGTGTACATCTAACAAAGTTTAACAAAAAGTTAGTTGACAACAAACTGATAATTCCAACGTGCAGCCAGAAAAGATTTTTTGAAAATCCTATCTCAAAAGTGTACCGAAAATTTTTTTCTCTAAATTTGACAGGACGTTACTACTAGCCGTTATGGTACGTCCAAAGTAAAAAAAAAGCGCGCGGTTGTAAACATGTTTACAATTAATTTTTTGCTTCTTTGGCGGTAAACAACAAAGAAAAAGACGCAAAAACAAAGTTACTTTGGACGCCTCTTTTCGTCTTTTTTTGCGCGTTTTTTCTACTTTGGACGTACCATTAGCACACGCTGAATTTTTTTCAAAACTTTTCGAACGATCAAAAAAAAGTTATAAATGTTTGAAATTTGAAATCGATTTTCCCGGGTTACGGTAGGTCAGAAAAATCTGAAAAAATTTAGGATGATGCGCGGTGTGTAGGTGCTTATGCACGCGAAGAGTGCTCGCTGTACGATAAAAATGAAGCAAGTTATGAATTTTTAAAGATTTTTTTAGTTTTGCTTTGATCTACAGTAACCTTCCACACGAGACCCAACGTGAAGTCTCTTTAGCGCCAAAATGTTCGCCATCAAAAATGCTTTCGAATGATATATAATGAGCCGGGTTTTGTCACATGGGCCTCTGCGCCTAAGACCAAATGACGCAGGCGTAGCCTGCGCCGAAGCCTAAGCCTAAGCCTAAGCCTAATTTTTTCACTCTGCTTCTACTTTTTTTCTTCTGTTTCACCCGTGAAACATAGGACCATTTGGTCTTCACCTGGCTCAAAGCACACCCCGTCCTTTCCTTGCCTCAAAGCTACCCTCGTCATGAAATTCAGCTCGCTCGCTGCGCTCGCTTCGCCGGCCTCCCTTATTCCCCTTTTTTTCTAAGACCAAATCCGACACACACCACTTATTTTTACTCCGAGCCCTTCGGGCTCGGAAGGTGCTACTGGTGCCACTAGACAAGACAGTTGCTGGAAACTTTAGGCAAACGTTCATTGAAATAACCAAGCAATTTTACTCCGAGCCCTTCGGGCTCGCATGACGCCGATCCTAAAACGTGTAGTATTTAACTGTTAATTTAAAAAATGCGTGAACTGAATTTATAGTTTAGTACTGCTTTTCAGAAGTTTCCTGCAGAATATAGAAATTTGAGTATAATTTTAAGTTTACTCCGAGCCCGTCGGGCTCGGTGTTTTGAATAAAATTCAGAACGGTTGTTAGCTTGAATGTGCTGTAAAATTTTCAGAACAATCGAGCGCCGCATTTTCAAAAAATAACGAAAAAAAATTGAGTTTATTCGGAGCCCTGTGGGCTAGGTGGGTAATAAACTTTTCTGGAGGATAAAAAGACGAAATTACAAAAAAACAAACCTCAGGATATCAAAAAGCGAAAAAACTTCAGAAAAAATTAAATGCAATTAAATGTTTTTATAAAAATAAGTTGTGTTTTTGGTTAAAATTTCAGTTATTCGTATGCAAAAAGAAAAAGACTGTCAGAGAAAACAAGCCGTTTGTTAGACTTGGAACGTTGTTGATTTAAAAAGGTGAAGAGTTTTCACTCTGATTTTTTCGGATTTTGAGACGTTAACATCGAAAAAACGTTTGTTTCCAGTTAGGCATTAAAGATAACAAAAGAGCTAGAAACGTAAGTTTAATAGAAAAAACGGTCAAATTTTTTTACTTCAAGCCTTTCGGCCTCAAAAAATTGAGAATTTAAAATGAAAATTGTGTACTGTTTGGTGGATACAGAAATGAATAACAAAAGAGTTGTTGTGCTAATGGAAGATCTTTGGAATGATTTACAATGGAAGGTAGTGATAAAACATTTATTTCTACTTTTAACAACAAGGATGAACGTGTGGTGTGTGTCGGATTTGGTCTTAGAAAAAAAGGGGAATAAGGGAGGCCGGCGAAGCGAGCGCAGCGAGCGAGCTGAATTTCATGACGAGGGTAGCTTTGAGGCAAGGAAAGGACGGGGTGTGCTTTGAGCCAGGTGAAGACCAAATGGTCCTATGTTTCACGGGTGAAACAGAAGAAAAAAAGTAGAAGCAGAGTGAAAAAATGAGGCGGCCGCTTCGCGGCCGATAGTTCTTGGTTCATCGACATTTTACTAATAAACGGAAGCTAAAACGCAAGACGAAACTGAAAAAATCGAGGAAAATTTCCTACCCATTTGACCGAAAAAAAACCTAAAAGGGGGGACTAAAACGTTAAAACCAACGGCACTTTCAAATGCAGCACATAAAAAACTATATGAATCAATAATAAAAAGAGTGGGACTCAATATGGAAAAACCCTAATACTTCGATTTTCTTGCCTTCGCTTCATTTTGTTTTTCGATTCCGACTGGAATGAATAATTTTCCGCCAAATCTGATATCACCAATAGATTCCCCGTGGTCGATTACCCAAGGGAGCATCATAATATGAATGTTTATTTGAAGGAAAGACAAATTTTGACACGCGATATTCATAAATTTCCATATAATTTCTCAGTTTTTTACCGATTTCCGGGGAATTTTTCCCTTAAAATTGTTCAAAAACTACACCATCTTGTAGCCCGTGATTTTTTCTACCCAGCTTACACCAACTCTTTCCCGACTAGGTGGGTTGTGTCGAGCTACAGACCAGAAAAACCATGCGAAACCGTCCATTGCGTGCAGCTTCCCTCCTTCCCTCCCTCCCCTCGCTGCCGCCGCGTCGCTCGCCGCCGCCTTTATCAACGACAACGCGCGGCGACCGAGCAGCGTGCTGTGTGGCGCAGCTGGTAGTGCCTCTGACCACGAATCCAGCGAAGCTCTTTCCCCCGCCAGTTCGATTCCTCTCGGCTGCAAGCTTTTGTAATTGATGCGATATAGCCCCCACAATGTTCTGGAACTTTCTAAATTCTAATTATAGCTCATTTTGCACAAAAATTGTCTATAATTGCTGTAAAATAGCGGAAAGTGTCCAAAAAAATTTGGAAAAAATTGTGGTATACGTTTTTGGACACGGTCTATCCAATGGAATGAAAAAATCACCAATAATACCAGCCCATGATGAAGAAAACTTGAAAAAAAATCAAAAACTTTGAAAAAAATTATCTCTCGAAAATGACGAGGAGATTTTTTTAAAATTTGGCAGTAGCCATAAAAAAAGCTGAATTTTTTTATGAGACTAAACTTGTCCAATCCGAGATGAACGATTTTTTTTGACCGTCTTAATTTTGTTCAAATATGCATTGGAAAAATCTGAAAAAAATTGACCTTATAGAACTTTCAGAATACTACATTTCATCTGTTGACTACAAAACGGTAGGTCGAACCATTGGCGCGAAAAAAATTGTCAAAAGTTAAAAAAATTTTTTTCTGAAAAACTACGCACCAGATTTGCAAAAAAAATTTAGACCAGTTTTTTACCAGTTTATAGCATGTGCTCAATTTTTTTCATGAAAAGTTCACCTGGTTCCCGAAAGTTATGGTGATTTGAAATTTTAAATCGATTTTCCCGGGTTACGGTAGGTCAAAAAATTTTGAAAAAATTTGTGACGATGCGCGGTCTATAGGTGCATATGCTCGCGAAGAGTGCTCGCTGTACGATAAAAATGAAGCAAGTTATGAATTTTTAAAGTTTTTTGCAATTGCACGTAGATCTACCGTAACCTTCCACACGAGACCCAGATTGAAATTTCACAAAAGCCAAAATGTTCGCCATCAAAAGTGCTTTCGAATGATATATAATGAGCCGGGTTTTGTCACATGGGCATCTGCGCCTAAGACCAAATGACGCAGGCATAGCCTGCGCCGAAGCCTAAGCCTAAGCCTAAGCCTAACAGCTCGCTCGCTGCGCTCGCTTCGCCGGCCTCCCTTATTTCCCTTTTTTTCTAAGATCAAATCCGACACACACCACTTTTTTTTACTCCGAGCCCTTCGGGCTCGGAAGGCGCTACTGTTGCAACTAGACAAGACAGTTGTTGGAAACTTTAGGCAAAAGTTCATTCAAATAACCAAGCAATTTTACTCCGAGCCCTTCGGACTCGCATGACGCCGATCTTAAAACGTGGAGTATTTAACTGTTAAGTTCAAAAATGCGTGAACTGAATTTATAGTTTTGATACTTTAGTTCTGCTTTTCAGAAGTTTTCTGCAGAAAAATGAAATTAGGGTAAAATTTTAGGTTCACTCTGAGCCCGTCGGGCTCGGTTTTCTAAATGAAATTGGGCACGGTTGTTAGTTTGAATATGCTGTTAAAATTTCAGAACGCGCCGCATTTCCAAAAAAATGAAACAATTAAAGTTTACTCCGAGCCCTGTGGGCTCGTTGGGAAATAAACCATTTTGGAGGATAAAAAGACGAAATTACAAAAAATATAAACCTCAGGATATCAAAAAGCGAAGCAACTTCAAAAAAAATTAAATTCAATCGAATGCTTTTATTAAAATAATTGGTTTTTTCGTTAAAAATTTCAGTTATGGTATGCAAAAAAAGAAAGTCTGTCAGACAGTTTAAAACCGAGCCGTTTGTTAGACTTGGAATGTTGTTGATTTAAAAAAAGATAAAAACTTTTCAATCTTATTCTTTCGGATTTTGAGACGTTAACATCGAAAAATCGTTTGTTTCCAGTTAGCCATTAAAGATAACAAAAGAGCAAGAAACGTAAGTTTAATTGAAAAAACGGTCAAATTTTTTACTTCAAGCCTTTCGGCCTCAAAAAATTGAGAATTCAAAATGAAAATTGTGTACTGTTTGGTGGATACAGAAATGAATAACAAAAGAGTTGTTGTGCTAATGGAAGATCTTTGGAATGATTTACAATTGAAGGTAGAGATAAAATATTTATTTTTAACAACAAGGATGAACGTGTGGTGTGTGTCGGATTTGATCTTAGAAAAAAAGGGGAATAAGGGAGGCCGGCGAAGCGAGCGCAGCGAGCGAGCTGAATTTCATGACGGGGGTAGCTTTGAGGCAAGGAAAGGACGGGGTGTGCTTTGAGCCAGGTGAAGACCAAATGGTCCCATGTTTCACGGGTGAAACAGAAGAAAAAAAGTAGAAGCAGAGTGAAAAAATGAGGCGGCCGCTTCGCGGCCGATAGTTCTTGGTTCATCGACATTTTACTAATAAACGGAAGCTAAAACACAAGACGAAACTTATTTTGCAAGCCTGCCAGCAAATATTTTCCGTCCATTTTTGAACTCTCATACTCTCTCATCTCATACAGTGCTAACCAAAAATGCATCTTCAAGTCTCATTTAGGTCATCACTAAATAAATCGAGATAAATTTCCTCCCCATTTGACCGAAAAAAAAACCTAAAAGAGGGAACTAAAACATTAAAACCAACTGCGTATTCAAATTCAACACATAAAAAACTATAGGAATCAATAATAAAAAGAGTGGGACTCAACATGGAAAGACCCTAAAACTTCGATTTTCTTACTTTCGCTTCATTTTGTTTTTCGATTCCGACTGGAATGAATAATTTTTTGCCAAGTCTGATATCAATAATCGATTCCCCGTAGTCGATTACCCAAGGGAGCATCATAATATGAATGTTTATTCGAAGGAAAGACAAATTTTGACACGCGATATTCATAAATTTTCATTTAATTTCTCAGTTTTTTACCGATTTCCGGGGAATTTATTCCTTAAAATTGTTCAAAAGTTACGCCATCTTGTAGCCCGTAGTTTTTTCTACCCAGCTTACACCAACTCTTTCCCGACTAGGTGGTTTGTATCAAGCAACAGACCAGAAAAACCGTCCGAAACCGACCATTGCGTGCAGTTTTCCTCCTTCCGTTCCTCCCCTCGCTGCCGCCGCGTCGCTCGCCGCCGCCTTTATCAACGACAACGCGCGGCGACGCATCACCGTGTCGTGTGGCGCAGATGGTAGTGCGTCTGCCCACGAGTCCAGCGCAGCTGTTTACCCCGCCAGTTCGATTCCTCTGCGCTGCAAGCTTTTGTAATGGATGCTTTAAAGACTTTGAAACGTTGCAGAGGCTTCCAAGTGCATAAAAAAGCCAGTTTTTGCAAAAAAATGTTTAATAATTTTGTAAAAAATCGGAAAGTGATCAGAAAAATCTGAAAAAATTAGGAAGGGTGCATTTCAACTAGCCCTATACAGTAGTGTTGCAAAATAGGAGAAAATAAGAACAGGATTTTAAAAAAATCAGAAATTAGGCCAAAATTTTGAAATAAAATATCTCGCGAAAGCTTCGATGAATTTTTCTAAAAAATTGGGACCGACTATAACAAATGCGGTAGTTTTTTATAGAATATTTTCTACTACCAAATTTTGTATTTGAAGCCCACTTGTCTTTTTTGATCGACCGTAACTTTTTGCAGACGACCTGAAAAATTTTGAAAAAAATAGACAGTGTACATCTAACAAAGTTTAACAAAAAGTTAGTTGACAACAAACTGATAATTCCAACGTGCAGCCAGAAAATATTTTTTGAAAATCCTATCTCAAAAGTGTACCGAAAATTTTTTTCTCTAAATTTGACAGGACGTTACTACTAGCCGTTAGCACACGCTGAATTTTTTTCAAAACTTTTCGAACGATCAAAAAAAAGTTATAAATGTTTGAAATTTGAAATCGATTTTCCCGGGTTACGGTAGGTTAGAAAAATCTGAAAAAATTTAGGATGATGCGCGGTGTGTAGGTGCTTATGCACGCGAAGAGTGCTCGCTGTACGATAAAAATGAAGCAAGTTATGAATTTTTAAAGATTTTTTTAGTTTTGCTTTGATCTACAGTAACCTTCCACACGAGACCCAACGTGAAGTCTCTTTAGCGCCAAAATGTTCGCCATCAAAAATGCTTTCGAATGATATATAATGAGCCGGGTTTTGTCACATGGGCCTCTGCGCCTAAGACCAAATGACGCAGGCATAGCCTGCGCCGAACCTAAGCCTAAGCCTAAGCCTAAGCCTAAGCCTAAGCCTAATTTTCACTCTGCTTCTATTTTTTTCTTCTGTTTCACCCGTGAAACATGGGGCCATTTGGTCTTCACCTGGCTCAAAGCACACCCCGTCCTTTCCTTGCCTCAAAGCTACCCCCGTCATGAAATTCAGCTCGCTCGCTGCGCTCGCTTCGCCGGCCTCCCTTATTCCCCTTTTTTTCTAAGACCAAATCCGACACACACCACTTTTTTTTACTCCGAGCCCTTCGGGCTCGGAAGGCGCTACTGTTGCAACTAGACAAGACAGTTGCTGAAAACTTTAGGCCAAAGTTCATTCAAATAAGCAAGCAATTTTACTCCGAGCCCTTCGGGCTCGCATGACGCTGATCCTGAAACGAGTAGTATTTAACGGTTAATTTCAAAAATGCGTGAACTGAATTTATAGTTTAGTACTGCTTTTCAGAAGTTTCCTGCAGAAAATAGAAATTTGAGTAAAATTTTAGGTTCACTCCGAGCCCGTCGGGCTCGGTTTTCTGAATAAAATTGAGCACGGTTGTTAGTTTGAATGTGCTGTTAAATTTTCAGAGCAATCGGACGCCGCATTTCCAAAAAATAACGAAAAAAAAATGACTTTATTCTGAGCCCTGTGGGCTCGGTGGGAAATAAGCCTTTCTGGTGGATAAAAAGACGAAATTACAAAAATATAAACCTCAGGATATCAAAAAGCGAAGCAACTTCAGAAAAAATTAAATTCAATCAAATGTTTTCATTAAAATAATAAGCTTTTTCGTTTAAATTTTCAGTTATGGTATGCAAAAAGAGAAAGTCTACCAGACAGTCTAAAACCGACCCGTTTGTTAGACTTGGAACGTTGTTGATTTGAAAAAGATGAAGAGTTTTCACTCTGATTTTTTCGGATTTTGAGACGTTAACATCGAAAAAACGTTTTTTTCAGTTAGGTAGTAAGGATAACAAAAGAGCAAGAAACGTAAGTTTAAAGGAAAAAACGGTCAAATTTTTTAACTACAAGCCTTTCGGCCTCAAAAAACTGAAAATTTGAAATGAAAGTTGTGTCCTGTTTGGTGGATACAGAAATGAATAACATAAGAGTTGTTGTGCTAATAGAAGATCTTTGAAATGATTTACAATTGAAGGTAGTGATAAAAAATTTATTTCTACTTTTAACAACAAGGATGAACGTGTGGTGTGTGTCGGATTTGGTCTTAGAAAAAAAGGGGAATAAGGGAGGCCGGCGAAGCGAGCGCAGCGAGCGAGCTGAATTTCATGACGGGGGTAGCTTTGAGGCAAGGAAAGGACGGGGTGTGCTTTGAGCCAGGTGAAGACCAAATGGCCCCATGTTTCACGGGTGAAACAGAAGAAAAAAATAGAAGCAGAGTGAAAAAATAAGGCGGCCGCTTCGCGGCCGATAGTACTTGGTTTACCGACATTTTACTACTAAACGAAAGCTAGAACGCAAGACGGAACTTATTTTGCAAGTTTGCCAGCAAGTACTTTCCGTCCACTTTTGAACTCTCATACTCTCTCATCTCATGCAGTGCTAACCAAAAATGCATCTTCACGTCTCGTTTAGGTCATCACTAAATAAATCGAGATAAATTTCCTCCCCATTTGACCGAAAAAAAAACCTAAAAGAGGGAACTAAAACATTAAAACCAACTGCGTATTCAAATTCAACACATAAAAAACTATAGGAATCAATAATAAAAAGAGTGGGACTCAACATGGAAAGACCCTAAAACTTCGATTTTCTTACTTTCGCTTCATTTTGTTTTTCGATTCCGACTGGAATGAATAATTTTTTGCCAAGTCTGATATCAATAATCGATTCCCCGTAGTCGATTATCCAAGGGAGCATCATAATATGAATGTTTATTCGAAGGAAAGACAAATTTTGACACGCGATATTCATAAATTTTCATTTAATTTCTCAGTTTTTTACCGATTTCCGGGGAATTTATTCCTTAAAATTGTTCAAAAGTTACGCCATCTTGTAGCCCGTAGTTTTTTCTACCCAGCTTACACCAACTCTTTCCCGACTAGGTGGTTTGTATCAAGCAACAGACCAGAAAAACCGTCCGAAACCGACCATTGCGTGCAGTTTTCCTCCTTCCCTTCCTCCCCTCGCTGCCGCCGCGTCGCTCGCCGCCGCCTTTATCAACGACAACGCGCGGCGACGCATCACCGTGTCGTGTGGCGCAGATGGTAGTGCGTCTGCCCACGAGTCCAGCGCAGCTGTTTACCCCGCCAGTTCGATTCCTCTGCGCTGCAAGCTTTTGTAATGGATGCTTTAAAGACTTTGAAACGTTGCAGAGGCTTCCAAGTGCATAAAAAAGCCAGTTTTTGCAAAAAAATGTTTAATAATTTTGTAAAAAATCGGAAAGTGATCAGAAAAATCTGAAAAAATTAGGAAGGGTGCATTTCAACTAGCCCTATACAGTAGTGTTGCAAAATAGGAGAAAATAAGAACAGGATTTAAAAAAAATCAGAAATTAGGCCAAAATTTTGAAATAAAATATCTCGCGAAAGCTTCGATGAATTTTTCTAAAAAATTGGGACCGACTATAACAAATGCGGTAGTTTTTTATAGAATATTTTCTACTACCAAATTTTGTATTTGAAGCCCACTTGTCTTTTTTGATCGACCGTAACTTTTTGCAGACGATTTGAAAAATTTTGAAAAAAATAGACAGTGTACATCTAACAAAGTTTAACAAAAAGTTAGTTGACAACAAACTGATAATTCCAACGTGCAGCCAGAAAAGATTTTTTGAAAATCCTATCTCAAAAGTGTACCGAAAATTTTTTTCTCTAAATTTGACAGGACGTTACTACTAGCCGTTAGCACACGCTGAATTTTTTTCAAAACTTTTCGAACGATCAAAAAAAAGTTATAAATGTTTGAAATTTGAAATCGATTTTCCCGGGTTACGGTAGGTCAGAAAAATCTGAAAAAATTTAGGATGATGCGCGGTGTGTAGGTGCTTATGCACGCGAAGAGTGCTCGCTGTACGATAAAAATGAAGCAAGTTATGAATTTTTAAAGATTTTTTTAGTTTTGCTTTGATCTACAGTAACCTTCCACACGAGACCCAACGTGAAGTTTCTTTAGCGCCAAAATGTTCGCCATCAAAAATGCTTTCGAATGATATATAATGAGCCGGGTTTTGTCACATGGGCCTCTGCGCCTAAGACCAAATGACGCAGGCGTAGCCTGCGCCGAAGCGCCGAAGCCTGGTTCCCGAAAGTTATGGTGATTTGAAATTTTAAATCGATTTTCCCGGGTTACGGTAGGTCGAAAAATTTTGAAAAAATTTGTGACGATGCGCGGTCTATAGGTGCATATGCTCGCGAAGAGTGCTCGCTGTACGATAAAAATGAAGCAAGTTATGAATTTTTAAAGTTTTTTGCACTTGCACGTAGATCTACCGTAACCTTCCACACGAGACCCAGATTGAAATTTCACAAAAGCCAAAATGTTCGCCATCAAAAGTGCTTTCGAATGATATATAATGAGCCGGGTTTTGTCACATGGGCATCTGCGCCTAAGACCAAATGACGCAGGCATAGCCTGCGCCGAAGCCTAAGCTGCGCTCACTTCGCCGGTCTCCCTTATTCCCCTTTTTTTCTAAGACCAAATCCGACACACACCACTTTTTTTTACTCCGAGCCCTTCGGGCTCGGAAGGCGATACTGTTGCAACTAGACAAGACAATTGCTGGAAACTTTAGGCCAAAGTTCATTCAAATATGCAAGCAATTTTACTCCGAGCGCTTCGGGCTCGTATGACGCTGATCCTGAAACGAGTAGTATTTAACGATTAATTTCAAAAATGCGTGAACTGAATTCATAGTTTAGTTCTGCTTTTCAGAAGTTTCCTCCCTAGAAAATAGAAATTTGAGTAAAATTTTAAGTTTACTCCGAGCCCGTCGGGCTCAGTGTTTTGAATAAAATGCAGCACGAGTGTTAGCTTGAATGTGCTGTAAAATTTTCAGAACAATCGAGCGCCGCATTTTCAAAAAATAACAAAAAAAATTTGACTCCAGACCTGTGGGCTAGGTGGGAATAAAACTTTCTGGAGAATAAAATGACGAAATTACAAAGAATATAAACCTCAGGATATCAAAAAACGAATCAACTTCAGAAAAAATTAAATGCAATGAAATGTTTTTATAAAAATAAGTTTTGTTTTTGTTTAAAATTTCAGTTATGGTATGCAAAAAAAAGAAAGTCTGTTAGACAGTTTAAAACCGAGCCGTTTGTTAGACTTGGAATGTTGTTTATTTAAAAAAGATGAAGAGTTTTCACTCTGATTCTTCCGGATTTTAAGAAGTTAACATTGAAAAAACTTTTGTTTTCAGTTAGGCATTAAGGATAACAAAAGAGCAAAAAACGTAAGTTTAAAGGAAAAAACGGTCAAATTTTTTAACTACAAGCCTTTCGGCCTCAAAAAACTGAAAATTTGAAATGAAAGTTGTGTACTGTTTGGTGGATACAGAAATGCATAACAAAAGAGTTGTTGTGCTAATGGAAGATCTTTGGAATGATTTACAATGGAAGGTAGTGATAAAACATTTATTTCTACTTTTAACAACAAGGATGAACGTGTGGTGTGTGTCGGATTTGGTCTTAGAAAAAAAGGGGAATAAGGGAGGCCGGCGAAGCGAGCGCAGCGAGCGAGCTGAATTTCATGACGGGGGTAGCTTTGAGGCAAGGAAAGGACGGGGTGTGCTTTGAGCCAGGTGAAGACCAAATGGTCCTATGTTTCACGGGTGAAACAGAAGAAAAAAAGTAGAAGCAGAGTGAAAAAATGAGGCGGCCGCTTCGCGGCCGATAGTTCTTGGTTCATCGACATTTTACTAATAAACGGAAGCTAAAACGCAAGACGAAACTTATTTTGCAAGCCTGCCAGCAAATATTTTCCGTCCATTTTTGAACTCTCATACTCTCTCATCTCATACAGTGCTAACCAAAAATGCATCTTCAAGTCTCATTTAGGTCATCACTAAATAAATCGAGATAAATTTCCTCCCCATTTGACCGAAAAAAAAACCTAAAAGAGGGAACTAAAACATTAAAACCAACTGCGTATTCAAATTCAACACATAAAAAACTATAGGAATCAATAATAAAAAGAGTGGGACTCAACATGGAAAGACCCTAAAACTTCGATTTTCTTACTTTCGCTTCATTTTGTTTTTCGATTCCGACTGGAATGAATAATTTTTTGCCAAGTCTGATATCAATAATCGATTCCCCGTAGTCGATTACCCAAGGGAGCATCATAATATGAATGTTTATTCGAAGGAAAGACAAATTTTGACACGTGATATTCATAAATTTTCATTTAATTTCTCAGTTTTTTACCGATTTCCGGGGAATTTATTCCTTAAAATTGTTCAAAAGTTACGCCATCTTGTAGCCCGTAGTTTTTTCTACCCAGCTTACACCAACTCTTTCCCGACTAGGTGGTTTGTATCAAGCAACAGACCAGAAAAACCGTCCGAAACCGACCATTGCGTGCAGTTTTCCTCCTTCCCTTCCTCCCCTCGCTGCCGCCGCGTCGCTCGCCGCCGCCTTTATCAACGACAACGCGCTGCGAGGCATCACCGTGTCGTGTGGCGCAGATGGTAGTGCGTCTGCCTACGAGTCCAGCGCAGCTGTTTCCCCCGCCAGTTCGATTCCTCTCCGCTGCAAGCTTTTGTAATGGATGCGTTAAAGACTTTGAAACGTTGCAGAGGCTTCCAAGTGCATAAAAAAGCCAGTTTTTGCAAAAAAATGTTTAATAATTTTGTAAAAAATCGGAAAGTGATCAGAAAAATCTGAAAAAATTAGGACGGGTGCATTTCAACTAGCCCTATACAGTAGTGTTGCAAAATAGGAGAAAATAAGAACAGGATTTAAATAAAATCAGAAATTAGGCCAAAACTTTGAAAAAAAATATCTCGCGAAAGCTTCGATGAATTTTTCTAAAAAATTGGGACCGACTATAACAAATGCTGTAGTTTTTTATAAAATATTTTCTAATACCAATATTGGCATTTGAAGCCCACTTGTCTTTTTTGATCAACCGTAACTTTTTGCAGACGACCTGAAAAATTTTGGAAAAAATTGACAGTGTACATCTAATAAAGTTTAACAAAAAGTTAGTTGACAACAAACTGATAATTCCAACGTGCAGCGAGAAAATATTTTTTGAAAATCCTATCTCAAAAGTGTACCGAAAATTTTTTTCTCTAAATTTGACAGGTCGTTACTACTAGCCGTTAACACACGCTGAATTTTTTTCAAAACTTTTCGAACGATCAAAAAAAAGTTATAAATGTTTGAAATTTGAAATCGATTTTCCCGGGTTACGGTAGGTCAGAAAAATCTGAAAAAATTTGGGATGATGCGCGGTGTGTAGGTGCTTATGCACGCGAAGAGTGCTCGCTGTACGATTAAAATGAAGCAAGTTATGAATTTTTAAAGATTTTTTTAGTTTTGCTTTGATCTACAGTAACCTTCCACACGAGACCCAACGTGAAGTCTCTTTAGCGCCAAAATGTTCGCCATCAAAAATGCTTTCGAATGATATATAATGAGCCGGGTTTTGTCACATGGGCCTCTGCGCCTAAGACCAAATGACGCAGGCGTAGCCTGCGCCGAAGCCTAAGCCTAACAGCTCGCTCGCTGCGCTCGCTTCGCCGGCCTCCCTTATTTCCCTTTTTTTCTAAGATCAAATCCGACACACACCACTTTTTTTTACTCCGAGCCCTTCGGGCTCGGAAGGCGCTACTGTTGCAACTAGACAAGACAGTTGTTGGAAACTTTAGGCAAAAGTTCATTCAAATAACCAAGCAATTTTACTCCGAGCCCTTCGGACTCGCATGACGCCGATCTTAAAACGTGGAGTATTTAACTGTTAAGTTCAAAAATGCGTGAACTGAATTTATAGTTTTGATACTTTAGTTCTGCTTTTCAGAAGTTTTCTGCAGAAAAATGAAATTAGGGTAAAATTTTAGGTTCACTCTGAGCCCGTCGGGCTCGGTTTTCTAAATGAAATTGGGCACGGTTGTTAGTTTGAATATGCTGTTAAAATTTCAGAACGCGCCGCATTTCCAAAAAAATGAAACAATTAAAGTTTACTCCGAGCCCTGTGGGCTCGTTGGGAAATAAACCATTTTGGAGGATAAAAAGACGAAATTACAAAAAATATAAACCTCAGGATATCAAAAAGCGAAGCAACTTCAAAAAAAATTAAATTCAATCGAATGCTTTTATTAAAATAATTGGTTTTTTCGTTAAAAATTTCAGTTATGGTATGCAAAAAAAGAAAGTCTGTCAGACAGTTTAAAACCGAGCCGTTTGTTAGACTTGGAATGTTGTTGATTTAAAAAAAGATAAAAACTTTTCAATCTTATTCTTTCGGATTTTGAGACGTTAACATCGAAAAATCGTTTGTTTCCAGTTAGCCATTAAAGATAACAAAAGAGCAAGAAACGTAAGTTTAATTGAAAAAACGGTCAAATTTTTTACTTCAAGCCTTTCGGCCTCAAAAAATTGAGAATTCAAAATGAAAATTGTGTACTGTTTGGTGGATACAGAAATGAATAACAAAAGAGTTGTTGTGCTAATGGAAGATCTTTGGAATGATTTACAATTGAAGGTAGAGATAAAATATTTATTTTTAACAACAAGGATGAACGTGTGGTGTGTGTCGGATTTGATCTTAGAAAAAAAGGGGAATAAGGGAGGCCGGCGAAGCGAGCGCAGCGAGCGAGCTGAATTTCATGACGGGGGTAGCTTTGAGGCAAGGAAAGGACGGGGTGTGCTTTGAGCCAGGTGAAGACCAAATGGTCCCATGTTTCACGGGTGAAACAGAAGAAAAAAAGTAGAAGCAGAGTGAAAAAATGAGGCGGCCGCTTCGCGGCCGATAGTTCTTGGTTCATCGACATTTTACTAATAAACGGAAGCTAAAACACAAGACGAAACTTATTTTGCAAGCCTGCCAGCAAATATTTTCCGTCCATTTTTGAACTCTCATACTCTCTCATCTCATACAGTGCTAACCAAAAATGCATCTTCAAGTCTCATTTAGGTCATCACTAAATAAATCGAGATAAATTTCCTCCCCATTTGACCGAAAAAAAAACCTAAAAGAGGGAACTAAAACATTAAAACCAACTGCGTATTCAAATTCAACACATAAAAAACTATAGGAATCAATAATAAAAAGAGTGGGACTCAACATGGAAAGACCCTAAAACTTCGATTTTCTTACTTTCGCTTCATTTTGTTTTTCGATTCCGACTGGAATGAATAATTTTTTGCCAAGTCTGATATCAATAATCGATTCCCCGTAGTCGATTACCCAAGGGAGCATCATAATATGAATGTTTATTCGAAGGAAAGACAAATTTTGACACGCGATATTCATAAATTTTCATTTAATTTCTCAGTTTTTTACCGATTTCCGGGGAATTTATTCCTTAAAATTGTTCAAAAGTTACGCCATCTTGTAGCCCGTAGTTTTTTCTACCCAGCTTACACCAACTCTTTCCCGACTAGGTGGTTTGTATCAAGCAACAGACCAGAAAAACCGTCCGAAACCGACCATTGCGTGCAGTTTTCCTCCTTCCGTTCCTCCCCTCGCTGCCGCCGCGTCGCTCGCCGCCGCCTTTATCAACGACAACGCGCGGCGACGCATCACCGTGTCGTGTGGCGCAGATGGTAGTGCGTCTGCCCACGAGTCCAGCGCAGCTGTTTACCCCGCCAGTTCGATTCCTCTGCGCTGCAAGCTTTTGTAATGGATGCTTTAAAGACTTTGAAACGTTGCAGAGGCTTCCAAGTGCATAAAAAAGCCAGTTTTTGCAAAAAAATGTTTAATAATTTTGTAAAAAATCGGAAAGTGATCAGAAAAATCTGAAAAAATTAGGAAGGGTGCATTTCAACTAGCCCTATACAGTAGTGTTGCAAAATAGGAGAAAATAAGAACAGGATTTTAAAAAAATCAGAAATTAGGCCAAAATTTTGAAATAAAATATCTCGCGAAAGCTTCGATGAATTTTTCTAAAAAATTGGGACCGACTATAACAAATGCGGTAGTTTTTTATAGAATATTTTCTACTACCAAATTTTGTATTTGAAGCCCACTTGTCTTTTTTGATCGACCGTAACTTTTTGCAGACGACCTGAAAAATTTTGAAAAAAATAGACAGTGTACATCTAACAAAGTTTAACAAAAAGTTAGTTGACAACAAACTGATAATTCCAACGTGCAGCCAGAAAATATTTTTTGAAAATCCTATCTCAAAAGTGTACCGAAAATTTTTTTCTCTAAATTTGACAGGACGTTACTACTAGCCGTTAGCACACGCTGAATTTTTTTCAAAACTTTTCGAACGATCAAAAAAAAGTTATAAATGTTTGAAATTTGAAATCGATTTTCCCGGGTTACGGTAGGTTAGAAAAATCTGAAAAAATTTAGGATGATGCGCGGTGTGTAGGTGCTTATGCACGCGAAGAGTGCTCGCTGTACGATAAAAATGAAGCAAGTTATGAATTTTTAAAGATTTTTTTAGTTTTGCTTTGATCTACAGTAACCTTCCACACGAGACCCAACGTGAAGTCTCTTTAGCGCCAAAATGTTCGCCATCAAAAATGCTTTCGAATGATATATAATGAGCCGGGTTTTGTCACATGGGCCTCTGCGCCTAAGACCAAATGACGCAGGCATAGCCTGCGCCGAAGCCTAACAGCTCGCTCGCTGCGCTCGCTTCGCCGGCCTCCCTTATTTCCCTTTTTTTCTAAGATCAAATCCGACACACACCACTTTTTTTTACTCCGAGCCCTTCGGGCTCGGAAGGCGCTACTGTTGCAACTAGACAAGACAGTTGTTGGAAACTTTAGGCAAAAGTTCATTCAAATAACCAAGCAATTTTACTCCGAGCCCTTCGGACTCGCATGACGCCGATCTTAAAACGTGGAGTATTTAACTGTTAAGTTCAAAAATGCGTGAACTGAATTTATAGTTTTGATACTTTAGTTCTGCTTTTCAGAAGTTTTCTGCAGAAAAATGAAATTAGGGTAAAATTTTAGGTTCACTCTGAGCCCGTCGGGCTCGGTTTTCTAAATGAAATTGGGCACGGTTGTTAGTTTGAATATGCTGTTAAAATTTCAGAACGCGCCGCATTTCCAAAAAAATGAAACAATTAAAGTTTACTCCGAGCCCTGTGGGCTCGTTGGGAAATAAACCATTTTGGAGGATAAAAAGACGAAATTACAAAAAATATAAACCTCAGGATATCAAAAAGCGAAGCAACTTCAAAAAAAATTAAATTCAATCGAATGCTTTTATTAAAATAATTGGTTTTTTCGTTAAAAATTTCAGTTATGGTATGCAAAAAAAGAAAGTCTGTCAGACAGTTTAAAACCGAGCCGTTTGTTAGACTTGGAATGTTGTTGATTTAAAAAAAGATAAAAACTTTTCAATCTTATTCTTTCGGATTTTGAGACGTTAACATCGAAAAATCGTTTGTTTCCAGTTAGCCATTAAAGATAACAAAAGAGCAAGAAACGTAAGTTTAATTGAAAAAACGGTCAAATTTTTTACTTCAAGCCTTTCGGCCTCAAAAAATTGAGAATTCAAAATGAAAATTGTGTACTGTTTGGTGGATACAGAAATGAATAACAAAAGAGTTGTTGTGCTAATGGAAGATCTTTGGAATGATTTACAATTGAAGGTAGAGATAAAATATTTATTTTTAACAACAAGGATGAACGTGTGGTGTGTGTCGGATTTGATCTTAGAAAAAAAGGGGAATAAGGGAGGCCGGCGAAGCGAGCGCAGCGAGCGAGCTGAATTTCATGACGGGGGTAGCTTTGAGGCAAGGAAAGGACGGGGTGTGCTTTGAGCCAGGTGAAGACCAAATGGTCCCATGTTTCACGGGTGAAACAGAAGAAAAAAAGTAGAAGCAGAGTGAAAAAATGAGGCGGCCGCTTCGCGGCCGATAGTTCTTGGTTCATCGACATTTTACTAATAAACGGAAGCTAAAACACAAGACGAAACTTATTTTGCAAGCCTGCCAGCAAATATTTTCCGTCCATTTTTGAACTCTCATACTCTCTCATCTCATACAGTGCTAACCAAAAATGCATCTTCAAGTCTCATTTAGGTCATCACTAAATAAATCGAGATAAATTTCCTCCCCATTTGACCGAAAAAAAACCTAAAAGAGGGAACTAAAACATTAAAACCAACTGCGTATTCAAATTCAACACATAAAAAACTATAGGAATCAATAATAAAAAGAGTGGGACTCAACATGGAAAGACCCTAAAACTTCGATTTTCTTACTTTCGCTTCATTTTGTTTTTCGATTCCGACTGGAATGAATAATTTTTTGCCAAGTCTGATATCAATAATCGATTCCCCGTAGTCGATTACCCAAGGGAGCATCATAATATGAATGTTTATTCGAAGGAAAGACAAATTTTGACACGCGATATTCATAAATTTTCATTTAATTTCTCAGTTTTTTACCGATTTCCGGGGAATTTATTCCTTAAAATTGTTCAAAAGTTACGCCATCTTGTAGCCCGTAGTTTTTTCTACCCAGCTTACACCAACTCTTTCCCGACTAGGTGGTTTGTATCAAGCAACAGACCAGAAAAACCGTCCGAAACCGACCATTGCGTGCAGTTTTCCTCCTTCCGTTCCTCCCCTCGCTGCCGCCGCGTCGCTCGCCGCCGCCTTTATCAACGACAACGCGCGGCGACGCATCACCGTGTCGTGTGGCGCAGATGGTAGTGCGTCTGCCCACGAGTCCAGCGCAGCTGTTTACCCCGCCAGTTCGATTCCTCTGCGCTGCAAGCTTTTGTAATGGATGCTTTAAAGACTTTGAAACGTTGCAGAGGCTTCCAAGTGCATAAAAAAGCCAGTTTTTGCAAAAAAATGTTTAATAATTTTGTAAAAAATCGGAAAGTGATCAGAAAAATCTGAAAAAATTAGGAAGGGTGCATTTCAACTAGCCCTATACAGTAGTGTTGCAAAATAGGAGAAAATAAGAACAGGATTTTAAAAAAATCAGAAATTAGGCCAAAATTTTGAAATAAAATATCTCGCGAAAGCTTCGATGAATTTTTCTAAAAAATTGGGACCGACTATAACAAATGCGGTAGTTTTTTATAGAATATTTTCTACTACCAAATTTTGTATTTGAAGCCCACTTGTCTTTTTTGATCGACCGTAACTTTTTGCAGACGACCTGAAAAATTTTGAAAAAAATAGACAGTGTACATCTAACAAAGTTTAACAAAAAGTTAGTTGACAACAAACTGATAATTCCAACGTGCAGCCAGAAAATATTTTTTGAAAATCCTATCTCAAAAGTGTACCGAAAATTTTTTTCTCTAAATTTGACAGGACGTTACTACTAGCCGTTAGCACACGCTGAATTTTTTTCAAAACTTTTCGAACGATCAAAAAAAAGTTATAAATGTTTGAAATTTGAAATCGATTTTCCCGGGTTACGGTAGGTTAGAAAAATCTGAAAAAATTTAGGATGATGCGCGGTGTGTAGGTGCTTATGCACGCGAAGAGTGCTCGCTGTACGATAAAAATGAAGCAAGTTATGAATTTTTAAAGATTTTTTTAGTTTTGCTTTGATCTACAGTAACCTTCCACACGAGACCCAACGTGAAGTCTCTTTAGCGCCAAAATGTTCGCCATCAAAAATGCTTTCGAATGATATATAATGAGCCGGGTTTTGTCACATGGGCCTCTGCGCCTAAGACCAAATGACGCAGGCATAGCCTGCGCCGAAGCCTAAAATCGATTCCCCGTAGTCGATTACCCAAGGGAGCATCATAATATGAATGTTTATTCGAAGGAAAGACAAATTTTGACACGCGATATTCATAAATTTTCATTTAATTTCTCAGTTTTTTACCGATTTCCGGGGAATTTATTCCTTAAAATTGTTCAAAAGTTACGCCATCTTGTAGCCCGTAGTTTTTTCTACCCAGCTTACACCAACTCTTTCCCGACTAGGTGGTTTGTATCAAGCAACAGACCAGAAAAACCGTCCGAAACCGACCATTGCGTGCAGTTTTCCTCCTTCCGTTCCTCCCCTCGCTGCCGCCGCGTCGCTCGCCGCCGCCTTTATCAACGACAACGCGCGGCGACGCATCACCGTGTCGTGTGGCGCAGATGGTAGTGCGTCTGCCCACGAGTCCAGCGCAGCTGTTTACCCCGCCAGTTCGATTCCTCTGCGCTGCAAGCTTTTGTAATGGATGCTTTAAAGACTTTGAAACGTTGCAGAGGCTTCCAAGTGCATAAAAAAGCCAGTTTTTGCAAAAAAATGTTTAATAATTTTGTAAAAAATCGGAAAGTGATCAGAAAAATCTGAAAAAATTAGGAAGGGTGCATTTCAACTAGCCCTATACAGTAGTGTTGCAAAATAGGAGAAAATAAGAACAGGATTTTAAAAAAATCAGAAATTAGGCCAAAATTTTGAAATAAAATATCTCGCGAAAGCTTCGATGAATTTTTCTAAAAAATTGGGACCGACTATAACAAATGCGGTAGTTTTTTATAGAATATTTTCTACTACCAAATTTTGTATTTGAAGCCCACTTGTCTTTTTTGATCGACCGTAACTTTTTGCAGACGACCTGAAAAATTTTGAAAAAAATAGACAGTGTACATCTAACAAAGTTTAACAAAAAGTTAGTTGACAACAAACTGATAATTCCAACGTGCAGCCAGAAAATATTTTTTGAAAATCCTATCTCAAAAGTGTACCGAAAATTTTTTTCTCTAAATTTGACAGGACGTTACTACTAGCCGTTAGCACACGCTGAATTTTTTTCAAAACTTTTCGAACGATCAAAAAAAAGTTATAAATGTTTGAAATTTGAAATCGATTTTCCCGGGTTACGGTAGGTTAGAAAAATCTGAAAAAATTTAGGATGATGCGCGGTGTGTAGGTGCTTATGCACGCGAAGAGTGCTCGCTGTACGATAAAAATGAAGCAAGTTATGAATTTTTAAAGATTTTTTTAGTTTTGCTTTGATCTACAGTAACCTTCCACACGAGACCCAACGTGAAGTCTCTTTAGCGCCAAAATGTTCGCCATCAAAAATGCTTTCGAATGATATATAATGAGCCGGGTTTTGTCACATGGGCCTCTGCGCCTAAGACCAAATGACGCAGGCATAGCCTGCGCCGAAGCCTAACTCATTTTTTCACTCTGCTTCTACTTTTTTTCTTCTGTTTCACCCGTGAAACATGGGACAATTTGGTCTTCACCTGGCTCAAAGCACACCCCGTCCTTTCCTTGCCTCAAAGCTACCCCCGTCATGAAATTCTGCTCGCTCGCTGCGCTCGCTTCGCCGGCCTCCCTTATTCCCCTTTTTTTCTAAGACCAAATCCGACACACACCACTTTTTTTTACTCCGAGCCCTTCGGGCTCGGAAGGCGATACTGTTGCAACTAGACAAGACAATTGCTGGAAACTTTAGGCCAAAGTTCATTCAAATATGCAAGCAATTTTACTCCGAGCGCTTCGGGCTCGTATGACGCTGATCCTGAAACGAGTAGTATTTAACGGTTAATTTCAAAAATGCGTGAACTGAATTCATAGTTTAGTTCTGCTTTTCAGAAGTTTCCTCCCTAGAAAATAGAAATTTGAGTAAAATTTTAAGTTTACTCCGAGCCCGTCGGGCTCAGTGTTTTGAATAAAATTCAGAACGATTGTTAGCTTGAATGTGCTGTAAAATTTTCAGAACAATCGAGCGCCGCATTTTCAAAAAATAACAAAAAAATTTGACTCCAGACCTGTGGGCTAGGTGGGAATAAAACTTTCTGGAGAATAAAATGACGAAATTACAAAGAATATAAACCTCAGGATATCAAAAAACGAATCAACTTCAGAAAAAATTAAATGCAATGAAATGTTTTTATAAAAATAAGTTTTGTTTTTGTTTAAAATTTCAGTTATGGTATGCAAAAAAAAGAAAGTCTGTTAGACAGTTTAAAACCGAGCCGTTTGTTAGACTCGGAATGTTGTTTATTTAAAAAAGATGAAGAGTTTTCACTCTGATTCTTCCGGATTTTAAGACGTTAACATTGAAAAAACTTTTGTTTTCAGTTAGGCATTAAGGATAACAAAAGAGCAAAAAAAGTAAGTTTAAAGGAAAAAACGCTCAAATTTTTTAACTACAAGCCTATCGGCCTCAAAAAACTGAAAATTTGAAATGAAAGTTGTGTACTGTTTGGTGGATACAGAAATGCATAACAAAAGAGTTGTTGTGCTAATGGAAGATCTTTGGAATGATTTACAATGGAAGGTAGTGATAAAACATTTATTTCTACTTTTAACAACAAGGATGAACGTGTGGTGTGTGTCGGATTTGGTCTTAGAAAAAAAGGGGAATAAGGGAGGCCGGCGAAGCGAGCGCAGCGAGCGAGCAGAATTTCATGACGGGGGTAGCTTTGAGGCAAGGAAAGGACGGGGTGTGCTTTGAGCCAGGTGAAGACCAAATTGTCCCATGTTTCACGGGTGAAACAGAAGAAAAAAAGTAGAAGCAGAGTGAAAAAAATGAGGCGGCCGCTTCGCGGCCGTTAGTACTTAATTCATCGACATTTTACTACTAAACGGAAGCTAGAACGCAAGACGTAACTTGTTTTTCAAGCCTGCCAGCAAATATTTACTGTCCATTTTGAACTCTTCTACTCTCTCAAGTCTCGTTTAGGTCATCACTGAAAAAATCGAGATAAATTTCCTCCCCATTTGACCGAAACACCTAAAAGGGGGGAACTAAAACGTTCAAACCAACTGCATATTCAAATTCAGCACATCAAAAACAATAAGAATAATAAAAATAGTGGGACTCAACATGGAAAGACCCTAAAACTACGATTTTCTTACTTGCGCTTCATTTTGTTTTTTCTGATTGCGACTAGAATGAATAATTTTTCGCCAAGTCTGATATCACCAATCGATTCCCTGTGGTCGATTACCCAAGGGAGCATCATAATATGAATGTTTATTCGAAGAAAAGACAAAGTTTTACACGCGATATTCATAAATTTTCAATTAATTTCTCAGTTTTTTACCGATTTTCGCGGAATTTCTCCCTTAAAATTGTTCAAAAACTACACCATCTTGTAGCCCGTGTTTTTTTCTACCCAGCATACTCCAACTCGTTCCCGATTAGATGGTTTGTGTCGAGCTACACACCAGAAAAACCGTGCGAAACCGACCATTGCGTGCAATTTCCCTCCTCTCCTCCCTCCCCTCGCTGCCGCCGCGTCGCTCGCCGCCGCCTTTATCAACGACAACGCGCGGCGAGGCAGCAGCGTGCTGTGTGGCGCAGCTGGTAGTGCCTCTGCCCACGAATCTAGCGAAGCTCTTTCCCCCGCCAGTTCGATTCCTCTCCGCTGCAAGCTTTTGTAATTGATGCGATATAGTCCCCACAATGTTCTGGAACCTTCTAAATTCTAATTATAGCTCTTTTTGCACGAAAATTGTCTATAATTGCTGTAAAATAGCGGAAAGTGTCCAAAAAAATTTGGAAAAAATTGTGGCATACGTTTTTTGACGCGGTCTATCCAATGGAATAAAAAAATCACCAATAAAACCAGCAAATGATAAAGAAAACTTGAAAAAAAAACAAAAACTTTGAAAAAAATTATCTCTCGAAAATGACGAGGAGATTTTTTTAAAATTTGGCAGTAGCCATAAAAAAAGCTGAATTTTTTTATGAGACTAAACTTGTCCAATCCGAGACGAACGATTTTTTTTGACCGTCTTAATTTTGTCCAAATATGCGTTGGAAAAATCTGAAAAAATTTGACCGTATAGAACTTTTAGAATACTACATTTCATCTGTTGACTACAAAACGGTAGATCAAACCACTGGCGCGAAAAAAATTGTCAAAAGTTGAAAAAATTTTTTTCTAAAAAACTACGCACCAGATTTGCAAAAAAAATTTAGACCAGTTTTTTACCAGTTTATAGCATGTGCTCAATTTTTTTCATAAAAAGTTCACCTGGTTCCCGAAAGTTATGGTGATTTGAAATTTTAAATCGATTTTCCCGGGTTACGGTAGGTCGAAAAATTTTGAAAAAATTTGTGACGATGCGCGGTCTATAGGTGCATATGCTCGCGAAGAGTGCTCGCTGTACGATAAAAATGAAGCAAGTTATGAATTTTTAAAGTTTTTTGCACTTGCACGTAGATCTACCGTAACCTTCCACACGAGACCCAGATTGAAATTTCACAAAAGCCAAAATGTTCGCCATCAAAAGTGCTTTCGAATGATATATAATGAGCCGGGTTTTGTCACATGGGCATCTGCGCCTAAGACCAAATGACGCAGGCATAGCCTGCGCCGAAGCCTAACCCATGAAATGACACGCGAACGGCGTAATTTTGTTAAATTTCGAGTATTTACACGAGTTCCATAACAAAAAAAGCAAGCGGAAAGGCAGTAGGCGGCAAAAAAAACCTAAAGGGTGATAAAAAAGCCCGGGAATAATCGACAAGCGGTAAACGACGACATAAGAAAACTGGCAAAAGTTGGAAAAAACGAGTAAATAACTAGCGGAAAACTCGGAAAATACTCCGATTCAGAAAAAAATACAGGTAAATTGGGACACATATGTTGACGGTCACGTTCAGAACAGTTCTGGACCGATATAACGATTTTTGAGAATTTCCATGACAAAATCAACATTTTTTAAAATCGACATTTCGGTCCGAAATTTTCTAAGCGTGTCAAAGAACGTTTTTGCCCTCGTTTCTCAAAATTCCATACCAATCGGAAAATTCGCCGAGTTTCCGCACAGATTTTTGCCGATTTTGCCCATTTCGTGCATAATCTCATTGAATAAAGTAGAAAAACCTATGAAATGACACGCGAACGGCGTAAATTTGTTAAATTTCGAGTATTTACATGTGTTCCATAACAAAAAAGCAAGCGGAAAGGCAGTAGGCGGCAAAAAAAACATACAGGGCGAATAAAAAAGCCCGGGAATAATTGACAAGCGGTAAACGACGACACAAAATAACAGGCAAAAATTGGAAAACACGAGTAAATAACTAGCGGAAAACTCGGAAAATACTCCGATTCAGAAAAAATACCGGTAAATTGGGACACAAATGCTGACGGTCACGCTCAGAGCAGTTCTGGACCGAAATCAGAGCAGTTCTGGACCGAAATATCGATTTTTGGGAATTTCCATGACAAAATCAATATTTTTTAAAATCGACATTTCGGTCCGAAATTTTCTAAGCGTGTCAAAGAACGTTTTCGCCCTTATTTCTCAAAATTCCATACCAATCGGAAAATTCGCCGAGTTTCCGCACAGATTTTTGCCGATTTTGGCCATTTCGTGAATAATCCCATTAAATAAACTAGAAAAACCTATGAAATGACACGAGAACGGCGTAATTTTGTTAAATTTCGAGTAATTACACGAGCTCGACAACAGAAAAAGCAAGCGGAAAGGCAGTGGGCGGCAAAAAAAACGTAAAGGGCGATAAAGAGAACCCGGGCATAATCGACAAGCGGTAAACGACGACACAAGATAACAGGCAAAAATTGGAAAAAACGAGTAAATAACTAGCGGAAAACTCGGAAAATACTCCGATTCAGAAAAAATACCGGTAAATTGGGACACAAATGCTGACGGTCACGCCCAGAGCAGTTCTGGACCGAAATATCGATTTTTGCGAATTTCCATGACAAAATCAATATTTTTTAAAATCGACATTTCGGTCCGAAATTTTCTAAGCGTGTCAAAGAACGTTTTCGCCCTTATTTCTCAAAATTCCATACCAATCGGAAAATTCGCCGAGTTTCCGCACAGATTTTTGCCGATTTTGGCCATTTCGTGAATAATCCCATTAAATAAACTAGAAAAACCTATGAAATGACACGAGAACGGCGTAATTTTGTTAAATCTCGAGTAATTACACGAGTTCGACAACAGAAAAAGCAAGCGGAAAGGCAGTGGGCGGCAAAAAAAACGTAAAGGGCGATAAAAAAAACCTGGGAATAATCGACAAGCGGTAAACGACGACACAAGATAACAGGCAAAAATTGGAAAAAACGAGTGAATAACTGTCGGAAAACTGGGAAAATACTCCGATTCAGAAAAAATACCGGTAAATCAGGGCAAAAATACTGACGGTTACGCTCAGAACAGTTCTGGACCGAAATATCGATTTTTGAGAATTTCCATGACAAAATCAATATTTTTTAAAATCGACATTTCGGTCCGAAATTTTCTAAGCGTGTCAAAGAACGTTTTCGCCCTTATTTCTCAAAATTCCATACCAATAGGAAAATTCGCCAAGTTTCCGCACAGATTTTTGCCGATTTTGGCCATTTCGTGAATAATCCCATTAAATAAACTAGAAAAACCTATGAAATGGCACGAGAACGGCGTAATTTTGTTAAATTTCGAGTAATTACACGAGTTCGACAACAGAAAAAGCAAGCGGAAAGGCAGTGGACGGCAAAAAAAACGTAAAGGGCGATAAAAAAACCTGGGAATAATCGACAAGCGGTAAACGAAGGCACAAGATAACTGGCAAAAATTGGAAAAAACGAGTGAATAACTGTCGGAAAACTGGGAAAATACTCCGATTCAGAAAAAATACCGGTAAATCAGGGCAAAAATACTGACGGTTACGCTCAGAACAGTTCTGGACCGAAATATCGATTTTTGAGAATTTCCATGACAAAATCAATATTTTTTAAAATCGACATTTCGGTCCGAAATTTTCTAAGCACGCGAACTAAACACACAATATAACAAAAAAAGCAAGCGAAACAGCATTAGGCGGCAAGAATAACTTAGACTGAGAATAAAATACTCTAACGTAAATCGCCAACACGAATTGAGAGCCGCTGCAAGTGCGCCCTTTTGCACACCTAAAATTCGCGCGAGATTCAAATTTTGAACATTGCTGGCTTTGCAGAGAGATCAGTGCACAGAACAAAATGTGTACCGCAGGAAACAAAAATATTTGTGAAATACAAATTTTGACACGCGATATTCATAAATTTTCATTTAATTTCTCAGTTTTTTACCTATTTTCGCGGAATTTCTCCTTTAAAATTGGTCAAAAATTACGCCATCTTGTAGCCCGTGTTTTTTTATACCCAGCATACTCCAACTATTTCCCGATTAGATGGTTTGTATCAAGCAGCAGACCAGAAAAACCGTGCGAAACCGACCATTGCGTGCAGTTTCCCTCCTTCCCTTCCTCCCCTCGCTGCCGCCGCGTCGCTCGCCGTCGCCTTTATCAACGACAACGCGCGGCGACGCATCACCGTGTCGTGTGGCGCAGATGGTAGTGCGTCTGCCCACGAGTCCAGCGCAGCTGTTTACCCCGCCAGTTCGATTCCTCTGCGCTGCAAGCTTTTGTAATGGATGCGTTAAAGACTTTGAAACGTTGCAGAAGCTTCCAAGTGCATAAAAAAGCCAGTTTTTGCAAAAAAATGTTTAATAATTTTGTAAAAAATCGGAAAGTGATCAGAAAAATCTGAAAAAATTAGGACGGGTGCATTTCAACTAGCCCTATACAGTAGTGTTGCAAAATAGGAGAAAATAAGAACAGGATTAAAAAAAATTCAGAAATTAGGCCAAAATTTTGAAATAAAATATCTCGCGAAAGCTTCGATGAATTTTTCTAAAAAATTGGGACCGACTATAACAAATGCTGTAGTTTTTTATAGAATATTTTCTACTACCAAAATTTGTATTTGAAGCCCACTTGTCTTTTTTGATCGACCGTAACTTTTTGCCGACGGCTTGAAAAATTTTGAAAAAAATAGACAGTGTACATCTAATAAAGTTTAACAAAAAGTTAGTTGACAACAAACTGATAATTTCAACGTGCACCCAGAAAATATTTTTTGAAAATCCTATCTCAAAAGTGTACCGAAAATTTTTTTCTCTAATTTTGACAGGTCGTTACTACTAGCCGTTAGCACACGCTCAATTTTTTTCAAAACTTTTCGAACGATCAAAAAAAAGTTATAAATGTTTGAAATTTGAAATTGATTTTCCCGGGTTACGGTAGGTCAGAAAAATCTGAAAAAATTTGGGATGATGCGCGGTGTGTAGGTGCTTATGCACGCGAAGAGTGCTCGCTGTACGATAAAAATGAAGCAAGTTATGAATTTTTAAAGATTTTTTCAGTTTTGCTTTGATCTACAGTAACCTTCCACACGAGACCCAACGTGAAGTATCTTTAGCGCCAAAATGTTCCCCATCAAAAATGCTTTCGAATGATATATAATGAGCCGGGTTTTGTCACATGGGCCTCTGCGCCTAAGACCAAATGACGCAGGCGTAGCCTGCGCCGAAGCCTAACTCATTTTTTCACTCTGCTTCTACTTTTTTTCTTCTGTTTCACCCGTGAAACATAGGACCATTTGGTCTTCACCTGGCTCAAAGCACACCCCGTCCTTTCCTTGCCTCAAAGCTACCCCCGTCATGAAATTCAGCTCGCTCGCTGCGCTCGCTTCGCCGGCCTCCCTTATTCCCCTTTTTTTCTAAGACCAAATCCGACACACACCACTTTTTTTACTCCGAGCCCTCCGGGCTCGGAAGGTGCTACTGGTGCCACTAGACAAGACAGTTGCTGGAAACTTTAGGCAAACGTTCATTGAAATATGCAAGCAATTTTACTCCGAGCGCTTCGGGCTCGTATGACGCTGATCCTGAAACGAGTAGTATTTAACGGTTAATTTCAAAAATGCGTGAACTGAATTCATAGTTTAGTTCTGCTTTTCAGAAGTTTCCTCCCTAGAAAATAGAAATTTGAGTAAAATTTTAAGTTTACTCCGAGCCCGTCGGGCTCAGTGTTTTGAATAAAATTCAGAACGATTGTTAGCTTGAATGTGCTGTAAAATTTTCAGAACAATCGAGCGCCGCATTTTCAAAAAATAACAAAAAAAATTTGACTCCAGACCTGTGGGCTAGGTGGGAATAAAACTTTCTGGAGAATAAAATGACGAAATTACAAAGAATATAAACCTCAGGATATCAAAAAACGAATCAACTTCAGAAAAAATTAAATGCAATGAAATGTTTTTAAAAAAATAAGTTTTGTTTTTGTTTAAAATTTCAGTTATGGTATGCAAAAAAAAGAAAGTCTGTTAGACAGCTTAAAACCGAGCCGTTTGTTAGACTAGGAATGTTGTTTATTTAAAAAAGATGAAGAGTTTTCACTCTGATTCTTCCGGATTTTAAGACGTTAACATTGAAAAAACTTTTGTTTTCAGTTAGGCATTAAGGATAACAAAAGAGCAAAAAACGTAAGTTTAAAGGAAAAAACGGTCAAATTTTTTAACTACAAGCCTTTCGGCCTCAAAAAACTGAAAATTTGAAATGAAAGTTGTGTACTGTTTGGTGGATACAGAAATGCATAACAAAAGAGTTGTTGTGCTAATGGAAGATCTTTGGAATGATTTACAATGGAAGGTAGTGATAAAACATTTATTTCTACTTTTAACAACAATGATGAACGTGTGGTGTGTGTCGGATTTGGTCTTAGAAAAAAAGGGGAATAAGGGAGGCCGGCGAAGCGAGCGCAGCGAGCGAGCTGAATTTCATGACGGGGGTAGCTTTGAGGCAAGGAAAGGACGGGGTGTGCTTTGAGCCAGGTGAAGACCAAATGGTCCTATGTTTCACGGGTGAAACAGAAGAAAAAAAGTAGAAGCAGAGTGAAAAAATGAGGCGGCCGCTTCGCGGCCGATAGTTCTTGGTTCATCGACATTTTACTAATAAACGGAAGCTAAAACGCAAGACGAAACTTATTTTGCAAGCCTGCCAGCAAATATTTTCCGTCCATTTTTGAACTCTCATACTCTCTCATCTCATACAGTGCTAACCAAAAATGCATCTTCAAGTCTCATTTAGGTCATCACTAAATAAATCGAGATAAATTTCCTCCCCATTTGACCGAAAAAAAAACCTAAAAGAGGGAACTAAAACATTAAAACCAACTGCGTATTCAAATTCAACACATAAAAAACTATAGGAATCAATAATAAAAAGAGTGGGACTCAACATGGAAAGACCCTAAAACTTCGATTTTCTTACTTTCGCTTCATTTTGTTTTTCGATTCCGACTGGAATGAATAATTTTTTGCCAAGTCTGATATCAATAATCGATTCCCCGTAGTCGATTACCCAAGGGAGCATCATAATATGAATGTTTATTCGAAGGAAAGACAAATTTTGACACGCGATATTCATAAATTTTCATTTAATTTCTCAGTTTTTTACCGATTTCCGGGGAATTTATTCCTTAAAATTGTTCAAAAGTTACGCCATCTTGTAGCCCGTAGTTTTTTCTACCCAGCTTACACCAACTCTTTCCCGACTAGGTGGTTTGTATCAAGCAACAGACCAGAAAAACCGTCCGAAACCGACCATTGCGTGCAGTTTTCCTCCTTCCCTTCCTCCCCTCGCTGCCGCCGCGTCGCTCGCCGCCGCCTTTATCAACGACAACGCGCGGCGACGCATCACCGTGTCGTGTGGCGCAGATGGTAGTGCGTCTGCCCACGAGTCCAGCGCAGCTGTTTACCCCGCCAGTTCGATTCCTCTGCGCTGCAAGCTTTTGTAATGGATGCTTTAAAGACTTTGAAACGTTGCAGAGGCTTCCAAGTGCATAAAAAAGCCAGTTTTTGCAAAAAAATGTTTAATAATTTTGTAAAAAATCGGAAAGTGATCAGAAAAATCTGAAAAAATTAGGAAGGGTGCATTTCAACTAGCCCTATACAGTAGTGTTGCAAAATAGGAGAAAATAAGAACAGGATTTAAAAAAAATCAGAAATTAGGCCAAAATTTTGAAATAAAATATCTCGCGAAAGCTTCGATGAATTTTTCTAAAAAATTGGGACCGACTATAACAAATGCGGTAGTTTTTTATAGAATATTTTCTACTACCAAATTTTGTATTTGAAGCCCACTTGTCTTTTTTGATCGACCGTAACTTTTTGCAGACGATTTGAAAAATTTTGAAAAAAATAGACAGTGTACATCTAACAAAGTTTAACAAAAAGTTAGTTGACAACAAACTGATAATTCCAACGTGCAGCCAGAAAAGATTTTTTGAAAATCCTATCTCAAAAGTGTACCGAAAATTTTTTTCTCTAAGTTTGACAGGACGTTACTACTAGCCGTTAGCACACGCTGAATTTTTTTCAAAACTTTTCGAACGATCAAAAAAAAGTTATAAATGTTTGAAATTTGAAATCGATTTTCCCGGGTTACGGTAGGTCAGAAAAATCTGAAAAAATTTAGGATGATGCGCGGTGTGTAGGTGCTTATGCACGCGAAGAGTGCTCGCTGTACGATAAAAATGAAGCAAGTTATGAATTTTTAAAGATTTTTTTAGTTTTGCTTTGATCTACAGTAACCTTCCACACGAGACCCAACGTGAAGTCTCTTTAGCGCCAAAATGTTCGCCATCAAAAATGCTTTCGAATGATATATAATGAGCCGGGTTTTGTCACATGGGCCTCTGCGCCTAAGACCAAATGACGCAGGCGTAGCCTGCGCCGAAGCCTAAACTCTGCTTCTACTTTTTTTCTTCTGTTTCACCCGTGAAACATAGGACCATTTGGTCTTCACCTGGCTCAAAGCACACCCCGTCCTTTCCTTGCCTCAAAGCTACCCCCGTCATGAAATTCAGCTCGCTCGCTGCGCTCACTTCGCCGGCCTCCCTTATTCCCCTTTTTTTCTAAGACCAAATCCGACACACACCACTTTTTTTTACTCCGAGCCCTTCGGGCTCGGAAGGCGATACTGTTGCAACTAGACAAGACAATTGCTGGAAACTTTAGGCCAAAGTTCATTCAAATATGCAAGCAATTTTACTCCGAGCGCTTCGGGCTCGTATGACGCTGATCCTGAAACGAGTAGTATTTAACGATTAATTTCAAAAATGCGTGAACTGAATTCATAGTTTAGTTCTGCTTTTCAGAAGTTTCCTCCCTAGAAAATAGAAATTTGAGTAAAATTTTAAGTTTACTCCGAGCCCGTCGGGCTCAGTGTTTTGAATAAAATGCAGCACGAGTGTTAGCTTGAATGTGCTGTAAAATTTTCAGAACAATCGAGCGCCGCATTTTCAAAAAATAACAAAAAAAATTTGACTCCAGACCTGTGGGCTAGGTGGGAATAAAACTTTCTGGAGAATAAAATGACGAAATTACAAAGAATATAAACCTCAGGATATCAAAAAACGAATCAACTTCAGAAAAAATTAAATGCAATGAAATGTTTTTATAAAAATAAGTTTTGTTTTTGTTTAAAATTTCAGTTATGGTATGCAAAAAAAAGAAAGTCTGTTAGACAGTTTAAAACCGAGCCGTTTGTTAGACTTGGAATGTTGTTTATTTAAAAAAGATGAAGAGTTTTCACTCTGATTCTTCCGGATTTTAAGACGTTAACATTGAAAAAACTTTTGTTTTCAGTTAGGCATTAAGGATAACAAAAGAGCAAAAAACGTAAGTTTAAAGGAAAAAACGGTCAAATTTTTTAACTACAAGCCTTTCGGCCTCAAAAAACTGAAAATTTGAAATGAAAGTTGTGTACTGTTTGGTGGATACAGAAATGAATAACAAAAGAGTTGTTGTGTTAATGGAAGATGTTTGGAATGATTTACAATGGAAGGTAGTGATAAAACATTTATTTCTACTTTTAACAACAAGGATGAACGTGTGGTGTGTGTCGGATTTGGTCTTAGAAAAAAAGGGGAATAAGGGAGGCCGGCGAAGTGAGCGCAGCGAGCGAGCTGAATTTCATGACGGGGGTAGCTTTGAGGCAAGGAAAGGACGGGGTGTGCTTTGAGCCAGGTGAAGACCAAATGGTCCTATGTTTCACGGGTGAAACAGAAGAAAAAAAGTAGAAGCAGAGTGAAAAAATGAGGCGGCCGCTTCGCGGCCGATAGTTCTTGGTTCATCGACATTTTACTAATAAACGGAAGCTAAAACGCAAGACGAAACTTATTTTGCAAGCCAGTGCTAACCAAAAATGCATCTTCAAGTCTCGTTTAGGTCATCACTGAAAAAATCGAGGAAAATTTCCTACCCATTTGACCGAAAAAAAACCTAAAAGGGGGGACTAAAATGTTAAAACCAACGGCACTTTCAAATGCAGCACATAAAAAACTATATGAATCAATAATAAAAAGAGTGGGACTCAATATGGAAAAACCCTAATACTTCGATTTTCTTGCCTTCGCTTCATTTTGTTTTTCGATTCCGACTAGAATGAATAATTTTCCGCCAAATCTGATATCACCAATAGATTCCCCGTGGTCGATTACCCAAGGGAGCATCATAATATGAATGTTTATTTGAAGGAAAGACAAATTTTGACACGCGATATTCATAAATTTCCATATAATTTCTCAGTTTTTTACCGATTTTTGCAGAATTTCTCCTTTAAAATTGCTCAAAAAATACGCCATCTTGTAGCCCGTAGTTTTTTCTACCCAGCTTACTCCAACTCTTTCCCGATTAGATGGTTTGTGTCAAGCAACAGACCAGAAAAACCGTGCGAAACCGACCATTGCGTGCAGTTTTCCTCCTTCCCTTCCTCCCCTCGCTGCCGCCGTGTCGCTCGCCGCCGCCTTTATCAACGACAACGCGCGGCGACGCATCACCGTGTCGTGTGGCGCAGATGGTAGTGCGTCTGCCTACGAGTCCAGCGCGCCTGTTTTCCTTGCCAGTTCGATTCCTCTCCGCTGCAAGCTTTTGTAATTGATGCGATATAGTCCCCACAATGTTCTGGAACCTTCTAAATTCTAATTATAGCTCTTTTTGCACAAAAATTGTCTATAATTGCTGTAAAATAGCGGAAAGTGTCCAAAAAAATTTGGAAAAAATTGTGGCATACGTTTTTTGACGCGGTCTATCCAATGGAATAAAAAAATCACCAATAAAACCAGCAAATGATAAAGAAAACTTGAAAAAAAAAACAAAAACTTTGAAAAAAATTATCTCTCGAAAATGACGAGGAGATTTTTTTAAAATTTGTCAGTAGCCATAAAAAAAGCTGAATTTTTTTATGAGACTAAACTTGTCCAATCCGAGACGAACGATTTTTTTTGACCGTCTTAATTTTGTCCAAATATGCGTTGGAAAAATCTGAAAAAATTTGACCGTATAGAACTTTCAGAATACTACATTTCATCTGTTGACTACAAAACGGTAGATCAAACCACTGGCGCGAAAAAAATTGTCAAAAGTTGAAAAAATTTTTTTCTAAAAAACTACGCACCAGATTTGCAAAAAAAATTTAGACCAGTTTTTTACCAGTTTATAGCATGTGCTCAATTTTTTTCATAAAAAGTTCACCTGGTTCCCGAAAGTTATGGTGATTTGAAATTTTAAATCGATTTTCCCGGGTTACGGTAGGTCGAAAAATTTTGAAAAAATTTGTGACGATGCGCGGTCTATAGGTGCATATGCTCGCGAAGAGTGCTCGCTGTACGATAAAAATGAAGCAAGTTATGAATTTTTAAAGTTTTTTGCACTTGCACGTAGATCTACCGTAACCTTCCACACGAGACCCAGATTGAAATTTCACAAAAGCCAAAATGTTCGCCATCAAAAGTGCTTTCGAATGATATATAATGAGCCGGGTTTTGTCACATGGGCATCTGCGCCTAAGACCAAATGACGCAGGCATAGCCTGCGCCGAAGCCTAATTTTCACTCTGCTTCTACTTTTTTTCTTCTGTTTCACCCGTGAAACATAGGACCATTTGGTCTTCACCTGGCTCAAAGCACACCCCGTCCTTTCCTTGCCTCAAAGCTACCCCCGTCATGAAATTCAGCTCGCTCGCTGCGCTCGCTTCGCCGGCCTCCCTTATTCCCCTTTTTTTCTAAGACCAAATCCGACACACACCACTTTTTTTACTCCGAGCCCTTCGGGCTCGGAAGGCGATACTGTTGCAACTAGACAAGACAATTGCTGGAAACTTTAGGCCAAAGTTCATTCAAATATGCAAGCAATTTTACTCCGAGCGCTTCGGGCTCGTATGACGCTGATCCTGAAACGAGTAGTATTTAACGGTTAATTTCAAAAATGCGTGAACTGAATTCATAGTTTAGTTCTGCTTTTCAGAAGTTTCCTCCCTAGAAAATAGAAATTTGAGTAAAATTTTAAGTTTACTCCGAGCCCGTCGGGCTCAGTGTTTTGAATAAAATTCAGAACGATTGTTAGCTTGAATGTGCTGTAAAATTTTCAGAACAATCGAGCGCCGCATTTTCAAAAAATAACAAAAAAAATTTGACTCCAGACCTGTGGGCTAGGTGGGAATAAAACTTTCTGGAGAATAAAATGACGAAATTACAAAGAATATAAACCTCAGGATATCAAAAAACGAATCAACTTCAGAAAAAATTAAATGCAATGAAATGTTTTTATAAAAATAAGTTTTGTTTTTGTTTAAAATTTCAGTTATGGTATGCAAAAAAAAGAAAGTCTGTTAGACAGTTTAAAACCGAGCCGTTTGTTAGACTCGGAATGTTGTTTATTTAAAAAAGATGAAGAGTTTTCACTCTGATTCTTCCGGATTTTAAGACGTTAACATTGAAAAAACTTTTGTTTTCAGTTAGGCATTAAGGATAACAAAAGAGCAAAAAACGTAAGTTTAAAGGAAAAAACGGTCAAATTTTTTAACTACAAGCCTTTCGGCCTCAAAAAACTGAAAATTTGAAATGAAAGTTGTGTACTGTTTGGTGGATACAGAAATGCATAACAAAAGAGTTGTTGTGCTAATGGAAGATCTTTGGAATGATTTACAATGGAAGGTAGTGATAAAACATTTATTTCTACTTTTAACAACAAGGATGAACGTGTGGTGTGTGTCGGATTTGGTCTTAGAAAAAAAGGGGAATAAGGGAGGCCGGCGAAGCGAGCGCAGCGAGCGAGCTGAATTTCATGACGGGGGTAGCTTTGAGGCAAGGAAAGGACGGGGTGTGCTTTGAGCCAGGTGAAGACCAAATGGTCCTATGTTTCACGGGTGAAACAGAAGAAAAAAAGTAGAAGCAGAGTGAAAAAATGAGGCGGCCGCTTCGCGGCCGATAGTTCTTGGTTCATCGACATTTTACTAATAAACGGAAGCTAAAACGCAAGACGAAACTTATTTTGCAAGCCTGCCAGCAAATATTTTCCGTCCATTTTTGAACTCTCATACTCTCTCATCTCATACAGTGCTAACCAAAAATGCATCTTCAAGTCTCATTTAGGTCATCACTAAATAAATCGAGATAAATTTCCTCCCCATTTGACCGAAAAAAAAACTAAAAGAGGGAACTAAAACATTAAAACCAACTGCGTATTCAAATTCAACACATAAAAAACTATAGGAATCAATAATAAAAAGAGTGGGACTCAACACGGAAAGACCCTAAAACTTCGATTTTCTTACTTTCGCTTCATTTTGTTTTTCGATTCCGACTGGAATGAATAATTTTTTGCCAAGTCTGATATCACCAATCGATTCCCCGTGGTCGGTTACCCAAGGGAGCATCATAATATGAATGTTTATTCGAAGGAAAGACAAATTTTGACACGCGATATTCATAAATTTCCATTGAATTTCTCAGTTTTTCACCGATTTTCGGCGAATTTATTCCTTAAAATTGTTCAAAAGTTACGCCATCTTGTAGCCCGTAGTTTTTTCTACCCAGCTTACACCAACTCTTTCCCGACTAGGTGGTTTGTGTCGATCTACAGACCAGAAAAACCGTGCGAAACCGACCATTGCGTGCAGTTTCCCTCCTCTCCTCCCTCCCCTCGCTGCCGCCGCGTCGCTCGCCGCCGCCTTTATCAACGGCAACGCGCAGGGAGGCTGCAGCGTGGTGTGTGGCGCAGCTGGTAGTGCGTCTGCCAACGAGTCCAGCGCGCCTGTTTCCCTTGCCGGTTCGAGTCCTCTCCGCTGCAAGCTTTTGTAATTGATGTGATATAGTCCGTACAATGTTCCGGAATCTTCTAAATTCTAATTATAGCCCGTTTTGCACAAAAATTGTCTATAATTGTTTTAAAATAGCGGAAAGTGTCCAAAAAAATTTGGAAAAAATTGGAAAAGTTACATTTTAGTACGGACTGCACGACCGTAACGCACAATAATAAAAAAAAAAGCGCAGAAGTGACAAAGAAACCAAAATTTAGGCCAAAAATTAAAAAAAATTTTTCTCGCGATACATTCGATAAAATTTTTTTAAAATTTGGGACAAGGCATAAAAAAAGCTGTAGTTTTTAATGAAAATAAATTCAACAAGCTCTTGGATCGCTAAAAGGCACTTAATTTTTTTGCCGTCACGTATCTCGTCACTCATGTTTTAAAAAAATTTGAAAAAATTTGACAACGTTAATCTATGAAAGTTGAACAAATTGTTAGTTGACAAAAACTTGATAGGTCTTACGACCGACGAGAAAAAAAATCCCAAAGTTTTTATTTCAAGAACTAGCCGATTGATCGTTCTGAAAATTTTACAGCACATTAATACCAACAGTCAGAACGTGCAGTAAAATTTTCAGAAAAAAATCCTAGAACAATTTAAAGTTACACTTGTTTGAAATTTTGAACTGAAATTCCCGGGTTACGGTAGGTCAAAAAAATCTGAAAAAATTTGGGATGATGCGCGGTCTGTAGGTGCACATGCTGGCGAAGAGTGCTCGCTGTACGATAAAAATGAAGCAAGTTATGAATTTTTAAAGTTTTTTGCAGTTTTGCTTTGATCTACAGTAACCTTCCACACGAGACCCAGATTGAAATTTCACAAAAGCCAAAATGTTCGCCATAAAAAATGCTTTCGAATGATATATAATGAGCCGGGTTTTGTCACATGGGCATCTGCGCCTAAGACCAAATGACGCAGGCGTAGCCTGCGCCGAAGCCTAACCTCATTTTTTCACTCTGCTTCTATTTTTTTCTTCTGTTTCACCCGTGAAACATGGGGCCATTTGGTCTTCACCTGGCTCAAAGCACACCCCGTCCTTTCCTTGCCTCAAAGCTACCCCCGTCATGAAATTCAGCTCGCTCGCTGCGCTCGCTTCGCCGGCCTCCCTTATTCCCCTTTTTTTCTAAGACCAAATCCGACACACACCACTTTTTTTTACTCCGAGCCCTTCGGGCTCGGAAGGTGCTACTGGTGCCACTAGACAAGACAGTTGCTGGAAACTTTAGGCAAACGTTCATTGAAATAACCAAGCAATTTTACTCCGAGCCCTTCGGGCTCGCATGACGCCGATCCTAAAACGTGTAGTATTTAACTGTTAATTTAAAAAATGCGTGAACTGAATTTAGTTTCGATACTTTAGTTCTGCTTTTCAGAAGATTTCTGCAGAAAATAGGAGTTAGAGTGAAAATTTTAGGTTCACTCCGAGCCCGTCGGGCTCGGTTTTCTGAATAAAATTGAGCACGATTGTTAGTTTGAATGTGCTGCAAAATTTCCAGAACGCGCCGCATTTCCAAAAAAAAAAACGAAAAAAAAATGACTTTATTCTGAGCCCTGTGGGCTCGATGGGAAATAAACCTTTCTGGTGGATAAAAAGACGAAATTACAAAAATATAAACCTCAGGATATCAAAAAGCGAAGCAACTTCAGAAAACAATTAAATTCGATCAAATGCTTTCATTAAAATAAATTGTTTTTTCGTTTAAATTTTCAGTTATGGTATGCAAAAAAGGAAAGTCTGCCAGACAGTCTAAAACCGAGCCGTTTGTTATGGTACGTCCAAAGTAAAAAAAAAGCGCGCACTTGTAAACATGTTTACAATTAATTTTTTGCTTGTTTGGCGGTAAACAACAAAGAAAAAGACGCAAAAACAAAGTTACTTTGGACGCCTCTTTTCGTCTTTTTTTGCGCTTTTTTTCTACTTTGGACGTACCATTAGACTTTGAACGTTGTTGATTTAAAAAAGATGAAGAGTTTTCACTCTGATTTTTTCGGATTTTGAGACGTTAAAATCGAAAAAACGTTTGTTTCCAGTTAGGTAGTAACGATAACAAAAGAGCAAGAAACGTAAGTTTAAAGGAAAAAACGGTCAAATTTTTTAACTACAAGCCTTTCGGCCTCAAAAAACTGAAAATTTGAAATGAAAGTTGTGTACTGTTTGGTGGATACAGAAATGAATAACAAAAGAGTTGTTGTGCTAACGGAAGATCTTTGGAATGATTTACAATGGAAGGTAGAGATAAAATATTTTTTTTTAACAACAAGGATGAACGTGTGGTGTGTGTCGGATTTGGTCTTAGAAAAAAAGGGGAATAAGGGAGGCCGGCGAAGCGAGCGCAGCGAGCGAGCTGAATTTCATGACGGGGGTAGCTTTGAGGCAAGGAAAGGACGGGGTGTGCTTTGAGCCAGGTGAAGACCAAATGGCCCCATGTTTCACGGGTGAAACAGAAGAAAAAAATAGAAGCAGAGTGAAAAAATGAGGCGGCCGCTTCGCGGCCGATAGTACTTGGTTTACCGACATTTTACTACTAAACGGAAGCTAGAACGCAAGACGGAACTTATTTTGCAAGTTTGCCAGCAAGTACTTTCCGTCCACTTTTGAACTCTCATACTCTCTCATCTCATGCAGTGCTAACCAAAAATGCATCTTCACGTCTCGTTTAGGTCATCACTGAAAAAATCGAGGTAAATTTCCTACCCATTTGACCGAAAAAAAACCTAAAAGGGCGGACTAAAACGTTAAAACCAACGGCACTTTCAAATTCAGCACATAAAAAACTATAGGTATCTTTCTTATATAGAAAATTTTAGATTAGTCTGTGTGTTTGTTTGTGTGTCTCACACGCGAGTTTGCAGCCGACAAAACTCGATCCTGCGACCTGTCGATTGACGTTCAAACGTGCTAACCACTATACCACAATGGTCACGAGAACTTAAAAGAAATAGGGAAAATAAATGATTGCCATTTCTATTTAAAAAAAAACAAAAATCAGTAAAAATAAACATTTGACGAAGGCGACTTAGTCGCCACAAGCTGCAAGCTTGTCAATAATAAAAGGAGTGGGACTCAATATGGAAAGACCCTAATACTTCGATTTTCTTGCCTTCGCTTCATTTTATTTTTCGATTCTGACTAGAATGAATAATTTTCCGCCAAATCTGATATTACCAATCGATTCCCCGTGGTCGATTACCCAAGGGAGCATCATAATATGAATGTTTATTTGATACTTACTTGTGATACTTGTGAGGTTCGACCTCAGTTTCCATCCTGGATACTGCGAACCAGTGTGCTTCACCGATCAAAAATTCACCGATTAATGGTTTTTTCGATTAATAATCGGTGAATTAGTCGATTAATTTTCACCGGTTTTAGTCGATTAATTAGTCGATTAAAAAAATTTTAGTCGATTAATCGTCGATTAATTTAATCGGAAATTAGTCGATTAATTGCGATTAAATTAATCGACGAAACATATCGCTAAACAACACGCGATTCGTAATTTCGGAGCGTCGATATGGTTTTTTCAAATTAAAGAATTCAAATGATAGCGATCGCGGACCCGTGATTTGTCGGTACAAGAAACTATGTATAGCCGGTCGCGTTCGCCAAGAGGGCAGCTACCAGACAGCTACCTAGCAGCTATTTGGCGGCTATAAGGCGGCTATATGGCGGCTATATGGCGGCTAAATGGCGGCTAAATGGCGGCTAAATGGCGGCTATATGGCGGCTGTGTGGCAGCTGTGTGGCGGCTCTTTGGCAGCTGTGTGGCGGCTATGTGTCGGCTATAGAACTGCCCGGAATAGAACTGGCCGGAATAGAACTGGCCGGAATAGAACTGGCCGGAATAGAACTGTCCGGAATAGAACTGTCCGGAATAGAACTGCCCGGAATAGAACTGCTCGGAATAGAACTGCTCGGAATAGAACTGCCCGGAATAGAACCGGCTCTGTATCGGTACAGCTCCTTTAATCGACGATTAATCGGCGACTAATTCACCGATTAATTAATCGACTAAATCAGTCGACGATTAATTCAGTCGATTAATTAATCGACTAAATTAATCGATTAATCGGCGACTAATTCACCGATTAATAATCGATTAAGCGACTAATTTTAGTCGATTAATCGTCGATTAATTAATCGATTAATTAGTCGGTTAATTAGTCGATTAATCGCCAAAAATTTAATCGGTGAAGCACACTGCTGCGAACCAAGCTGCGCCAAGTTACACGATCCCTTCCGACAGTGGACCATGCTCGTCTTGCCTCGAGTATGCCAATTCTTCGGCGGCCGTGCCCGAGGTTGCCCCTGAGGGCCTCATTGTGGATGAAGATTTTGATCGAATCCTTGATGTCGTCGGCCCATCTTTTCGGAGGACGACCGCGTGGTCGTGCTGATCCCCTAGGATCCCATTCTGATACTATCTTCGCCCATCTGTCGTATTTCATGCGTGATACGTGTCCTGCCCACTTCAGTTTTCTTCGTAAGACTTGCTTTGCCTTTCCTTCTGTTCTTGGGGCCGTATGACGCTTCAGTAATTTCCGTATCCGTGGTGCTCCTTCCAAACATTTTCTTCCGACCAAGACAACTCGGCGAGCACCGTGGCCGAGCTGGTGAATTCCTGGACGGGTCCTTTACATTCTTTTGATTCAGCTTTTTAGTAAGTTTAGGTTTGTACTTCAGCAGGCTTACCAGGCCGGCGTGAAGCCCCTTCTTCACGAGTATCGGACACTACCGTGGCAAAGAGTGGATTTTGGCTACTGTGCCTAACAGTGGTGTCCAATTTCCCCTGTCGTAGGAGCACAGCATTGCCCAGTTTGCACCGCGAGGAGGTATCCAACAAGCAAACCACGCGAGTTTGCAGCCGACAAAACTCGATCCTGCGACCTGTCGATTGACGTTCAAACGTGCTAACCACTATACCACAATGGTCACGAGAACTTAAAAGAAATAGGGAAAATAAATGATTGCCATTTCTATTTAAAAAAAAAACAAAAATCAGTAAAAATAAACATTTGACGAAGGCGACTTAGTCGCCACAAGCTGCAAGCTTGTCAATAATAAAAGGAGTGGGACTCAATATGGAAAGACCCTAATACTTCGATTTTCTTGCCTTCGCTTCATTTTATTTTTCGATTCTGACTAGAATGAATAATTTTCCGCCAAATCTGATATTACCAATCGATTCCCCGTGGTCGATTACCCAAGGGAGCATCATAATATGAATGTTTATTTGAAGGAAAGACAAATTTTGACACGCGATATTCATAAATTTCCATATAATTTCTCAGTTTTTTACCGATTTCCGGGGAATTTTTCCCTTAAAATTGGTCAAAAATTACGCCATCTTGTAGCCCGTGTTTTTTTCTACCCAGCATACTCCAACTCTTTCCCGATTAGGTGGTTTGTGTCAAGCAACAGACCAGAAAAACCGTGCAAAACCGACCATTGCGTGCAGTTTTCCTCCTTCCCTTCCTCCCCTCGCTGCCGCCGCGTCACTCGCCGCCGCCTTTATCAACGGCAACGCGCAGGGAGCCAGCAGCGTGCCGTGTGGCGCAGCTGGTAGTCGGTCTGCCTACGAGTCCAGCGCACCTGTTTGCCTTGCCGGTTCGATTCCTCTTCGCTGCAAGTTTTTGTAATTGATGCGATATAGTCCCCACAATGTTCTGGAACCTTCTAAATTCTAATTATAGATCTTTTTGCACAAAAATTGTCTATAATTGCTGTAAAATAGCGGAAAGTGTCCAAAAAAATTTGGAAAAAATTGTGGCATACGTTTTTTGACGCGGTCTATCCAATGGAATAAAAAAATCACCAATAAAACCAACCAATAGTGAAAAAAACTTGAAAAAAAAACAAAAACTTTGAAAAAAATTATCTCTCGAAAATGACGAGGAGATTTTTTTAAAATTTGGCAGTAGCCATAAAAAAAGCTGAATTTTTTTATGGCACTAAGCTTGTTCCTGCCTACAGAGACTTTTTTTTTTGACCGTCTTAATTTTGCCTTAGAATCCGTTGTAAAAATCTGAAAAAATTTGAGCTTATAAAACTTTCAGTAAACTACATTTCACCTGTTGATCAAAAAACGGTAGATCAAACCACTGGCGCGAAAAAAAATGTCAAAAGTTAAAAAAATTTTTAAAAAAAATCGTATCGCTAACTTCCGCATGAAACTTTGAGAACAGTTTTTAACAAGCACAAAGCATGTGCTCAAATTTTTTCAGAAAAAAAAATGCCACCAAAAAAAAGTTATACTGCTTTGAAGTTTAAAATCGATTTTCCCGGGTTACGGTAGGTCAAAAAATTCTGGAAAAATTTGGGATGATGCGCGGTCTGTAGGTGCATATGCTCGCGAAGAGTGCTCGCTGTACGATAAAAATGAAGCAAGTTATGAATTTTTAAAGTTTTTTGCAGTTTTGCTTTGATCTACAGTAACCTTCCACACGAGACCCAACGTGAAGTCTCTTTACCGCCAAAATGTTTCCCATCAAAAGTGCTTTCGAATGATATATAATGAGCCGGGTTTTGTCACATGGGCCTCTGCGCCTAAGACCAAATGACGCAGGCATAGCCTGCGCCGAAGCCTAAGCCTAATTTTTCACTCTGCTTCTATTTTTTTCTTCTGTTTCACCCGTGAAACATGGGGCCATTTGGTCTTCACCTGGCTCAAAGCACACCCCGTCCTTTCCTTGCCTCAAAGCTACCCCCGTCATGAAATTCAGCTCGCTCGCTGCGCTCGCTTCGCCGGCCTCCCTTATTCCCCTTTTTTTCTAAGACCAAATCCGACACACACCACTTTTTTTTACTCCGAGCCCTTCGGGCTCGGAAGGTGCTACTGGTGCCACTAGACAAGACAGTTGCTGGAAACTTTAGGCAAACGTTCATTGAAATAACCAAGCAATTTTACTCCGAGCCCTTCGGGCTCGCATGACGCCGATCCTAAAACGTGTAGTATTTAACTGTTAATTTAAAAAATGCGTGAACTGAATTTAGTTTCGATACTTTAGTTCTGCTTTTCAGAAGATTTCTGCAGAAAATAGGAGTTAGAGTGAAAATTTTAGGTTCACTCCGAGCCCGTCGGGCTCGGTTTTCTGAATAAAATTGAGCACGATTGTTAGTTTGAATGTGCTGCAAAATTTCCAGAACGCGCCGCATTTCCAAAAAAAAAAAACGAAAAAAAAATGACTTTATTCTGAGCCCTGTGGGCTCGATGGGAAATAAACCTTTCTGGTGGATAAAAAGACGAAATTACAAAAATATAAACCTCAGGATATCAAAAAGCGAAGCAACTTCAGAAAACAATTAAATTCGATCAAATGCTTTCATTAAAATAAATTGTTTTTTCGTTTAAATTTTCAGTTATGGTATGCAAAAAAGGAAAGTCTGCCAGACAGTCTAAAACCGAGCCGTTTGTTATGGTACGTCCAAAGTAAAAAAAAAGCGCGCACTTGTAAACATGTTTACAATTAATTTTTTGCTTGTTTGGCGGTAAACAACAAAGAAAAAGACGCAAAAACAAAGTTACTTTGGACGCCTCTTTTCGTCTTTTTTTGCGCTTTTTTTCTACTTTGGACGTACCATTAGACTTTGAACGTTGTTGATTTAAAAAAGATGAAGAGTTTTCACTCTGATTTTTTCGGATTTTGAGACGTTAAAATCGAAAAAACGTTTGTTTCCAGTTAGGTAGTAACGATAACAAAAGAGCAAGAAACGTAAGTTTAAAGGAAAAAACGGTCAAATTTTTTAACTACAAGCCTTTCGGCCTCAAAAAACTGAAAATTTGAAATGAAAGTTGTGTACTGTTTGGTGGATACAGAAATGAATAACAAAAGAGTTGTTGTGCTAACGGAAGATCTTTGGAATGATTTACAATGGAAGGTAGAGATAAAATATTTTTTTTTAACAACAAGGATGAACGTGTGGTGTGTGTCGGATTTGGTCTTAGAAAAAAAGGGGAATAAGGGAGGCCGGCGAAGCGAGCGCAGCGAGCGAGCTGAATTTCATGACGGGGGTAGCTTTGAGGCAAGGAAAGGACGGGGTGTGCTTTGAGCCAGGTGAAGACCAAATGGCCCCATGTTTCACGGGTGAAACAGAAGAAAAAAATAGAAGCAGAGTGAAAAAATGAGGCGGCCGCTTCGCGGCCGATAGTACTTGGTTTACCGACATTTTACTACTAAACGGAAGCTAGAACGCAAGACGGAACTTATTTTGCAAGTTTGCCAGCAAGTACTTTCCGTCCACTTTTGAACTCTCATACTCTCTCATCTCATGCAGTGCTAACCAAAAATGCATCTTCACGTCTCGTTTAGGTCATCACTGAAAAAATCGAGGTAAATTTCCTACCCATTTGACCGAAAAAAAACCTAAAAGGGCGGACTAAAACGTTAAAACCAACGGCACTTTCAAATTCAGCACATAAAAAACTATAGGTATCTTTCTTATATAGAAAATTTTAGATTAGTCTGTGTGTTTGTTTGTGTGTCTCACACGCGAGTTTGCAGCCGACAAAACTCGATCCTGCGACCTGTCGATTGACGTTCAAACGTGCTAACCACTATACCACAATGGTCACGAGAACTTAAAAGAAATAGGGAAAATAAATGATTGCCATTTCTATTTAAAAAAAAACAAAAATCAGTAAAAATAAACATTTGACGAAGGCGACTTAGTCGCCACAAGCTGCAAGCTTGTCAATAATAAAAGGAGTGGGACTCAATATGGAAAGACCCTAATACTTCGATTTTCTTGCCTTCGCTTCATTTTATTTTTCGATTCTGACTAGAATGAATAATTTTCCGCCAAATCTGATATTACCAATCGATTCCCCGTGGTCGATTACCCAAGGGAGCATCATAATATGAATGTTTATTTGATACTTACTTGTGATACTTGTGAGGTTCGACCTCAGTTTCCATCCTGGATACTGCGAACCAGTGTGCTTCACCGATCAAAAATTCACCGATTAATGGTTTTTTCGATTAATAATCGGTGAATTAGTCGATTAATTTTCACCGGTTTTAGTCGATTAATTAGTCGATTAAAAAAATTTTAGTCGATTAATCGTCGATTAATTTAATCGGAAATTAGTCGATTAATTGCGATTAAATTAATCGACGAAACATATCGCTAAACAACACGCGATTCGTAATTTCGGAGCGTCGATATGGTTTTTTCAAATTAAAGAATTCAAATGATAGCGATCGCGGACCCGTGATTTGTCGGTACAAGAAACTATGTATAGCCGGTCGCGTTCGCCAAGAGGGCAGCTACCAGACAGCTACCTAGCAGCTATTTGGCGGCTATAAGGCGGCTATATGGCGGCTATATGGCGGCTAAATGGCGGCTAAATGGCGGCTAAATGGCGGCTATATGGCGGCTGTGTGGCAGCTGTGTGGCGGCTCTTTGGCAGCTGTGTGGCGGCTATGTGTCGGCTATAGAACTGCCCGGAATAGAACTGGCCGGAATAGAACTGGCCGGAATAGAACTGGCCGGAATAGAACTGTCCGGAATAGAACTGTCCGGAATAGAACTGCCCGGAATAGAACTGCTCGGAATAGAACTGCTCGGAATAGAACTGCCCGGAATAGAACCGGCTCTGTATCGGTACAGCTCCTTTAATCGACGATTAATCGGCGACTAATTCACCGATTAATTAATCGACTAAATCAGTCGACGATTAATTCAGTCGATTAATTAATCGACTAAATTAATCGATTAATCGGCGACTAATTCACCGATTAATAATCGATTAAGCGACTAATTTTAGTCGATTAATCGTCGATTAATTAATCGATTAATTAGTCGGTTAATTAGTCGATTAATCGCCAAAAATTTAATCGGTGAAGCACACTGCTGCGAACCAAGCTGCGCCAAGTTACACGATCCCTTCCGACAGTGGACCATGCTCGTCTTGCCTCGAGTATGCCAATTCTTCGGCGGCCGTGCCCGAGGTTGCCCCTGAGGGCCTCATTGTGGATGAAGATTTTGATCGAATCCTTGATGTCGTCGGCCCATCTTTTCGGAGGACGACCGCGTGGTCGTGCTGATCCCCTAGGATCCCATTCTGATACTATCTTCGCCCATCTGTCGTATTTCATGCGTGATACGTGTCCTGCCCACTTCAGTTTTCTTCGTAAGACTTGCTTTGCCTTTCCTTCTGTTCTTGGGGCCGTATGACGCTTCAGTAATTTCCGTATCCGTGGTGCTCCTTCCAAACATTTTCTTCCGACCAAGACAACTCGGCGAGCACCGTGGCCGAGCTGGTGAATTCCTGGACGGGTCCTTTACATTCTTTTGATTCAGCTTTTTAGTAAGTTTAGGTTTGTACTTCAGCAGGCTTACCAGGCCGGCGTGAAGCCCCTTCTTCACGAGTATCGGACACTACCGTGGCAAAGAGTGGATTTTGGCTACTGTGCCTAACAGTGGTGTCCAATTTCCCCTGTCGTAGGAGCACAGCATTGCCCAGTTTGCACCGCGAGGAGGTATCCAACAAGCAAACCACGCGAGTTTGCAGCCGACAAAACTCGATCCTGCGACCTGTCGATTGACGTTCAAACGTGCTAACCACTATACCACAATGGTCACGAGAACTTAAAAGAAATAGGGAAAATAAATGATTGCCATTTCTATTTAAAAAAAAAACAAAAATCAGTAAAAATAAACATTTGACGAAGGCGACTTAGTCGCCACAAGCTGCAAGCTTGTCAATAATAAAAGGAGTGGGACTCAATATGGAAAGACCCTAATACTTCGATTTTCTTGCCTTCGCTTCATTTTATTTTTCGATTCTGACTAGAATGAATAATTTTCCGCCAAATCTGATATTACCAATCGATTCCCCGTGGTCGATTACCCAAGGGAGCATCATAATATGAATGTTTATTTGAAGGAAAGACAAATTTTGACACGCGATATTCATAAATTTCCATATAATTTCTCAGTTTTTTACCGATTTCCGGGGAATTTTTCCCTTAAAATTGGTCAAAAATTACGCCATCTTGTAGCCCGTGTTTTTTTCTACCCAGCATACTCCAACTCTTTCCCGATTAGGTGGTTTGTGTCAAGCAACAGACCAGAAAAACCGTGCAAAACCGACCATTGCGTGCAGTTTTCCTCCTTCCCTTCCTCCCCTCGCTGCCGCCGCGTCACTCGCCGCCGCCTTTATCAACGGCAACGCGCAGGGAGCCAGCAGCGTGCCGTGTGGCGCAGCTGGTAGTCGGTCTGCCTACGAGTCCAGCGCACCTGTTTGCCTTGCCGGTTCGATTCCTCTTCGCTGCAAGTTTTTGTAATTGATGCGATATAGTCCCCACAATGTTCTGGAACCTTCTAAATTCTAATTATAGATCTTTTTGCACAAAAATTGTCTATAATTGCTGTAAAATAGCGGAAAGTGTCCAAAAAAATTTGGAAAAAATTGTGGCATACGTTTTTTGACGCGGTCTATCCAATGGAATAAAAAAATCACCAATAAAACCAACCAATAGTGAAAAAAACTTGAAAAAAAAACAAAAACTTTGAAAAAAATTATCTCTCGAAAATGACGAGGAGATTTTTTTAAAATTTGGCAGTAGCCATAAAAAAAGCTGAATTTTTTTATGGCACTAAGCTTGTTCCTGCCTACAGAGACTTTTTTTTTTGACCGTCTTAATTTTGCCTTAGAATCCGTTGTAAAAATCTGAAAAAATTTGAGCTTATAAAACTTTCAGTAAACTACATTTCACCTGTTGATCAAAAAACGGTAGATCAAACCACTGGCGCGAAAAAAAATGTCAAAAGTTAAAAAAATTTTTAAAAAAAATCGTATCGCTAACTTCCGCATGAAACTTTGAGAACAGTTTTTAACAAGCACAAAGCATGTGCTCAAATTTTTTCAGAAAAAAAAATGCCACCAAAAAAAAGTTATACTGCTTTGAAGTTTAAAATCGATTTTCCCGGGTTACGGTAGGTCAAAAAATTCTGGAAAAATTTGGGATGATGCGCGGTCTGTAGGTGCATATGCTCGCGAAGAGTGCTCGCTGTACGATAAAAATGAAGCAAGTTATGAATTTTTAAAGTTTTTTGCAGTTTTGCTTTGATCTACAGTAACCTTCCACACGAGACCCAACGTGAAGTCTCTTTACCGCCAAAATGTTTCCCATCAAAAGTGCTTTCGAATGATATATAATGAGCCGGGTTTTGTCACATGGGCCTCTGCGCCTAAGACCAAATGACGCAGGCATAGCCTGCGCCGAAGCCTAAGCCTAATCTGCTCGCTCGCTGCGCTCGCTTCGCCGGCCTCCCTTATTCCCCTTTTTTTCTAAGACCAAATCCGACACACACCATTTTTTTTACTCCGAGCCCTTCGGGCTCGGAAGGCGCTACTGTTGCAACTAAACAGGACAGTTGCTGAAAACTTTAAACAAACGTTCATTAAAATAACCAAGCAATTTTACTCCGAGCCCTTCGGGCTCGCATGACGCCGATCCTAAAACGTGGAGTTTTAAGCTGTTAGTTTCAAAATTGCGTGAACTGAATTTATAGTTTAGTTCTGCTTTTCAGAAATTTTTATGCAGAAAATTGAAACTTGAGTATAATTTTAAGTTTACTCCGAGCCCGTCGGGCTCGGTTTTTTGAATAAAATGCAGCACAAGTGTTAGTTTGAATGTGCTGTAAAATTTTCAGAACGATTGAGCGCCGCATTTCCAACAAAAAAGACGAAATTACAAAAAATATAAACCTCAGGATATCATCCTTATATATAAAATTCCGTTTGGGTCTGTAACTGAGTTTCTTGGTGTGTCTGTTTCCAAACTGCATGGCGGAAGCGAACTGAGCGCCCGAGACCAACACAAAAACTCGAACCTGCGTCGTTCGTTGGAAATGCAAGCGCTTAACCATCTGCGCCACAGGGCACACGTAAGAAATGAATGAAAAAGAAATTTAAAAGAAAGTGAAGAAAAAATACTTTTAGAAATGAAAAGGAATCAAAAGTAGCTTTTGATGCAGCCAGGCTTGTCAAAAAGCGAAAAAACTTCAGAAAAAATTATATGCAATCAACTGTTTTTATAAAATTAAGTTGTGTTTTTGTTTAAAATTTCTGTTATTGTATGCAAAAAGAGGAAGTCTGTCAGACAATTTTAAACCGAGCCGTTCAGTCTCGCAAAACTGTTAGACCTGTAATGTTGTTGATTTAAAAAAAGATGAAAGCTTTTCACTCCGATTCTTTCGGACGTTAACATCGAAAAAACGTTTTTTTCAGTTAGGTAGTAAGGATAACAAAAGAGCAAGAAACGTAAGTTTAAAGGAAAAAACGGTCAAATTTTTTAACTACAAGCCTTTCGGCCTCAAAAAACTGAAAATTTGAAATGAAAGTTGTGTACTGTTTGGTGGATACAGAAATGAATAACAAAAAAGTTGTTGTGCTAATGGAAGATCTTTGGAATGATTTACAATGGAAGGTAGTGATAAAACATTTATTTCTACTTTTAACAACAAGGATGAACGTGTGGTGTGTGTCGGATTTGGTCTTAGAAAAAAAGGGGAATAAGGGAGGCCGGCGAAGCGAGCGCAGCGAGCGAGCAGAATTTCATGACGGGGGTAGCTTTGAGGCAAGGAAAGGACGGGGTGTGCTTTGAGCCAGGTGAAGACCAAATTGTCCCATGTTTCACGGGTGAAACAGAAGAAAAAAAGTAGAAGCAGAGTGAAAAAAATGAGGCGGCCGCTTCGCGGCCGTTAGTACTTAATTCATCGACATTTTACTACTAAACGGAAGCTAGAACGCAAGACGTAACTTGTTTTTCAAGCCTGCCAGCAAATATTTACTGTCCATTTTGAACTCTTCTACTCTCTCAAGTCTCGTTTAGGTCATCACTGAAAAAATCGAGATAAATTTCCTCCCCATTTGACCGAAACACCTAAAAGGGGGGAACTAAAACGTTCAAACCAACTGCATATTCAAATTCAGCACATCAAAAACAATAAGAATAATAAAAATAGTGGGACTCAACATGGAAAGACCCTAAAACTACGATTTTCTTACTTGCGCTTCATTTTGTTTTTTCTGATTGCGACTAGAATGAATAATTTTTCGCCAAGTCTGATATCACCAATCGATTCCCTGTGGTCGATTACCCAAGGGAGCATCATAATATGAATGTTTATTCGAAGAAAAGACAAAGTTTTACACGCGATATTCATAAATTTTCAATTAATTTCTCAGTTTTTTACCGATTTTCGCGGAATTTCTCCCTTAAAATTGTTCAAAAACTACACCATCTTGTAGCCCGTGTTTTTTTCTACCCAGCATACTCCAACTCGTTCCCGATTAGATGGTTTGTGTCGAGCTACACACCAGAAAAACCGTGCGAAACCGACCATTGCGTGCAATTTCCCTCCTCTCCTCCCTCCCCTCGCTGCCGCCGCGTCGCTCGCCGCCGCCTTTATCAACGACAACGCGCGGCGAGGCAGCAGCGTGCTGTGTGGCGCAGCTGGTAGTGCCTCTGCCCACGAATCTAGCGAAGCTCTTTCCCCCGCCAGTTCGATTCCTCTCGGCTGCAAGCTTTTGTAATTGATGCGATATAGTCCCCACAATGTTCTGGAACCTTCTAAATTCTAATTATAGCTCTTTTTGCACGAAAATTGTCTATAATTGCTGTAAAATAGCGGAAAGTGTCCAAAAAAATTTGGAAAAAATTGTGGCATACGTTTTTTGACGCGGTCTATCCAATGGAATAAAAAAATCACCAATAAAACCAGCAAATGATAAAGAAAACTTGAAAAAAAAACAAAAACTTTGAAAAAAATTATCTCTCGAAAATGACGAGGAGATTTTTTTAAAATTTGGCAGTAGCCATAAAAAAAGCTGAATTTTTTTATGAGACTAAACTTGTCCAATCCGAGACGAACGATTTTTTTTGACCGTCTTAATTTTGTTCAAATATGCGTTGGAAAAATCTGAAAAAATTTGACCCTATAGAACTTTCAGAATACTACATTTCATCTGTTGACTACAAAACGGTAGATCAAACCACTGGCGCGAAAAAAATTGTCAAAAGTTAAAAAAATTTTTTTCTAAAAAACTACGCACCAGATTTGCAAAAAAAATTTAGACCAGTTTTTTACCAGTTTGTAGCATGTGCTCAATTTTTTTCATAAAAAGTTCACCTGGTTCCCGAAAGTTATGGTGATTTGAAATTTTAAATCGATTTTCCCGGGTTACGGTAGGTCGAAAAATTTTGAAAAAATTTGTGACGATGCGCGGTCTATAGGTGCATATGCTCGCGAAGAGTGCTCGCTGTACGATAAAAATGAAGCAAGTTATGAATTTTTAAAGTTTTTTGCACTTGCACGTAGATCTACCGTAACCTTCCACACGAGACCCAGATTGAAATTTCACAAAAGCCAAAATGTTCGCCATCAAAAGTGCTTTCGAATGATATATAATGAGCCGGGTTTTGTCACATGGGCATCTGCGCCTAAGACCAAATGACGCAGGCATAGCCTGCGCCGAAGCCTAATTTTTTTCACTCTGCTTCTACTTTTTTTCTTCTGTTTCACCCGTGAAACATGGGACAATTTGGTCTTCACCTGGCTCAAAGCACACCCCGTCCTTTCCTTGCCTCAAAGCTACCCCCGTCATGAAATTCTGCTCGCTCGCTGCGCTCGCTTCGCCGGCCTCCCTTATTCCCCTTTTTTCTAAGACCAAATCCGACACACACCACTTTTTTTTACTCCGAGCCCTTCGGGCTCGGAAGGCGATACTGTTGCAACTAGACAAGACAATTGCTGGAAACTTTAGGCCAAAGTTCATTCAAATATGCAAGCAATTTTACTCCGAGCGCTTCGGGCTCGTATGACGCTGATCCTGAAACGAGTAGTATTTAACGGTTAATTTCAAAAATGCGTGAACTGAATTCATAGTTTAGTTCTGCTTTTCAGAAGTTTCCTCCCTAGAAAATAGAAATTTGAGTAAAATTTTAAGTTTACTCCGAGCCCGTCGGGCTCAGTGTTTTGAATAAAATTCAGAACGATTGTTAGCTTGAATGTGCTGTAAAATTTTCAGAACAATCGAGCGCCGCATTTTCAAAAAATAACAAAAAAATTTGACTCCAGACCTGTGGGCTAGGTGGGAATAAAACTTTCTGGAGAATAAAATGACGAAATTACAAAGAATATAAACCTCAGGATATCAAAAAACGAATCAACTTCAGAAAAAATTAAATGCAATGAAATGTTTTTATAAAAATAAGTTTTGTTTTTGTTTAAAATTTCAGTTATGGTATGCAAAAAAAAGAAAGTCTGTTAGACAGTTTAAAACCGAGCCGTTTGTTAGACTCGGAATGTTGTTTATTTAAAAAAGATGAAGAGTTTTCACTCTGATTCTTCCGGATTTTAAGACGTTAACATTGAAAAAACTTTTGTTTTCAGTTAGGCATTAAGGATAACAAAAGAGCAAAAAAAGTAAGTTTAAAGGAAAAAACGCTCAAATTTTTTAACTACAAGCCTTTCGGCCTCAAAAAACTGAAAATTTGAAATGAAAGTTGTGTACTGTTTGGTGGATACAGAAATGCATAACAAAAGAGTTGTTGTGCTAATGGAAGATCTTTGGAATGATTTACAATGGAAGGTAGTGATAAAACATTTATTTCTACTTTTAACAACAAGGATGAACGTGTGGTGTGTGTCGGATTTGGTCTTAGAAAAAAAGGGGAATAAGGGAGGCCGGCGAAGCGAGCGCAGCGAGCGAGCAGAATTTCATGACGGGGGTAGCTTTGAGGCAAGGAAAGGACGGGGTGTGCTTTGAGCCAGGTGAAGACCAAATTGTCCCATGTTTCACGGGTGAAACAGAAGAAAAAAAGTAGAAGCAGAGTGAAAAAAATGAGGCGGCCGCTTCGCGGCCGTTAGTACTTAATTCATCGACATTTTACTACTAAACGGAAGCTAGAACGCAAGACGTAACTTGTTTTTCAAGCCTGCCAGCAAATATTTACTGTCCATTTTGAACTCTTCTACTCTCTCAAGTCTCGTTTAGGTCATCACTGAAAAAATCGAGATAAATTTCCTCCCCATTTGACCGAAACACCTAAAAGGGGGGAACTAAAACGTTCAAACCAACTGCATATTCAAATTCAGCACATCAAAAACAATAAGAATAATAAAAATAGTGGGACTCAACATGGAAAGACCCTAAAACTACGATTTTCTTACTTGCGCTTCATTTTGTTTTTTCTGATTGCGACTAGAATGAATAATTTTTCGCCAAGTCTGATATCACCAATCGATTCCCTGTGGTCGATTACCCAAGGGAGCATCATAATATGAATGTTTATTCGAAGAAAAGACAAAGTTTTACACGCGATATTCATAAATTTTCAATTAATTTCTCAGTTTTTTACCGATTTTCGCGGAATTTCTCCCTTAAAATTGTTCAAAAACTACACCATCTTGTAGCCCGTGTTTTTTTCTACCCAGCATACTCCAACTCGTTCCCGATTAGATGGTTTGTGTCGAGCTACACACCAGAAAAACCGTGCGAAACCGACCATTGCGTGCAATTTCCCTCCTCTCCTCCCTCCCCTCGCTGCCGCCGCGTCGCTCGCCGCCGCCTTTATCAACGACAACGCGCGGCGAGGCAGCAGCGTGCTGTGTGGCGCAGCTGGTAGTGCCTCTGCCCACGAATCTAGCGAAGCTCTTTCCCCCGCCAGTTCGATTCCTCTCCGCTGCAAGCTTTTGTAATTGATGCGATATAGTCCCCACAATGTTCTGGAACCTTCTAAATTCTAATTATAGCTCTTTTTGCACAAAAATTGTCTATAATTGCTGTAAAATAGCGGAAAGTGTCCAAAAAAATTTGGAAAAAATTGTGGCATACGTTTTTTGACGCGGTCTATCCAATGGAATAAAAAAATCACCAATAAAACCAGCAAATGATAAAGAAAACTTGAAAAAAAAAACAAAAACTTTGAAAAAAATTATCTCTCGAAAATGACGAGGAGATTTTTTTAAAATTTGGCAGTAGCCATAAAAAAAGCTGAATTTTTTTATGAGACTAAACTTGTCCAATCCGAGACGAACGATTTTTTTTGACCGTCTTAATTTTGTCCAAATATGCGTTGGAAAAATCTGAAAAAATTTGACCGTATAGAACTTTTAGAATACTACATTTCATCTGTTGACTACAAAACGGTAGATCAAACCACTGGCGCGAAAAAAATTGTCAAAAGTTGAAAAAATTTTTTTCTAAAAAACTACGCACCAGATTTGCAAAAAAAATTTAGACCAGTTTTTTACCAGTTTATAGCATGTGCTCAATTTTTTTCATAAAAAGTTCACCTGGTTCCCGAAAGTTATGGTGATTTGAAATTTTAAATCGATTTTCCCGGGTTACGGTAGGTCGAAAAATTTTGAAAAAATTTGTGACGATGCGCGGTCTATAGGTGCATATGCTCGCGAAGAGTGCCAGCTGTACGATAAAAATGAAGCAAGTTATGAATTTTTAAAGTTTTTTGCACTTGCACGTAGATCTACCGTAACCTTCCACACGAGACCCAGATTGAAATTTCACAAAAGCCAAAATGTTCGCCATCAAAAGTGCTTTCGAATGATATATAATGAGCCGGGTTTTGTCACATGGGCATCTGCGCCTAAGACCAAATGACGCAGGCATAGCCTGCGCCGAAGCCTAAGCCTAATTTTTTCACTCTGCTTCTACTTTTTTTCTTCTGTTTCACCCGTGAAACATGGGACAATTTGGTCTTCACCTGGCTCAAAGCACACCCCGTCCTTTCCTTGCCTCAAAGCTACCCCCGTCATGAAATTCTGCTCGCTCGCTGCGCTCGCTTCGCCGGCCTCCCTTATTCCCCTTTTTTTCTAAGACCAAATCCGACACACACCATTTTTTTTACTCCGAGCCCTTCGGGCTCGGAAGGCGCTACTGTTGCAACTAAACAGGACAGTTGCTGAAAACTTTAAACAAACGTTCATTAAAATAACCAAGCAATTTTACTCCGAGCCCTTCGGGCTCGCATGACGCCGATCCTAAAACGTGGAGTTTTAAGCTGTTAGTTTCAAAATTGCGTGAACTGAATTTATAGTTTAGTTCTGCTTTTCAGAAATTTTTATGCAGAAAATTGAAACTTGAGTATAATTTTAAGTTTACTCCGAGCCCGTCGGGCTCGGTTTTTTGAATAAAATGCAGCACAAGTGTTAGTTTGAATGTGCTGTAAAATTTTCAGAACGATTGAGCGCCGCATTTCCAACAAAAAAGACGAAATTACAAAAAATATAAACCTCAGGATATCATCCTTATATATAAAATTCCGTTTGGGTCTGTAACTGAGTTTCTTGGTGTGTCTGTTTCCAAACTGCATGGCGGAAGCGAACTGAGCGCCCGAGACCAACACAAAAACTCGAACCTGCGTCGTTCGTTGGAAATGCAAGCGCTTAACCATCTGCGCCACAGGGCACACGTAAGAAATGAATGAAAAAGAAATTTAAAAGAAAGTGAAGAAAAAATACTTTTAGAAATGAAAAGGAATCAAAAGTAGCTTTTGATGCAGCCAGGCTTGTCAAAAAGCGAAAAAACTTCAGAAAAAATTATATGCAATCAACTGTTTTTATAAAATTAAGTTGTGTTTTTGTTTAAAATTTCTGTTATTGTATGCAAAAAGAGGAAGTCTGTCAGACAATTTTAAACCGAGCCGTTCAGTCTCGCAAAACTGTTAGACCTGTAATGTTGTTGATTTAAAAAAAGATGAAAGCTTTTCACTCCGATTCTTTCGGACGTTAACATCGAAAAAACGTTTTTTTCAGTTAGGTAGTAAGGATAACAAAAGAGCAAGAAACGTAAGTTTAAAGGAAAAAACGGTCAAATTTTTTAACTACAAGCCTTTCGGCCTCAAAAAACTGAAAATTTGAAATGAAAGTTGTGTACTGTTTGGTGGATACAGAAATGAATAACAAAAAAGTTGTTGTGCTAATGGAAGATCTTTGGAATGATTTACAATGGAAGGTAGTGATAAAACATTTATTTCTACTTTTAACAACAAGGATGAACGTGTGGTGTGTGTCGGATTTGGTCTTAGAAAAAAAGGGGAATAAGGGAGGCCGGCGAAGCGAGCGCAGCGAGCGAGCAGAATTTCATGACGGGGGTAGCTTTGAGGCAAGGAAAGGACGGGGTGTGCTTTGAGCCAGGTGAAGACCAAATTGTCCCATGTTTCACGGGTGAAACAGAAGAAAAAAAGTAGAAGCAGAGTGAAAAAAATGAGGCGGCCGCTTCGCGGCCGTTAGTACTTAATTCATCGACATTTTACTACTAAACGGAAGCTAGAACGCAAGACGTAACTTGTTTTTCAAGCCTGCCAGCAAATATTTACTGTCCATTTTGAACTCTTCTACTCTCTCAAGTCTCGTTTAGGTCATCACTGAAAAAATCGAGATAAATTTCCTCCCCATTTGACCGAAACACCTAAAAGGGGGGAACTAAAACGTTCAAACCAACTGCATATTCAAATTCAGCACATCAAAAACAATAAGAATAATAAAAATAGTGGGACTCAACATGGAAAGACCCTAAAACTACGATTTTCTTACTTGCGCTTCATTTTGTTTTTTCTGATTGCGACTAGAATAAATAATTTTTCGCCAAGTCTGATATCACCAATCGATTCCCTGTGGTCGATTACCCAAGGGAGCATCATAATATGAATGTTTATTCGAAGGAAAGACAAATTTTGACACGCGATATTCATAAATTTTCAATTAATTTCTCAGTTTTTTACCGATTTTCGCGGAATTTCTCCCTTAAAATTGTTCAAAAACTACACCATCTTGTAGCCCGTGTTTTTTTCTACCCAGCATACTCCAACTCGTTCCCGATTAGATGGTTTGTGTCGAGCTACACACCAGAAAAACCGTGCGAAACCGACCATTGCGTGCAATTTCCCTCCTCTCCTCCCTCCCCTCGCTGCCGCCGCGTCGCTCGCCGCCGCCTTTATCAACGACAACGCGCGGCGAGGCAGCAGCGTGCTGTGTGGCGCAGCTGGTAGTGCCTCTGCCCACGAATCTAGCGAAGCTCTTTCCCCCGCCAGTTCGATTCCTCACGGCTGCAAGCTTTTGTAATTGATGCGATATAGTCCCCACAATCACAGGTTTTGCGCGATAGGCCTATAATAGGTTGCGCGATAGGCCTATCGAGTACCCGCGAAGGACCCTATAGTAAGCCTATTATAGGCTTATCGCGGCTCGCCGCCTATAATAGGCCTATAATAGGCTTATCGCGGTTGACTTTCGCCTATAATAGGCTTATCGCGGTCATCAATAAGCCTATTGTAAGCCTATAATTGGCCTATCGCGGATATTCCTAAATCGAGGGTAGGCTTGTAATAGGTCTATAAAACGTCTACAGACTCACCCTATAGGCTCAAAAGTGCTCGCATTCAAGCCATTTCATGTAAAAGAACAAAACACTGTTAAAAAATAATAAAAATTTATTGCAATTGTAGCACATAGAATAGTAAAAACAATAAAAAGAAGATGATTGGGAAGAAAATATAACAGAAAAGGAAAAAAAGACATTAATTTGGGTTTTCAAAGTTTTTAAAAGTTGGCTAACACGTAGTTCGTTTTTAAATAGTTTTTTTCTCGTGGGACCATGAAGACTAGCTTATCTGGAGAAAACCTATGCATAGTGTAGTTTTTTCCTATTTTTCTCTAAACAAAAAATCAACTAAAGTTTGCATGATACAATTGCATATTCCCATTTTTATAGTGAATCGCGATTATTTTGCAAGTTTTTTGAAGTTCTATTACTGCGTTTCGAGTATTGTCGGCCCGCCAATCTAGTCAAACGCTCTCCGCTGAACTCAACGCTATGCGATTTTCATTTTGGCCACCAAATTATTTCATTTCACGTATAAATTCAACGTGAAATTTAATAATTTGGAAACCAAGATGAAAATTGCATATAGCGTTGAGCTCAGCGGAGAACGTTTGACCATTTTGGCGGGCCGACAATAGTGTGCGTTACCGAAAAAATTTTTACTGGCAAACGCGCCAAAATTCGCCGGTGATTTACCGAACTTGGCGGTAAATTCGACAAATTTATTGGTAAATTTACCGGTAAAATCGTCAAATCTTTACCGGTCACGCACACTAGTCGCGAGGAGCAGGCAGTGGCAGCGTCGTGTGGGTCATGCCGAGACGACATGTCGATTTACGAAATTTTTTTAACCTTACTGAAAATTTTAAATTAGCAGCGTAAATCGACACACTGCCGCAATGAGACTCACGCGATGCTACCACATTTTTGCCTGCTCATCGCGAAGCAGTATTACCGAAAGCTGGAAGAATTCTAAAGTAATCAAGGTATACATTTGATACGTTTTCCTATGCACGAATTGGTGTTGAAACAGGCAAATTTGAACTAGCGGCTGTACATCGCCGACCTGAATATTTTATTCGAACTTTGGTCATATTTTTTACTAGTTGGCCCGTTTTATTCAAAACGGCCGGGTTCCTAATAAAAGAAGACAAAGACGGATTATAACGAAGAGTTTATATACAAAAAAATAACACCGCAAGGAGGAAAAAATCACAAAAGCTAAACAGAAACGAGAACTAAATGGCCAATGGGGCCGCTCAAAATAAATATAATCCACGTGGCACTAAATCGCGTGAACTCACGTGAACTTAAAATACTTTTATTTTTATATTATTTGTGGCGCTTAATAGCGTATATGGCGGTCTAGACAGAGTGCCGTGGCGCTGATACGTGTAGGCCGATAATAAGGAGTTTTGGGTGGGTGACTTGCCCAAGGCAACTTCCCCCCCGTCCGACAAACCGGACCCCTGGCCGGTGCTGGCACAATACACGTCCACGCGACTTACATTCTTCTCATAACATGACCAGCCTTTTCGCTCTTACTAGCTTACTCTACTGCCACGTTAGAACAACAACAATCCTACAAATTCTCAATCCCTAACCTTAAAGCCTACTTCCTAGTCTTAACAGGACCTGATACACTCACAAAATCCTAACCTTAAGAAAAAAATCTAAACATTTCCTAAACTCAAAACGGATAGGACCAAACCTATTGGCTTCCTAATATACAACACAAAATAACGGATAAGTGTAACATACGTCATAACCATTAATGAAAAATATCACTTATCAGCACTGACGTGGCGATGACGTTCCAGTCGTCTTGCACTGGATCGTAGAAATGTGTCCACGTGTCTCCGCAACTCTTCTCCGCTCCGAGATCGGCTCCGCCGTCGATTCGTCACTGATTCCTGCTCCGGCACTGCCTTGTCTCTGCAGCCGACCAGACACTCTATCAAATCAATCGTCTCCGACGTCGATAATGAAATTGACGACAACCGAACCCTGTCCGGTTTCACCGTACAGACACCGCCGTGTCTGTCTTCCAACGTCCTTCTGAGACACAAATCCGTGTTTTCAACACTGAATTCGCTCTTTTCGCTTGTCTCGGCACAGTTGACTGCTTGTCTTCGCGCCTCTCGTCTTCCGTTCTTCGCTCCCTTCTGCACATCCGACACTAATCTCTTCTGTTCCCGTGGAACCCAGCGTATTTTGTCTTGCCTTATCCTGTCCACAGTATCCACTGTCCATCGTGCAGCCTTCAGCGGACACCTTGTCGTGCTTCGCGATTCTACACCGATCCCTTCATTTCTCTTTATGAACAGCGGGTTCGCCATCACCCCTGTAACCTTTCTTCCTTCACGCTTCAAGCACAGGCTCGTCGGCACACACTGTTTCACCGTTTCCTTCCGGATAAACTGCCCGAGACCTGCTTTCGCTTTCGCTGTAACCTGAGCCCTACTTTGTGGAGGCCCTCTGAAGTTTGGCTTCGCCAACGTTTCCACCTCTTTCTCCCACTTCGAACTTCTTCTCTTCGATCGTTCCCAACCATCTGTGGACATCGCCGATACGACCGACCCACTTTCGACCTCAAATCGCCTTCTCTGTCCCAGGCTTTCCATCGGCTCAACCATCTTTGCTTTCCTTACTTTCTTGGCTGTGTCCACTTTCTGCACTGGCCTCGACGTACACTGTCTTACCACATGGCCCACACCTCCACAACGGAAACATTGGTTCATTCCGCCATACCTTCTTAACCTTTCCAACACCCTTGTCGCTTGTTGCAAGCTTCTACTCAACTCCTCCGTAGTTTTCCTCTCCTTCTCGACTGTCCTTTGCGCCCTGCGCATTAACTTCTCGGCTCTGAGCTTCTCTGCCTCGCACTCCTGAATGCGTGCCTCGAGTCGCTCCTTCTCCTCCTTGAACCAAATCAGCTCATCCTGATGGTTTTCTTCACCTTCTTTCGTTGAGCTTCTGTCCACTAGACTGCCTCGCTCACACTGTTCTCTCAGTCCCTCAACTGTTTGCAGCTTCTGCTCCCTCATCAGCCTCAGCACTGATCGTGGCCACTTGTCGCGACCGATTTCTTCGAATCGCTTCCACAGTTCTTTCCTGAACTCTTCGATCGGCCCAACGATCATCTCCCGCTGCCTCTCTGTGCAACTTTGCACCGAGAGCAGATTTTCCATGACTTTCTTTTCAACTTCGTCGGCCGTATCCACGAACCGCGCAAAGTTTTTGAAAAGCTTCCTCCTTTGCTTGACATCCACGTGTCGCTTCTCGACGCTCAACTCCGAGCCTTTCGTCCCGCTCGTCCGAGTTCCGTCCAACACATCCAGCGCCATCTCGACTTTCATCACTTCACTCTCGTTGTCCTCCATCTTCGTCTGTCGACTTCCCAACCACCGCAGATTGTTTATCCAAACAATCAGATCAGCGTTTCACAATGATTATCCAATCAAAGTGTGCCCAGTTTCTATAGGTTCCTCCACACTACGGGCGTTTATCCAAACAACCGGTAGTATTCTTGGATTCCCCCACAAAAACGTGACAGAGAAGGGAAGAAAAAAAAACGACGGTTCGGCCCCCAAGTTGGCCCGTTTTATTCAAAACGGCCGGGTTCCTAATAAAAGAAGACAAAGACGGATTATAACGAAGAGTTTATATACAAAAAAATAACACCGCAAGGAGGAAAAAATCACAAAAGCTAAACAGAAACGAGAACTAAATGGCCAATGGGGCCGCTCAAAATAAATATAATCCACGTGGCACTAAATCGCGTGAACTCACGTGAACTTAAAATACTTTTATTTTTATATTATTTGTGGCGCTTAATAGCGTATATGGCGGTCTAGACAGAGTGCCGTGGCGCTGATACGTGTAGGCCGATAATAAGGAGTTTTGGGTGGGTGACTTGCCCAAGGCAACTTACTTCACACAGCCTGCTACTTTTGGGGACTACTCGCCTTTTTTCTATTCTTTTTTTAAAATTAATTTGTTGACCCTCGTGGTGAAGTGATTAAACGGTTTGAACGTTAATTGAAATTTTTTAAACTGAACGCACTGTTAAAAAGAAAGGTAATTAAAACGAAACTATTTCTTGTGTTCGCCAAGTTTTAAAAACATTTGAAACCTTACAAAATACAATTGTCGTCCAATGACATCCACTTTTTGCACTCTCTTCTTTCGGTCCCTCGCCTCGATCTGAAATAAAAATTGATGATGAAAATGACAAAAAAAAGTCATGAACCTATTCAGTGCTCGACTAAAACGGAGGAATATTAAGGGGCGATCAGTACGCCTATTTTTGCAGCAACTTGCCGATTTTGGGGCAAGAAATCATTTCCCACTGTTCTTTTTCTACCTTTTTCAAAAAACAATATTTCAATATAAATCAAATTATCGAAATAAATTAATGTTTTGTGTGTTGAAGAATCGTTTCTCACCAGAATCTATTTAAAAAATGGGAAACGGATCATTTTCGGCCAATATACGAGTATATTTTCATTGGAAAAAGGTAGGAAATGAACAAAAGTAAGAAAATAACAGTGGGAAATGATCGTTTGCCGAATTTGGCAGCAAATTGTCGATTTTAGGAAAAAATCGCCCCGGTAAATTGCGGCAAGTTGCCTCAAACTCGGCAAATTGTTGCAAAAATCGGAAGATTGCCGACAAAATCGGTGTACTGGCCACATCTCTACGGTAATTTTCCGTTTCTGGAGTTTTTCAGTATAAAGGATTCGTCGCGGAGTGACAATTTTTCACGTTTTTAATTGAAAAAATGAAGAGATTTCTCGTCACCCCGTTTGCCTTGAAATGTTACTTCATCACGAATCCATTATATTATGGATTCGCGACGTAGCGAGACAGCGTGTCAAGTTATGCGTCAGCAAATGTTGCGTCTCGCCACGATTCAGCTCTTGAAAGCGTGAGAGGAAACAATTTTTTGCAAATTTTTTTCATTTTGCTGGCGCACAACTTGCAGCAACGTGTCGCTACGTCACGAATCCATAATAGGAAATATGGAATTCCGTGTTTTTTTCTGGCGATGTAGAAAACTTTTTCTATTATGTAGACAACATAATACTTACATGGCATGTCCTTTCGCCGCTCCTCGTGAAGATCCATTCTCCACTCCGTGATCGCATCGTCACCTGAAAAATGAACAATTTAGTGTTATTTATATGAAGGGAAGCAAAAGATTTGTGAGAAAAGAGTCGTGCTCGCCGCTCCTCAATGCCAAATTGCCATTGAGGGGCGGCACGCCGATTTTTGCAGCGAACTGCCGATTTCAGGAAAAATCGCCCCGCCGAATTGCGGAAAGTTGCCTCAAACTCGGCAAATTGCAGCAAAAATTGGACAATTGCCGCCAAAATCAAAATACTGGCCACATCTCAACGGTAATTTGCCGAAGAAATTAGCGTGCTGAAAACTGCCAGTGGTCAGACGCGCCGATTAAGGCCGGAAATCGCCGAACATTCTCTGAGAACATGTTTTACGGGGTACTTTAATGGGGTTATTCAATGGCAAAAAACACCGCAAAATCTCGGAAAATGTTCCGATTGACCAGAAATTTTGGGAAATAAGGTCAAAAATTCAGACCAATATATCGATTTCGAACATTTTCAGAAAAAAATTCAATATTTTTTAAAAAATCGATATTTCGGCCCAAAATTTTGTGTTAATGTCCGGTAGAATTTTTTTTTCTTTATTTCCCAAAATTACAGGTCAATCGGAGTATTTTCCGAATTTTCGCGCAGCTTTTTTGCCATTTTTGCCATAAAGAAAAATGTAATACTTACATTGCATGTCCGGTTTGCCGCTCCTCGCAAAAATCCCGGCTCCGTCATCGCATTTCCACCTGAAAAATGAACAAGTTGAATGTTATTATATGAAATGAAGCAAAATATTTGTGAAAATAACGCGTGAGTTCAACAATGAATAAAAATTTTTTTATTTAAACCCTCTTATCGGCCTACAAACGTAATTTTCGAGTTTGGGCGGCTTTATCACATATTGGAAAAGATTGACACTTTTGATAAACAAAATCATGTTTTTTTTTAACAAAAATAAAGAAAATAGCAAAAGAAATGAAGATAATCTGGCCTAAAAAATGTATCGCGAAGTGTCAATCCTTGCGAATGTGTCATAACAGGGAAAAAACAAGAAAATTTCTATTTATTAAAAGATAAAAAAATATTTAAAATCTGAAAAACGGAAAACAGTTGAAATGCGACGGCAAAAATTAATTAGGCCAAAGAAAATGTTTTTTCTTATGAGTGCTTGCTTGCGTCTCTACCGATATAGTGTAGCCGTGGAGCGCGTTTGCGTTGCCCTGACGTCACGCCGCTAGACCTACAAGTAGGCCTAACGCGGTCGCCGCACACCACGTCCGCGATAAGCTTATTACAGGAGGGTAGGCGCTGCTGCCCGCGATAGGCCTATTATAAGCTTATAATAGGCCTATATTTGGCCTCAACCTATTATAGGCCTATCGCGCAAAACCTGTGATGTTCTGGAACCTTCTAAATTCTAATTATAGCTCTTTTTGCACGAAAATTGTCTATAATTGCTGTAAAATAGCGGAAAGTGTCCAAAAAAATTTGGAAAAAATTGTGGCATACGTTTTTTGACGCGGTCTATCCAATGGAATAAAAAAATCACCAATAAAACCAGCAAATGATAAAGAAAACTTGAAAAAAAAACAAAAACTTTGAAAAAAATTATCTCTCGAAAATGACGAGGAGATTTTTTTAAAATTTGGCAGTAGCCATAAAAAAAGCTGAATTTTTTTATGAGACTAAACTTGTCCAATCCGAGACGAACGATTTTTTTTGACCGTCTTAATTTTGTTCAAATATGCGTTGGAAAAATCTGAAAAAATTTGACCCTATAGAACTTTCAGAATACTACATTTCATCTGTTGACTACAAAACGGTAGATCAAACCACTGGCGCGAAAAAAATTGTCAAAAGTTAAAAAAATTTTTTTCTAAAAAACTACGCACCAGATTTGCAAAAAAAATTTAGACCAGTTTTTTACGAGTTTGTAGCATGTGCTCAATTTTTTTCATAAAAAGTTCACCTGGTTCCCGAAAGTTATGGTGATTTGAAATTTTAAATCGATTTTCCCGGGTTACGGTAGGTCGAAAAATTTTGAAAAAATTTGTGACGATGCGCGGTCTATAGGTGCATATGCTCGCGAAGAGTGCTCGCTGTACGATAAAAATGAAGCAAGTTATGAATTTTTAAAGTTTTTTGCACTTGCACGTAGATCTACCGTAACCTTACACACGAGACCCAGATTGAAATTTCACAAAAGCCAAAATGTTCGCCATCAAAAGTGCTTTCGAATGATATATAATGAGCCGGGTTTTGTCACATGGGCATCTGCGCCTAAGACCAAATGACGCAGGCATAGCCTGCGCCGAAGCCTAAGCCTAACACTCTGCTTCTATTTTTTTCTTCTGTTTCACCCGTGAAACATGGGGCCATTTGGTCTTCACCTGGCTCAAAGCACACCCCGTCCTTTCCTTGCCTCAAAGCTACCCCCGTCATGAAATTCAGCTCGCTCGCTGCGCTCGCTTCGCCGGCCTCCCTTATTCCCCTTTTTTTCTAAGACCAAATCCGACACACACCACTTTTTTTTACTCCGAGCCCTTCGGGCTCGGAAGGTGCTACTGGTGCCACTAGACAAGACAGTTGCTGGAAACTTTAGGCAAACGTTCATTGAAATAACCAAGCAATTTTACTCCGAGCCCTTCGGGCTCGCATGACGCCGATCCTAAAACGTGTAGTATTTAACTGTTAATTTAAAAAATGCGTGAACTGAATTTAGTTTCGATACTTTAGTTCTGCTTTTCAGAAGATTTCTGCAGAAAATAGGAGTTAGAGTGAAAATTTTAGGTTCACTCCGAGCCCGTCGGGCTCGGTTTTCTGAATAAAATTGAGCACGATTGTTAGTTTGAATGTGCTGCAAAATTTCCAGAACGCGCCGCATTTCCAAAAAAAAAACGAAAAAAAAATGACTTTATTCTGAGCCCTGTGGGCTCGATGGGAAATAAACCTTTCTGGTGGATAAAAAGACGAAATTACAAAAATATAAACCTCAGGATATCAAAAAGCGAAGCAACTTCAGAAAACAATTAAATTCGATCAAATGCTTTCATTAAAATAAATTGTTTTTTCGTTTAAATTTTCAGTTATGGTATGCAAAAAAGGAAAGTCTGCCAGACAGTCTAAAACCGAGCCGTTTGTTATGGTACGTCCAAAGTAAAAAAAAAGCGCGCACTTGTAAACATGTTTACAATTAATTTTTTGCTTGTTTGGCGGTAAACAACAAAGAAAAAGACGCAAAAACAAAGTTACTTTGGACGCCTCTTTTCGTCTTTTTTTGCGCTTTTTTTCTACTTTGGACGTACCATTAGACTTTGAACGTTGTTGATTTAAAAAAGATGAAGAGTTTTCACTCTGATTTTTTCGGATTTTGAGACGTTAAAATCGAAAAAACGTTTGTTTCCAGTTAGGTAGTAACGATAACAAAAGAGCAAGAAACGTAAGTTTAAAGGAAAAAACGGTCAAATTTTTTAACTACAAGCCTTTCGGCCTCAAAAAACTGAAAATTTGAAATGAAAGTTGTGTACTGTTTGGTGGATACAGAAATGAATAACAAAAGAGTTGTTGTGCTAACGGAAGATCTTTGGAATGATTTACAATGGAAGGTAGAGATAAAATATTTTTTTTTAACAACAAGGATGAACGTGTGGTGTGTGTCGGATTTGGTCTTAGAAAAAAAGGGGAATAAGGGAGGCCGGCGAAGCGAGCGCAGCGAGCGAGCTGAATTTCATGACGGGGGTAGCTTTGAGGCAAGGAAAGGACGGGGTGTGCTTTGAGCCAGGTGAAGACCAAATGGCCCCATGTTTCACGGGTGAAACAGAAGAAAAAAATAGAAGCAGAGTGAAAAAATGAGGCGGCCGCTTCGCGGCCGATAGTACTTGGTTTACCGACATTTTACTACTAAACGGAAGCTAGAACGCAAGACGGAACTTATTTTGCAAGTTTGCCAGCAAGTACTTTCCGTCCACTTTTGAACTCTCATACTCTCTCATCTCATGCAGTGCTAACCAAAAATGCATCTTCACGTCTCGTTTAGGTCATCACTGAAAAAATCGAGGTAAATTTCCTACCCATTTGACCGAAAAAAAACCTAAAAGGGCGGACTAAAACGTTAAAACCAACGGCACTTTCAAATTCAGCACATAAAAAACTATAGGTATCTTTCTTATATAGAAAATTTTAGATTAGTCTGTGTGTTTGTTTGTGTGTCTCACACGCGAGTTTGCAGCCGACAAAACTCGATCCTGCGACCTGTCGATTGACGTTCAAACGTGCTAACCACTATACCACAATGGTCACGAGAACTTAAAAGAAATAGGGAAAATAAATGATTGCCATTTCTATTTAAAAAAAAACAAAAATCAGTAAAAATAAACATTTGACGAAGGCGACTTAGTCGCCACAAGCTGCAAGCTTGTCAATAATAAAAGGAGTGGGACTCAATATGGAAAGACCCTAATACTTCGATTTTCTTGCCTTCGCTTCATTTTATTTTTCGATTCTGACTAGAATGAATAATTTTCCGCCAAATCTGATATTACCAATCGATTCCCCGTGGTCGATTACCCAAGGGAGCATCATAATATGAATGTTTATTTGATACTTACTTGTGATACTTGTGAGGTTCGACCTCAGTTTCCATCCTGGATACTGCGAACCAAGCTGCGCCAAGTTACACGATCCCTTCCGACAGTGGACCATGCTCGTCTTGCCTCGAGTATGCCAATTCTTCGGCGGCCGTGCCCGAGGTTGCCCCTGAGGGCCTCATTGTGGATGAAGATTTTGATCGAATCCTTGATGTCGTCGGCCCATCTTTTCGGAGGACGACCGCGTGGTCGTGCTGATCCCCTAGGATCCCATTCTGATACTATCTTCGCCCATCTGTCGTATTTCATGCGTGATACGTGTCCTGCCCACTTCAGTTTTCTTCGTAAGACTTGCTTTGCCTTTCCTTCTGTTCTTGGGGCCGTATGACGCTTCAGTAATTTCCGTATCCGTGGTGCTCCTTCCAAACATTTTCTTCCGACCAAGACAACTCGGCGAGCACCGTGGCCGAGCTGGTGAATTCCTGGACGGGTCCTTTACATTCTTTTGATTCAGCTTTTTAGTAAGTTTAGGTTTGTACTTCAGCAGGCTTACCAGGCCGGCGTGAAGCCCCTTCTTCACGAGTATCGGACACTACCGTGGCAAAGAGTGGATTTTGGCTACTGTGCCTAACAGTGGTGTCCAATTTCCCCTGTCGTAGGAGCACAGCATTGCCCAGTTTGCACCGCGAGGAGGTATCCAACAAGCAAACCACGCGAGTTTGCAGCCGACAAAACTCGATCCTGCGACCTGTCGATTGACGTTCAAACGTGCTAACCACTATACCACAATGGTCACGAGAACTTAAAAGAAATAGGGAAAATAAATGATTGCCATTTCTATTTAAAAAAAAACAAAAATCAGTAAAAATAAACATTTGACGAAGGCGACTTAGTCGCCACAAGCTGCAAGCTTGTCAATAATAAAAGGAGTGGGACTCAATATGGAAAGACCCTAATACTTCGATTTTCTTGCCTTCGCTTCATTTTATTTTTCGATTCTGACTAGAATGAATAATTTTCCGCCAAATCTGATATTACCAATCGATTCCCCGTGGTCGATTACCCAAGGGAGCATCATAATATGAATGTTTATTTGAAGGAAAGACAAATTTTGACACGCGATATTCATAAATTTCCATATAATTTCTCAGTTTTTTACCGATTTCCGGGGAATTTTTCCCTTAAAATTGGTCAAAAATTACGCCATCTTGTAGCCCGTGTTTTTTTCTACCCAGCATACTCCAACTCTTTCCCGATTAGGTGGTTTGTGTCAAGCAACAGACCAGAAAAACCGTGCAAAACCGACCATTGCGTGCAGTTTTCCTCCTTCCCTTCCTCCCCTCGCTGCCGCCGCGTCACTCGCCGCCGCCTTTATCAACGGCAACGCGCAGGGAGCCAGCAGCGTGCCGTGTGGCGCAGCTGGTAGTCGGTCTGCCTACGAGTCCAGCGCACCTGTTTGCCTTGCCGGTTCGATTCCTCTTCGCTGCAAGTTTTTGTAATTGATGCGATATAGTCCCCACAATGTTCTGGAACCTTCTAAATTCTAATTATAGATCTTTTTGCACAAAAATTGTCTATAATTGCTGTAAAATAGCGGAAAGTGTCCAAAAAAATTTGGAAAAAATTGTGGCATACGTTTTTTGACGCGGTCTATCCAATGGAATAAAAAAATCACCAATAAAACCAACCAATAGTGAAAAAAACTTGAAAAAAAAACAAAAACTTTGAAAAAAATTATCTCTCGAAAATGACGAGGAGATTTTTTTAAAATTTGGCAGTAGCCATAAAAAAAGCTGAATTTTTTTATGGCACTAAGCTTGTTCCTGCCTACAGAGACTTTTTTTTTTGACCGTCTTAATTTTGCCTTAGAATCCGTTGTAAAAATCTGAAAAAATTTGAGCTTATAAAACTTTCAGTAAACTACATTTCACCTGTTGATCAAAAAACGGTAGATCAAACCACTGGCGCGAAAAAAAATGTCAAAAGTTAAAAAAATTTTTAAAAAAAATCGTATCGCTAACTTCCGCATGAAACTTTGAGAACAGTTTTTAACAAGCACAAAGCATGTGCTCAAATTTTTTCAGAAAAAAAAATGCCACCAAAAAAAAGTTATACTGCTTTGAAGTTTAAAATCGATTTTCCCGGGTTACGGTAGGTCAAAAAATTCTGGAAAAATTTGGGATGATGCGCGGTCTGTAGGTGCATATGCTCGCGAAGAGTGCTCGCTGTACGATAAAAATGAAGCAAGTTATGAATTTTTAAAGTTTTTTGCAGTTTTGCTTTGATCTACAGTAACCTTCCACACGAGACCCAACGTGAAGTCTCTTTACCGCCAAAATGTTTCCCATCAAAAGTGCTTTCGAATGATATATAATGAGCCGGGTTTTGTCACATGGGCCTCTGCGCCTAAGACCAAATGACGCAGGCATAGCCTGCGCCGAAGCCTAATGAAAAAATCGAGGTAAATTTCCTACCCATTTGACCGAAAAAAAACCTAAAAGGCCGGACTAAAACGTTAAAACCAACGGCACTTTCAAATTCAGCACATAAAAAACTATAGGTATCTTTCTTCTATAGAAAATTTTAGATTAGTCTGTGTGTTTGTTTGTGTGTCTCACACGCGAGTTTGCAGCCGACAAAACTCGATCGTGCGACCTGTCGATTGACGTTCAAACGTGCTAACCACTATACCACAATGGTCACGAGAACTTAAAAGAAATAGGGAAAATAAATGATTGCCATTTCTATTTAAAAAAAAACAAAAATCAGTAAAAATAAACATTTGACGAAGGCGACTTAGTCGCCACAAGCTGCAAGCTTGTCAATAATAAAAGGAGTGGGACTCAATATGGAAAGACCCTAATACTTCGATTTTCTGGCTCCGGGACATTTCGCAGCCGGACGTTTCGCAGCCGAGACATTTCGCAGCCGGACATTTCGCAGCTGAGACGTTTCGCAGCCGGACATTTCGCAGCCGAGACGTTTCGCAGCCGGTAAACACTTCTCACTTCTCTCTCAGCGGTCGCCTACACAATTGGTAAACATGTTATTGATAAACAAGCATGGTCAGAGAAATGAGAGAGTGTGTATATAAGGAGGTTGGCTGCGAAACGTCTCGGCTGCGAAATGTCCGGCTGCGAAATGTCTCAGCTGCGAAATGTCTCGGCTGCGAAATGTCCGGCTGCGAAATGTCCGGCTGCGAAATGTCTCGGCTGCGAAACGTCCGGCTGCGAAATGTCCCGGAGCCGATTTTCTTGCCTTCGCTTCATTTTATTTTTCGATTCTGACTAGAATGAATAATTTTCCGCCAAATCTGATATTACCAATCGATTCCCCGTGGTCGATTACCCAAGGGAGCATCATAATATGAATGTTTATTTGATACTTACTTGTGATACTTGTGAGGTTCGACCTCAGTTTCCATCCTGGATACTGCGAACCAAGCTGCGCCAAGTTACACGATCCCTTCCGACAGTGGACCATGCTCGTCTTGCCTCGAGTATGCCAATTCTTCGGCGGCCGTGCCCGAGGTTGCCCCTGAGGGCCTCATTGTGCATGAAGATTTTGATCGAATCCTTGATGTCGTCGGCCCATCTTTTCGAAGGACGACCGCGTGGTCGTGCTGATCCCCTAGGATCCCATTCTGATACTATCTTCGCCCATCTGTCGTATTTCATGCGTGATACGTGTCCTGCCCACTTCAGTTTTCTTCGTAAGACTTGCTTTGCCTTTCCTTCTGTTCTTGGGGCCGTATGACGCTTCAGTAATTTCCGTATCCGTGGTGCTCCTTCCAAACATTTTCTTCCGACCAAGACAACTCGGCGAGCACCGTGGCCGAGCTGGTGAATTCCTGGACGGGTCCTTTACATTCTTTTGATTCAGCTTTTTAGTAAGTTTAGGTTTGTACTTCAGCAGGCTTACCAGGCCGGCGTGAAGCCCCTTCTTCACGAGTATCGGACACTACCGTGGCAAAGAGTGGATTTTGGCTACTGTGCCTAACAGTGGTGTCCAATTTCCCCTGTCGTAGGAGCACAGCATTGCCCAGTTTGCACCGCGAGGAGGTATCCAACAAGCAAACCACGCGAGTTTGCAGCCGACAAAACTCGATCCTGCGACCTGTCGATTGACGTTCAAACGTGCTAACCACTATACCACAATGGTCACGAGAACTTAAAAGAAATAGGGAAAATAAATGATTGCCATTTCTATTTTAAAAAAAACAAAAATCAGTAAAAATAAACATTTGACGAAGGCGACTTAGTCGCCACAAGCTGCAAGCTTGTCAATAATAAAAGGAGTGGGACTCAATATGGAAAGACCCTAATACTTCGATTTTCTTGCCTTCGCTTCATTTTATTTTTCGATTCTGACTAGAATGAATAATTTTCCGCCAAATCTGATATTACCAATCGATTCCCCGTGGTCGATTACCCAAGGGAGCATCATAATATGAATGTTTATTTGAAGGAAAGACAAATTTTGACACGCGATATTCATAAATTTCCATATAATTTCTCAGTTTTTTACCGATTTCCGGGGAATTTTTCCCTTAAAATTGGTCAAAAATTACGCCATCTTGTAGCCCGTGTTTTTTTCTACCCAGCATACTCCAACTCTTTCCCGATTAGGTGGTTTGTGTCAAGCAACAGACCAGAAAAACCGTGCAAAACCGACCATTGCGTGCAGTTTTCCTCCTTCCCTTCCTCCCCTCGCTGCCGCCGCGTCACTCGCCGCCGCCTTTATCAACGGCAACGCGCAGGGAGCCAGCAGCGTGCCGTGTGGCGCAGCTGGTAGTCGGTCTGCCTACGAGTCCAGCGCACCTGTTTGCCTTGCCGGTTCGATTCCTCTTCGCTGCAAGTTTTTGTAATTGATGCGATATAGTCCCCACAATGTTCTGGAACCTTCTAAATTCTAATTATAGATCTTTTTGCATAAAAATTGTCTATAATTGCTGTAAAATAGCGGAAAGTGTCCAAAAAAATTTGGAAAAAATTGTGGCATACGTTTTTTGACGCGGTCTATCCAATGGAATAAAAAAATCACCAATAAAACCAACCAATAGTGAAAAAAACTTGAAAAAAAAAACAAAAACTTTGAAAAAAATTATCTCTCGAAAATGACGAGGAGATTTTTTTAAAATTTGGCAGTAGCCATAAAAAAAGCTGAATTTTTTTATGGCACTAAGCTTGTTCCTGCCTACAGAGACTTTTTTTTTTGACCGTCTTAATTTTGCCTTAGAATCCGTTGTAAAAATCTGAAAAAATTTGAGCTTATAAAACTTTCAGTAAACTACATTTCACCTGTTGATCAAAAAACGGTAGATCAAACCACTGGCGCGAAAAAAAATGTCAAAAGTTAAAAAAATTTTTTAAAAAAATCGTATCGCTAACTTCCGCATGAAACTTTGAGAACAGTTTTTAACAAGCACGAAGCATGTGCTCAAATTTTTTCAAAAAAAAAAATGCCACCAAAAAAAAGTTATACTGCTTTGAAATTTAAAATCGATTTTCCCGGGTTACGGTAGGTCAAAAAATTCTGAAAAAATTAGGGATGATGCGCGGTCTGTAGGTGCATATGCTCGCGAAGAGTGCTCGCTGTACGATAAAAATGAAGCAAGTTATGAATTTTTAAAGTTTTTTGCAGTTTCGCTTTGATCTACCGTAACCTTCCACACGAGACCCAACGTGAAGTATCTTTACCGCCAAAATGTTCCCCATCAAAAGTGCTTTCGAATGATATATAATGAGCCGGGTTTTTTCACATGGGCCTCTGCGCCTAAGACCAAATGACGCAGGCATAGCCTGCGCCGAAGCCTAAGCCTAATTCGCCAGCATGTGCACCTACAGACCGCGCATCATCCCAAATTTTTTCAGATTTTTTTGACCTACCGTAACCCGGGAATTTCAGTTCAAAATTTCAAACAAGTGTAACTTTAAATTGTTCTAGGATTTTTTTCTGAAAATTTTACTGCACGTTCTGACTGTTGGTATTAATGTGCTGTAAAATTTTCAGAACGATCAATCGGCTAGTTCTTGAAATAAAAACTTTGGGATTTTTTTTCTCGTCGGTCGTAAGACCTATCAAGTTTTTGTCAACTAACAATTTGTTCAACTTTCATAGATTAACGTTGTCAAATTTTTTCAAATTTTTTTAAAACATGAGTGACGAGATACGTGACGGCAAAAAAATTAAGTGCCTTTTAGCGATCCAAGAGCTTGTTGAATTTATTTTCATTAAAAACTACAGCTTTTTTTATGCCTTGTCCCAAATTTTAAAAAAATTTTATCGAATGTATCGCGAGAAAAATTTTTTTTAATTTTTGGCCTAAATTTTGGTTTCTTTGTCACTTCTGCGCTTTTTTTTTATTATTGTGCGTTACGGTCGTGCAGTCCGTACTAAAATGTAACTTTTCCAATTTTTTCCAAATTTTTTTGGACACTTTCCGCTATTTTAAAACAATTATAGACAATTTTTGTGCAAAACGGGCTATAATTAGAATTTAGAAGATTCCGGAACATTGTACGGACTATATCACATCAATTACAAAAGCTTGCAGCGGAGAGGACTCGAACCGGCAAGGGAAACAGGCGCGCTGGACTCGTTGGCAGACGCACTACCAGCTGCGCCACACACCACGCTGCAGCCTGCCTGCGCGTTGCCGTTGATAAAGGCGGCGGCGAGCGACGCGGCGGCAGCGAGGGGAGGGAGGAGAGGAGGGAAACTGCACGCAATGGTCGGTTTCGCACGGTTTTTCTGGTCTGTAGATCGACACAAACCACCTAGTCGGGTAAGAGTTGGTGTAAGCTGGGTAGAAAAAACTACGGGCTACAAGATGGCGTAACTTTTGAACAATTTTAAGGAATAAATTCGCCGAAAATCGGTGAAAAACTGAGAAATTCAATGGAAATTTATGAATATCGCGTGTCAAAATTTGTCTTTCCTTCGAATAAACATTCATATTATGATGCTCCCTTGGGTAACCGACCACGGGGAATCGATTGGTGATATCAGACTTGGCAAAAAATTATTCATTCCAGTCGGAATCGAAAAACAAAATGAAGCGAAAGTAAGAAAATCGAAGTTTTAGGGTCTTTCCATGTTGAGTCCCACTCTTTTTATTATTGATTCCTATAGTTTTTTATGTGTTGAATTTGAATACGCAGTTGGTTTTAATGTTTTAGTTCCCTCTTTTAGGTTTTTTTTTCGGTCAAATGGGGAGGAAATTTATCTCGATTTATTTAGTGATGACCTAAATGAGACTTGAAGATGCATTTTTGGTTAGCACTGTATGAGATGAGAGAGTATGAGAGTTCAAAAATGGACGGAAAATATTTGCTGGCAGGCTTGCAAAATAAGTTTCGTCTTGCGTTTTAGCTTCCGTTTATTAGTAAAATGTCGATGAACCAAGAACTATCGGCCGCGAAGCGGCCGCCTCATTTTTTCACTCTGCTTCTACTTTTTTTCTTCTGTTTCACCCGTGAAACATAGGACCATTTGGTCTTCACCTGGCTCAAAGCACACCCCGTCCTTTCCTTGCCTCAAAGCTACCCCCGTCATGAAATTCAGCTCGCTCGCTGCGCTCGCTTCGCCGGCCTCCCTTATTCCCCTTTTTTTCTAAGACCAAATCCGACACACACCACTTTTTTTACTCCGAGCCCTTCGGGCTCGGAAGGCGCTACTGTTGCAACTAGACAAGACAATTGCTGGAAACTTTAGGCCAAAGTTCATTCAAATATGCAAGCAATTTTACTCCGAGCGCTTCGGGCTCGTATGACGCTGATCCTGAAACGAGTAGTATTTAACGGTTAATTTCAAAAATGCGTGAACTGAATTCATAGTTTAGTTCTGCTTTTCAGAAGTTTCCTCCCTAGAAAATAGAAATTTGAGTAAAATTTTAAGTTTACTCCGAGCCCGTCGGGCTCAGTGTTTTGAATAAAATTCAGAACGATTGTTAGCTTGAATGTGCTGTAAAATTTTCAGAACAATCGAGCGCCGCATTTTCAAAAAATAACAAAAAAAATTTGACTCCAGACCTGTGGGCTAGGTGGGAATAAAACTTTCTGGAGAATAAAATGACGAAATTACAAAGAATATAAACCTCAGGATATCAAAAAACGAATCAACTTCAGAAAAAATTAAATGTAATTAAATGTTTTTATAAAAATAAGTTTTGTTTTTGTTTAAAATTTCAGTTATGGTATGCAAAAAAAAGAAAGTCTGTTAGACAGTTTAAAACCGAGCCGTTTGTTAGACTTGGAATGTTGTTTATTTAAAAAAGATGAAGAGTTTTCACTCTGATTCTTCCGGATTTTAAGACGTTAACATTGAAAAAACTTTTG